>VXBO01011788.1:53896-92741 GCA_013400135.1 Rhinoptilus africanus | reverse complement strand
AAAAAAAAAAAAGAGAAAAAGGATAAAAGACTTCCTTCTACAAAAATAAATTGTATAATCTCTCTGCCATTTAAACTTCCGGCACTAGATAGCAGACACTCATAGTGGAATCCACCTTTAATATTATGAAGCAACCTAAATAAGGAAAGAACTGACGAAGTTCTGGGTGGATCAGCTTGTTTCAGAGCAAAAAAATTGTTTTTTTCCTGTTTACATGATGTTGCTTTGAATATGAAATTAATACAGCTTACAGCACCTACTTACACATTCTCGTATAACTGTGAAATTAATGATTACAGCAAGGGAAGTTTAGTTCTCAAGATAAATCTGTATCAAGGTTCTCAAGGTATAAACCTGTTTTACTCTAAGTAACAGGACTTGGACATTTGTCGAGTTTTGGTTTTTTTAAATAATGAAAAAAAAACCATGAGTATAGTTACATTCTCATTGCCTAAAATCTAAAGAGAAGTTGTGATAAGAGCGTTGTAGTACCTATCTGTTTAAAATTGTGCCCCAAACACTGGAAGAGTGATATTTCACCATCTGTTGCTGAATGGCTTGTACCAATGTCTTGTTCAACATCTTTAGCCTGTTACACTGCAAAAATATATAAAGGGAGAGTCAAACACCACCATCAGCAATGAGAATTCCTTTTAAAACACTGGGAAAATTTCACACAGCAGATCTTCAGTAACTCATGTTTTTCATGGAAATGACTTTGTTTAAATGCAGTGTTGGTGTTGTTTATGAGATGATCCAAACTTTGTGTCTGGTCATTATGTTCAGCAGATGATTTTCAGCGATTTCACTGGGTTTTCAGCTCTCAGCTGCCAGGAGGCCCCCCACAGTTGTATTACAACAGTGTATTGCATGTGGATTTCACAGAAGTTTCTTCACCCAGTCTACATCCTTCAACTACCTCAAGCAAAATACCTAATGGTGCCAGCTACAAACTCCTGAAATCAACAAGTGACTAAATCAGAAGGTCAAAGAGACTGCCTTTTTTCCACTAAGTGCAAGTTTGACCCTATAGCATTTTGCTTCGCTGCCAGCTCTATGGGCGCAGATGGTTTGGATAGACTCCAAGCAATAGGCTAAAAGCTGGAACAAGCTCACAGCAACTGAGCAGGCAAACACAACAGCCGCTGGCATGTCTTAGCTTTGTTTTACCAGGTATCGTCTGGTATGGCATCTTGTCAGTCCAACAATGCAGCTTGCAAGAGACCTTTTACATCATACCTTATGTGACAATTTTTCTGTGAGGTAGAAAACATCTTCTGACAAATACCAGTGCTACTTGTTGTCGGCACTACATGGGATACATTTCACTTATCTCTGTAAGTGAGTAATAATAAACACTAACATAATATTTTTATGATTTTCATTACCTGCTGAATTTTATGCTTTCCTAATATATCACTTTACCTGAAAGTTGACAATTAGAGGTATTGGAGATCTGTGAAAAATAACAGCTTCAGTGTATCATGAGCCTGACTTTTAAGTTTGAAATGTGAGCTAAGTGAGCACTGTTCTGACCTCTTTCTTGTACCTGGGGTGATCCATGTTGATTTAGACACAATTTCATGTTATTGTCACTGTAGCACCCAGCACTTCAGTGAACATCAAAGACCAGGTATTACAGACGAGGCAAAGAAAGCTTGTGATATTGCCAAGCTCATGCCTCTAGATTGAGAACTAGAAATGTCAGGGAATCACCTGGGACTTTCTTGTTGTACAATATTTCACTCATATTAAAATTACCAGAGAGGAAGGATCCACAAGAAGTAAAATATATTTTTCCAAGGCCTCTGAAATGCTTTCCTCTGGCTTCTTTTTTTTTGTGTGTGTGTTTTGTTTTCCTAAAGGACTGAAGGCTATCACATTAAAATTTAAATTGGGATCGCTTAACTTTCTATGTGCCTTTACATTACTGTATCCTTCAGTCTTGGCTGCTCAAAGGCAGTTAGGAACATAAATCGCATTGATTTCAAAGAAAGATGGACACTGAAATAACTTAGCAGATCTGGACCTCAGTACCCTTTCAGCAATGCTGTTTGAAGCGGATGGGAAGGGGTGGAAAAGGCCAAAACTGAAAACAGAATTTCAGATGGTTTAAATGAGTAGTGCTAAACTGTTGTCAATTCACTTACACCAAAAGAAAATCTGATCCTTTGAACATGAGCCGAGTCTTTAACACTAAGCAGAACTTACTGCTTTCACTACAGAATGTAATAGCAAAAAAGCCACAGAGAACGAGTTTAGAAGAAAAAAACCACAATTTGTTTTCAAGTAGCACATACTTCATTATAAGAAAACAAGTGTTATATTATTGTTTGCTCTCATTAACAGTTTCCAAAACAAATCTGCGGAATTAGACCACTAACAGTCTGTCATTTTTAAGAAGCATGTTCCTTTATCACTTTGTAGTCTGGGTCAGATGCTTAAAATTTTAAAAATACTTTTCAAAGAAACTTTCAAAAATATGTATTTTGTTATCTATGGAAAGTTTCGAACATCACAGCCAGTGAAACAGTAAACTATTGTTTATCACTCAACTTAATCTACATATTAAGGAAAAAGTAGAAATTATATTGAATTAGAAAGCAGTCAGTATGCGTGTGAGAGAGGCAAAAAAATAATTTAAAAAAATAATCATACAATCCTATTCCATTATTTACGCTTTTCCCCACAAAAGTAACAGTTTCAATTATATCACACAACTGAAAGTATGTTTTCTGGTTTTTTCCATGTGTAATGAATTTAAATAACCATTTTGTTAGCCTCCAGTTAGCACCTAAAAACCTATTTCAGTGAGGACCCTGGGATTAAATTATAAATGAGTGGTTGAACAGTCCACAGCACTTGTCTGGGAAAGGGTGATCTTCAGTAATTACTTTTTTATCCCCTATGAGACAGTATGTGTAGAGCTCCCAGTTGAGAAGGAATGCAGCATTCTGCAGACTTCACCAATTTTAAAATGAGCTAATTTATAACAGATAATTCAGCAGACGTGTTGTAGAAGTAAGGTTTGCACTGCAAATTGTTTTGTGAATTCGCTTTTTTACTAGGGTGGGTATTTTCTTTTTGTCATGACACTTTCATAAACAATGATGTGTTAATATCGCAGAAACCTTGCGCCCACCATCCCATACACTATCATTGCCCTAGTTTTATGGGGAAGCTGTAGATTTTCTCACAGAGAGGATGGGGTCTTCATTTAAAAGCTACTAAATCTAGCAAGATCATTAACTTCAGTGGCTCCAGGTAAGGAAAAACACATATTATAAAATCACCTTACAAAATGACTCCTGCAGATAGAGGCACTGGGAGAAAGCAGTCCTACAGTTTCTTCACATTCTGCAGGAGGACTTTCAGCTTCATCTGTCCAAGGAGTATAGGCAGTGCAAGGAGAGCTTCTGCTCCATTTTTCTAAAGGCAGCAGTCAATACCTAACAGAAACAAAATATTCTGCTTCTTTGAGTTCATTTTTTTAAACTTATATAGAGAAGAAAGCTTGTAAAAGAATCACAGTCTGTGCAAGTTATACTCACAGACAGATACATCTGCAAATAAAGGTCTCTGGCCAAGAATCTTCAAATCGCCTCTGAGTCCCACTCCTTCAGGCCTCTTATTTCTATCTTCTTTGACATCACTTCTGCATTTGGCATTATGAGTTGAAGGTGACATAATGTACGCACCAGGGGATAAGTGAAAAGAATTTAGCAGTAGAAGAAGTTTGGAGATAATATAAATGGGTGCCAGTAATCTGACCCAAAGTAAACAGCAATTGTTTCACAGGTATTTGCATCAGTACATTATCTTCAGCATCCTGGAGTTTAAATTCTCCCCCATGGATTGCAAATTGCATTAGGAACTCCCCCACCAGAATATACAGAATAACCGTAGCTTCTCCCAGGTGACTACCACTGCTATCGAAAGCAATGCCATGCCTTTTGTATACTACTGAAGATTTTAAAAAAAAAACAAAAAAACCCCACACCTCAAAATTAGAAACCATCAAATGCTTACTGAAATTGTATTTGATTGGGAAGTTAGCAGGACACAGTGCATTGTGAATGAAGGCAGTAACTCCAGACCATACCTTTGCAGTGAGCTAGCTCCCATCTCAGCCATGCTTCCCCACAGCCAGTCTAAGAGACTCTCATCAATTTTGGCTTTAAATCCTTTGAGGCTCTTAACTTTGACTATTTCCCTTGACAACCTATTTCCTAGGACTGTATCACTTTACATGGCAATAGAGTCTTCTGAATATCAAGGCTACATCTCTTTCCTCAGTTTTCACTGCCTTATCCTGCATTGAAGAGAGGTTAATTCCCTAATTCTCTATGATTTGTCACACACACAGAGTGTTTGAATGCAATTGCTAAGCTTCCTTCCAGGTGCCTTTGCTTCCAAAGGGTCACTGCCAGAAGAGATACAGAAAAGACCTTTAAGTTCGTCTTACTTATCCCTTTGGCCATATAAAAGTACTCCCTGTAGTATACATGCTAGTGCTCCATTCAGTTCAATTTAAATTGTTTCACACAAAAGGATTTCTGTTCCTTCCCTTGGGAAGTTATTTCACAGCCTAACAGAGCAGTATCTCCCTTGGACCTCGGAGGGAAAGTTTCTGTTTTAAATGAGGGAAACAGTTCCTTATTATGGCCAGGCAGGGTTTGCTTTTTCCAGTTCTGTTTGTTTCCTGGAAAGTTCTTTCAGGGAAAGAGCAGAAGGAACTCTATGGGAACACAAGAAAAACAAGTTCTGCAGAGTTGCCCCTGCCCAGATGCCCTCCTATCTTAGGGTGCCTGGAAAGGGCAAAACAACACAAACAATGAGAAGGTGTCCAAAAGCTCTCTCTAATCTTCTACTTCTAATCTATGCTTCTACAAAGCAGTGTTGCAGGAACAAAGCAAACTAAACCCCAAGCCAACTAAACAAGAAATGTGAATTATAAATGCAATTCTAAGCTGTATCTCCTTGAGCTGTGAAGCAGCGTCCTATCTTTCCTGTACCAGGACAGTCCAGGAACATCTCCAATTTACTCTTTAGCTGTAACCACCACTAACAGGTTACAAAGACATCTTAGCTACTCCTCCAGCTGGCCACGTAACTGGATGTGTCTGAACTGGATATCCCCACAACAGGATGTTTTGTGTCTCGGGAGCTTTTCCTCCAAGACCACTCTGGTTTCTCTCTCCTCCTGTCTACAGTATCTCCTCCCAGGCCACAGGCACTACCCCTTTCTGCATCACTCCCATCTTTCCCAACCCTCATTTCCACATTGCAACAACTGGTCTTGCCAGCCCAGCCTGCCTTAATGTCCCTCTCTCACAGCTTCAGCAGCAGCTTCACCACCGCTAGCAAGACTCACCATGTTTCTTCAGTGTAGCTGTGGGTTTGGAGCAACTAAACAGTGCTCACAGAGGGATTATGCCAGCAACCAAATGGCCTGCATTTGGGTTTATCTGTACAGGAAGAGAATTGCTATAGCTAAGGACATTATGATTATGAGATATCAGTTCTAAAGCTATATACAGACACACATACATTTATGTATAAAATAGTGCTGAACAACCATTTAAGTATGACAGTTAATTTGACAGTCACATATCCCAACTAGATAGATCCATACCTCTTTTGAAAAAGCCTGAGTCCTTCACATTCATCAGATTAACCATCCCTTTACTGAATGATGAAATTCAGTCCTATGTTACAAGAAATGGGAGTTAAATCTCAGTTCCTAAATTAAGTGCATGTCAAGCTGATAGATGTAGTCATAGGTAACTCACACAGGAATGGCAGTTTTCTGACACAAGTAACTCTAAGTCTATGTCAGTAAATGTGAGAACTGTCTTGAACAACATATTATAGCTCATCTCTAAGTTTTATATGGCTGACTATCCCTTGTGTTCAGCTGTTCCTCTGTATCTACAATATATATATATATCAGCTTTGAATAGGCAAGTGAAACTTCAGTTTTAGTCATGTATATATATATAAAGTTATTTATGTTTCTCTTGAAGTCTGGTCTAAGAATGAGGATATTTTTTCTTTTTGTCTTGCAGGTTCAGGCACAACAACCTTCTCGGCTTTGCTAATTAATCTTGCTCCAGCAGCTGACTCCACAGGTGATGAGGCTCTCCACTTGTCACCTAGGAAATACAGCTTTGTAATAGAGAAAGTTTTCCATCTGTAAGAGTCTTAAAATCTCTATTGAAAGGTTTAAAAAAAGTTCTGGGGAACTTGCCCCTGTAATTGAAGAATATTGGAACTTTGAAGTTTTGAAGTGTAAACTACTAAAAGCTTTTTTGTTTTTCTTTTAATCCAGACTCATTTTCAAACCAAGGTAGCAACAAATACTTGAAAAATAACTTTTTTTGCCACATGCCATGCAGTTATTTACCTGCAGCATCAGAGTTTTCAGTTAGCAAACTCTCCAGCTTCCTGGAAAAAAGATTGTTTTCTTGCTATCTCCTAATTGAACAGTATGCAATGAAAATGGCTGCAGTACTAGACATCTGTTATTTTTCCTGTAGCAACCTGAGGGAATGCTCTCCTCGGGGAAATACTGTAAGGATTATTTGCTACTATTACAGTGAAAAGAGAGAGTACATGGGGATTCACATCCAGCAAGATAAGTTGATGATGAAGCTCAAATAAACCTTTGTGACATTTTGCCAGTATTGATAGGATGTTTTCATTTATCTTCTTTCATTTATCTTATATAGAATTGACTTCTAGCAAACACAACTTGAGAAAGCAGTCTGAATTACCCATGGTTAGAGTGAGCAGTATTGCTGAGGTTTATTATAAGCAGATCATAAGGTCAGCATATTTATTCCATCAGCTGCTTGCTTTGATCAGGGCCAGTAACACAATCTGACTGGATCTCTGAAGACCTGACAGTGACAGGGCTGCTGGTAAGTGGTGACAGCTGTTTATTACACTGCCTGTAGCTGCAATTCTCAAATAGGTTCTTCTTCGTCCCAGTTGTAGCTGTCCCCTCTCCCACCCCCCATGTCATTTCTCATGTTGACTCCAAATTGCTGTGCCCCCCCGCCTTTGATTCTACCACCCTGGGGCAGGGGGCTGAGCATGCTATAATATCACTACTGACTGCTTGGCTTTGTCTTTCTGCTTTAGCACTGCTTGGTAGTTTGGTTTTACTAGCTGAACTCCTGCAGGCACAAGGTGAATCAAACCAAGGAGGAAATGGAAGCAGTTATTCTTAGTTAGATTTGGAGGTTTTGGATTCTGAAAGCAGTTTTTTTGAGGATAACTAGGATAATTTGAGAATAATTGAGGAAACCTCATTGGAGCCAGAGGAAAAAGTCCAAGGTAGTCAACAGCAGCTCAATGACTGAGCTAAATGAGTCTACAGTTGCTGTGTAGAAGACTTGACGTTTGCTTGGAAGTCCACGAAGATACTATGCCGTTGCCTATGCTAATAGATATCCTGAAGTAAAGGGCAGGGCACAGCTCTGCTCCTCTGCCTGAACTCTTTACCATCTACTCCTGCATCCTCCAGGACAAGGTGGCCTTGTATATTCAGCTGGCTAGGAGCAATCCCTGGGGCAGACTTATGCCCCAGGCGGTGCCTTGGCGTCACCAAAACTATACCAAGGCTCATGGCAATAACTAAGCAAGTTGAATGGTCACATATCAAGACCTGAGCCTATGCCCCTTCCGTATTTAATTTATTAGTGTGCATGTAGTCAGTAACTCAGGCATAGAGCCCTTGACACAGAGACGCTGGGGTAATAATTGGTAGTTTCTTGGAATACTAAAGGTGGAAGAGTGCTCAAAAAGTTGTTTGGTCCATTCCTGTGCCCCAGGACAGATTGGATACCTAGGTGTTGGTGTCTGGGCTGGGCTGGACACTAAAAGAACAGTAGATGCTCTCTTTAGCTTTGCTTGCTTCAGAGAAGGGAGAGCATCTCCCTTCAGGGGAGAGGAGAGAGAATGAAAGAGAGAGAACTTATGGGTTGAAAAAGAAACTAACCCTTAGATCTCTTTCTGCAGAGCTGATACCCCACCAGTTAATCCTTGACCTGTTTTTGCCCCACAGATTACTCCTTTCTAGGTGAGGTGTCTCTCTTGTCCATATTGAGTAGTATATGATTTTTTTTCAAAGCCAGTTATCAAGATTCATTTGAATTCTCTGTTATGCAATGTAGATAAGTTCTTAAAAATGCATCCAGAAAGCAGTTATCAATGGATCATTGTTTAAATAAAAAGAGACATTGAGTATGAAACTTCAAGAAAGGTTAGGTTTGTTAAACGTTTACAGTAGTTTATGCAGTTAATAAAAAAAAAAAAAAAAGATGATGGAAACAACACTTTTAAACTGATCCTACCCATATAGTCATGAAGAACAATGTCCTTATTTGTTTGCAATAACATCACGTGCAGTTCTCCTGCCCATGAACCCTCATACTCTGCCTTCAGTTGAAATTAAATCAGTTCAACTTGATTTGTGCACGGATCCATTTTGGCTTTTACCCATCTCCTTATTTTCTTTTCAGTGCTTCTAAAGGGTCAGTTTGATTATTTATTCCAGAACTTTTCTGGGGAATTAAAATTAAGCTTACTTGTATGCATAATTCCCTTGTTTCTCCTTTGCTTATGCAGTTTTGCCTGTTGGCAAAACAATATCAGATAAACAATCATGTTTTCTACTCCAGAATAAGACTGATCGGTGAAAAAGCTCATCAAGCATAAGAATCAACTTAAAATTAATGAAAATCTAATGGGTGAACCATCTACCCCTGTTCACTTGGGATTAGTTTTAAACACAGGCAATAATTGAACTACTAGAAGGGTGGGTTTTGTCTCTCTCTTAAAAATGTTCCCAAGTATGAAACAGGAATCCAAACTCTGTGCCTGCTGCATGTGACTGACATAGAAGATTTACAAGAGGATGCTTCTATAAAGCAAAATCCAGTTCCCTTTGGCAAAAGATATAATTCAAAATATCCTAAGAAAGTAAATTATTTTCTGGATTCTGAATGAAAATGATGAAATCACATGATATATACTTTCAAAAGATGCAAAAGCAGTAACTAAAAATTGTGGCAGATCTTCCAGCCACACCGGAGAACAGATTGAAGGCATAGGTATTTTAGAAGAATTGATTATACTACATTTGAAAAGCTTCATAAAAACAAAAGCAAGTAGAACCTGTACGAAGAGACTGTTACTGTAAGAGGAAAGATTAAGTGTGCATCTCAGAAGATAACACTGTTCTTAATGAAAAGCACAAGTTGGAGATTCTATGGAGAAAATAGCAATAAACCTGATAGAATAATACCCCATTGGCTTAGCAAGGGCGCCCGAAGGAACACTGACCAAGCTAACTGAAATTACAGCAGCCATTAAACATTTTTTCCAGTGTTATGTATTACTCCCAGATAAACAGAGCTCATATTGATGACATCAACTGCAAATTAGAGTTCCCTGTTTTCATATCATGATTGTAAATCTTTTTTTTTTTTTTTTCCAATTCTACTGCCACTTCCTATCTATTTGGGATTCCAGGAAAAGCAAATCTTCAGGGCTAAATGGGTAACAGATTCATTTCAGTAAAACAGCAAAGCAGTTAAAAGGTAATTGATCAGTTTCTGACTTTTTTTGAAACCTACATAATGGCATTTCTCATATATTACATAAAAATAACTGGCCTACTGGAGAAAGTTATATTTAACGTATCATGTAGTGACAGTCAAACCTCACAAGGGTGACGTGTCCAGTTCTTATCAGTTCCTCTCTGCACTTAAATTCATTATAGGAGAATTTTTAATGAAAAAAAAAATAACAAAAACTATTGCCTGATACAAAAACAAGCTGGAAAAGGAGAAGAACAATTCTATATTAAAAAATCAGGCCAACATTACAAATCAATCACTTTGAAAGACAAGAGTACCTGTTCACAGTAAGGGAATGAGACAAGCATAATTTAACCAGATGGTCATATTGTAGCAGCAGAAATAATTGGATTCTTTATCTGAATTTTAGTACACTCACAGGATGTGCGGATGTGGGTGATGTGAATAAACATAGGAAAAATAGCAGAGGTTTATTTGTACAAGTAGTGATTTAAGTGTCATAGACCTTTTCATTCTCCCACGCTAGACCCCTAATCCTATTACAGGTTGAAAGGAGAATATAACTTGTGTAGACCATCAAACCACAGCGAAAAACAGCTTAGGCTGACAGGTGAGAGAGGGCAGGGAGAGCCTTTTCAGATGCAATACAGAGATTGTCATGGCTCCAAAAAGACAGGAAATGGCAAGCATCAGCAGCTGATAGAAACCGTGAGAACCCACAGGAATTTTTATTGGTTTGTTGTTTTTTGGTTTTTTTTTTTCAGGAAACGCGATTAAATAATCCTGATAATTGTTTATTTTCACAAATAAGTTCAAATTTTTTTTCATTTGCCAAGCCAAAATCACATTTTTCAAGATTCTTTACCCCTTATGAGAGATTGTGAGCCTCATGTTATTTGACTACTGAAAATATTGATCAATTGTCAGTTTTTTATCACAGTGAGATAGACACAGCACTAAATATTTCTTCTAAAGAACTAGATAATTAAATAGAGAAAAGATCAGAAATACCAAAAGTAAGAATTTTGATAAATCTTGCACTAAGAACTTAGATTCCTTCTGAGAAGCTATGAGGACGCAGCACTTCACTTTGCAAATCACTCGATGCTTCCGAGACTTTCTCTTAAGCGTTGTCTGTCTTTTTCTTACCTTTCCTATTGGCACAAGGAGACGGAAGGATGAGAGGAAATGGCTAGGAAAATCTGAAGATTTTTTTTTAGGGATCCAAGGGGGTTCTTACGAAAGGAAAAGATGATGCATGGAAGCAGTCACCTTCCATCCACTGCTCACTGCTCCTGTTAATAATTTCTTACTAGCACGAGTAAAGTTGTCTGCTGGGGCGGGAAATTATTTGGTATTGGATACTTAGTACTCTCCTCCTTACCTCTCTCCTCTTCTATTATGTGGACCTCAGAAAATAAACAATATCCTCTGTGGTCCACATAAGATATGCGCATCTGAAGAGTGTTTTTTTTTTTTTTACACTAACTCTGCCTAAAAGCATAAACGCATTTAGCGTGCTCCCTTCGATACTCCCTTGGTGTTTTTTTCTCAATCGTCAGTTTCACATTTGGTAGTTTGCCATTGCAAATGAGAATGGCACTTGCTCAGTAATGCCTTAAAATAGCCCTCCATTATTTCAGGCCCAACACTGATATCGAAATTATAGTTACACATTAAAACAACCCATTAATTATTGTTTATTCACTGGCAACTCTATAGTGGAGTATAATTACTTCATATACCACGATTCCCATGGAATACATAACAGAGCTCTAATTTTCCATGAGCATTTTTTCCCCAATTCAAGTAGCACTGCAAATATCAGAATACAGATGGGGTTACACTCTGGCCATTGCAAATACTATATATTTTCCCTGTGTGAGCGCAGCTCTGACTGCTGTGAAGAAGTGGCATCGTCTGTTGCTCACTCCTGTGCCTAACCTGCTCTCTGCAGTTAAGCTTGAGATGGAGTCAGACAAGAGCTTTGACAGACCCTGTGTGCTGACCAAGACCTGAGCCTGGCAGGAGCCTTCTCTTTTCACCCCCAAGATTTTGTGTCATTTTACCAGACAGGCAACAGAAGTCTAAAATGAAGAGGAAAGGAGAGTAGGCATGGTGAGTTCTTCAAACTTTTTTTTCCTTCTGACCAAAATCACTCTGGCCCTTTTGAGGCTGAGATTCAGTCTTTAATAATTTATTTTTTACTCCTATTTAAGAGAGCAGGGAAAATGACCTACCACATACTTCACAAGGATATGTTCTCTAACAACATATGTGGAATTGTAATACTTTTCCACTAAGGGTCTCAAAGTATGAGGACAGAAGAGATCTCTGTGGAAATTCCAAAGCTAACATTTTTGAGAGATGTGGAAGCTTATTACTTCAAGGCATTTTTGCTCTCCTCTGTATTTATTTCAAGGAGTAAGGACCTTGTTGAACGTAAAGAGCAGAGAGTACAGGAGAGACATAAGCAGGTAGCTACAAGTGTGTTACTGCCACCCATATAAACAGCTTGGAGTATATTTGCTTGTAAAAAAATACTGGAAGTGACTGGTGCGCACGGGCAAGATTAATCCCAGCACCAGCACTAAGCAAGAAAGGTCTCTCCTGAAAAAGCGGAGGTTCGAGACTGGTTTTTTCCAGTTACACCACTGTGCAGATTTTGGTTTTCTGGTAGGACCTTAGAATACACTGCTTTGGTTTATCTGGGTGACTTTATTTGATGTTCCAGTCAGAAGAGGAACCAGAATGCTCCTGGAACTGGTTGTTCCTCACCCAGGGTATAGTCCTTTTTCTCAAACTGCCAATAGTTGAGAATACACCTATAATGCACTAGCCAAAAGTTTCGGCAGATGTAATTTCTTCTTACCCCAAACCACCTTTCCTCCACCTCCAGCACAAATACAACACATTCAGCACAGGTGGGAAAGACCCATTTCTGAACTTATTATGCCACGTAACATGGATCTGACTGCAACACAGAGCCAGGTGGTGACCACTCTTGCTGAAGTTACCCAATTCCTAGAACCTAATGAAATTCATTAAGGAGAAGGCTAATCTGCTCTGCACATCTCTTAATACTGTTTTCTTGTAAACTGAACTGAACAGAGTCAGATCATAAAAACAGTCTCCTTGTAGGTTTTTGTAAGAGGAATGATTTCTATCTAAAATCATTGGTTTTGTGCTTTGTTGGAAGTGGTTTGCCTGCTCTGACAATTAAATGTAAAGTGGACTTCTGTACATGCTTTATAGTTTAGAAATGTGTTTCTGTAATGGCTTTGGCTCGAGCACTTAAAATCTGTGTGAAGATTGAATCAAGCTCCTATTTTATTATTTTGTTAAAAAAAAAAAAAACAACAAAACACTTCTGCAGCAAATATTCATTTTCTAAGGCATTAAATCGCCATTTTAAAGAGATGGTTTCAGGTCAAAGAAATGTATTTGTAACCTACTACAAAATCACCTCCTTAATTGACTAAGAAGGCAGCATATTAAAAATCTATCACTGTGTAGCCCAAGTATGATCACTGAAATTTTATGGGTGTAACTGTAGTCAGAATTTGGTCTCTCATTTATTTCTCTGCCATACATATGTTTTGCATTTCTCTTAGCCTGGATAACAAGCCTAGACTTCTGAATTTTATGTTCTCATTTGTTGATTTAGTCCAACAGTTTTGTGCTTATATTGCAAGACAACTTTTCTCTTAATTCTCTTGCCATTAGAATATCTAAAAAAATTAAATATTTCTGTTGGTTCTAGAGTCCATTATAGGCTAAATTTATCCAAATTGTTAACCAAAACTGACCTTATGTTTCCATTCAGTGTTTAAACATGCTCCTAGGATTGTTTATATTTGATTCACTTCCTCCGTTAATTGTATGTCTTAGAGTTCTCCAGGTTCTAATGGTTGCCTCAGTATTGAAATGAATAAAAAGGTTAGCACAGTTTTATTAAGTAACAATTTCCTGAAACACCTCTCCCTCCTAATATGAATAGTGCTGTAACTTGTTTAGGTGGTGATTAATAGGAACTTTGTCTGACATTTAAAAAATTATATCAGGTAAGTCCTTAGGAAAAAGTCAGGGGAATTTGTGTATCATCCAGTCAGGTTTTCACACAGATATTAATCGCTTTTAAGTAGAACATTCATGGGTTATTGTATTTCCATCTGAGCTCCTTTAAGGGTAAGTTGCCTTCACATGGTCCAGATCCCATTATGGTTTTTAAGACAAATTAATTTTCTCAGAATTTGAGAAAAACCCCCACTCAAAATACCACAAACACACAAAAAACTCGCTTGACACCCTTCTCCCTTCTTTTCCTGGAGAATTCACTTCCAGGTATTTGCCTCACCCTTCTTTATATAGCGTTCTCTAAATTTCATGCAGTTGCGCTCATGCCCTCTGCTTTCCCTTCCCAGTCACCCAGCCCCTACTGGCTAGGGCCCCCTTTTAGCTGCCTGTGTCCGGGATTGATAAGGAGCAAGGTTTATTCATATTGTCTTTGCAACGAAGGTGAAACTAAGCTCATCATTTTGGTCTCTAAATTAGTCCCACTTGTAGCACTGCAAGTAGACATGCGTGCTTTTCATAACATCTATTATGATAGCATCCAAGTGTTTCATAATATTAAAGATATATCAAATGTATTGCTAGGGGGAATATCTTTTCTTGTTCTTTTAATCCAAGTTTTTCGAATAAAATAAGCTGCTAGCAGATTCCCTTATGTTCTGTATGGCTATCAGTCGGCACATACCTAATTCAGTAGAAGAGTTCTGTTGTGCACACTAAAACCAGTAAGATTCAGGCTCAATCAGATCTGTTGTGGAACTCTGTTCCATAAAAATTCTGGTGGATTTCTTTCCCTCCCCCAAAATTGTCCTTGTCTCTCAGTAGGATACAAGCTGGGCTCCATCAGACCTTGTTTTTAGTGATGAATAGGAAACATGGATGGGAAGAGAGAAAGAGAAAGAATTATCCACAGAGATCATAATAAAGAGTTTGACAGGCTTGAAAATCTGACTGGCAGCCAAGGTGAGTGCCAAGCTTATGTATCACAATTGTGGGCTGGGTAGCATAAGCCTGCATTTTTGGGAGAAGTCTCTGTATTGTGCATCAGATACAGCTAGTGCCCATCCCTGGATGGAGATCAGTCAAACACTTCCTTACCATTTCTCATGGGAAAACACTAACACTTGAAAACTTGAGACAAACAACTGTATATTACTGGATCAAAAGGCACAAGAAATCTAATTGTACAGAAATGAGCACTCAGTCTCCTCTGGTCCTCAAGTTTCAGAGTGAACTGGAATATAACCTTGCTGCTTTTTTAGGCAGTGATTGCAAGCAGCCACGGGATTCTGCTCTTCCTTACAAATGCCTTTGTGATGTGGACCCAAGGTTTTCATGCGGAATGTCAGAAAGATGTTTATGACAGCACAAAGATACTATGAGGTACTGTTATCTTGTTATAGTAGACAAGCCTCCAAAGGACACATCCCTGTTAAAAACAAAGCTTTACAATTTGCTTTTCAAGATTGATCTAGGAATTTAATGAAACCTAGTGAGCATCACTTGGGTTGGTTTTCATAGCTGATTAATCTGGAACCAAGAAATGAATAGCACATTACGTGTGTGTTTTAAAAACAGTAACAGTGTAAGTAAAAATATCATCAAGCACATAAATGCAATACAGAAGTCAGAGAAAAAGAGACACTTTAATTCTAAAGACAGCTGACTAATTTAATTCTCTAAGTACATAACAAGGAGATAGAAAAAGTAGGGGCATATGTTAGGTTTGTACTATCCTGTAATTTCTGAAGATTAAAATACTTTAATGTTCAAATGTATGAATTTTTGTTTAACTTCTATTAGGCTGGTATGTACTTGGAAAGAAGCTGGTGTGTCACCTCAAGGAAACAAGCATTTTTTCTAAAAATACAGATATTTATTCCATTCTCTGAGTCGTTTTCCTTTTTATTTCTACTTCTTTGTTAAAAACTTATTTTTCTTTTTCTCTGATCAGATACTTAGGCTTTGAAATATGACGTTAAGAAACATCAATATTCACTTTTCTGCTAATTCTGCACTATAAGGAAAGGCACATCCATTGACCTCTTTTCAGAGTTCCAGTTTTCACTCATGTATTGTATCAGCTCCTGCTTTACTAAAGCTTTTATATTATCATACAAGAAACTAGCAACTCCTTTTGGTTCAGTATGGTAACTACAGAAATACAAGGTTTGCAAGGGAGGATTAGACACTGCATTACTGAACACTGAGTTATTAAAAATTTTGGCCCCTGGCTGCCCAGGGAAATTTGAAACCTCAGATTTGTGTGGGCTTATAGAAGTAGATAGACAGAAGCCAACAAGCTGGCTGCAGAAACAGGTACTGACAGCCCATAGGAAATCGGAGGAAAATAGGGACTCAGGGATTTTTCCTCCAAAATGTAGTGTGTTTCTAGTTTTGAACTGGATAGAAATACAGTTCTTTCACAGCCATGAACAGCTTCTTGAACTGAAGTTTTTAAGTTAAGTCAATCTTTTTTTTTTTTTTTCTTTTTTTCCAGAAAAAGAGGAAATTATAGTGGCTGTTTTCCTCCTTTCCCCAAGCATAAGTTGAAAAATTCAATGGCTGGATAGAAATAGAGAGTGTTTCAAAAACATGATGGCCTTCGTATTAAGCTGTGATACTTAGATATACATCCCCCCTCCAGTGAATATAGAAATATATTGGCAAAGATGAGAAACAGAAGAGGCAAACATTACCAATCTCACATCTTAAGAGCAAGGGAAACTTTCTGAGGGATGAAGTTTCCATGTTCAGGTCCCAGATGCAGACTAAGTAAAGGAGTGTCCCTGACCAGGAGGCTCTGATGTCCTTGCTTTCTCCTCTCCTCTGCTGTGCAGGCAGGTTGGCCTGCTGGGGCTGGGACACCCCAGGGCTGGGGTTTGCTGTCAGGATCCCACTAATGTGGAGCTGCATGGAAACACCCAGAGCAGGCTGAGAAGATCAAGCCCAAATATGACAAAGGCTGGAAAACGATGCTTTGTGAATCATGGATATGAGATAAATATTGCCAGTGACAGTTTGTACAGCATTGAGGTGTCTGTGTAAGTGTTCAAAGGGGAAAGTACAGTTGCTGGAAAAAGTGCTGATGAAAAACGAGCTATCTGTGCATTTAAGTGGCAGAAGTGTGAGGTTTAGCAATTGAACACCTGTGATGTCTAATGTTGCACTTAGGGATTAAAAGTGGTGTTTAGACTCTCAGATTCCCCATTTTCTTTTAGTTTTGGTTTGTTTTGTTTTTTTTTTTAATGAGAATATAAATTGTTTTAAGTAGGTCAAGAGTGAGGTTTTCAGAAACCTGTACCAACATGGAAAAAAATGATGAATATCCCATCAATAAGCACAAATGGAGTAGAGTCATCGGCCTTTCTGAAAATCCCCTGTCTTCAGCAAACCACAGAGCCCTGGTTTTGGTAACACTCTGTATTTCTGTGTCTAACAAGCACACTTGAAACACAAATGAAAATGCCTTCCTTTTGATTTTATTTAAGGACAATATAACCATATTTCAATACGCTGCTTCTTCAAGTTTTCATGCAACTTAAAGTCTGACTCAGGAAGTTCTTGTCACATTAAACATTAAAAACTATTACTCACCCAACGACCATTAAAATGAGAATATATATCATTAATTATGAAAATTAATCCATCTGCCTTCTGGGTGCTGAGCTGTTATGTTTTCCAGTGTTGCCACAAAGGGCTGAAAGAGAAGATTCTCAAAGGGACTTAGTGGACCATGTTCTGGAATTATAGATTGGAAAAGACAGTCAAAATCAAAGAAGCTGGCAACACTGGGAATATAAACTGGAGAAATTAATTCAGTTATGGGATGGCAGGTCACAATGGATCTTCTTTCAGTAAAAAAAAAAAATAAAGTGTTTTCTGTTGTTTTATGGTTGCAGGTCTATAAGAAGTTAAAAGGTAAATGCTATCAAGGTATGGAGACAGAAAATCCTGCGTTTCCTCCATTCAAGCCTTTTAGCTTCTTGTTTGTGGCATGAGAGGGTAAGAAAGAAATCAATGCATGTTTCATTTTTATATACAAATGGGAAAACAAGTTCTTGTTAAACCCCAGGAAAGCAGTCTGCAGGACAGAAGACATGCTACCCTTAGCAGCTGAGTGAAAGATCCCGAGTGTATGCACAAATAAGGTGGCAAAAACTAGTCCACAAGCAGGAGGCAGACAGAGCCAGTTCAGGCTGCATAAAGGGTGAGCCTAGACAAATGCACCTCCCATCACAGGCTAAATCATTCAGTTTAAAAAAAAAAAAAAACACGGGAGAACAAAAAAGACAACACAACCAGGCTGAGATTTTTCCCATATCCCAACAGAGTGGACAATTTCCAATTGTTCCATCCAGGGAAGGACCTCCTCCATTGCCCCCTAGGGAAAGAAGTTACTTCAGCTACTTACAAAATTATTTTTATTGTTTACATATTGCATTATATATACTACATTCTATAATTTTATATTTTAATATTATTTTGGTTTTGCCAGCCACTGGAAAATGTCCTCTGAATGCCCCTCCTGAAAAAGGGGCCAATTTTAGAACATTTGCCTGAACTTAGGCAATTCTGGCTAAATATGTAGGGCCATTCAAGACAAGAAGCAAGTTCCTTTTTTTCTAGGGCGACTTAGAAATCACAACTACCTACCAAACCTAGCTGATGGCTCATCAGATGACTTGAGTTACCAGTTGTGTGAAAGTTTTGGCCACCATCAGTGGTGGCCTTTGACAGGTCTGCAGAGGTACGTAGCTTCCCCTACAGAAAAGGGGGTTGAAAGTAATTCTTTATAAAGGCCCCAAATCCCAAGAAATTCCACCCAATCTCGTGAGATCGGCTTAAAAAAGTGAGCAGCAAGTGGTTTTGATTGATATAGTCCACAATTTTTGTAATTCTTCTGTTGGCAATGTTGCATTTTAGCAGTTCATGACAGAACAAACATGAATTTACATAATTCTCTCCTTTCGAGTACTTGTGACAATAAGCTCAGGATATGCAGCATAGCGAAATGAGGGGTTAGTTTCCTGATAGTCCTGCAGTCAGCTATTTCGGGCTGTTAAAACTCTCCAACTTGGAATACAGGGTTTATTTCCTTTACACATTGTGGACTTGGAGTTTATTCAGTCTCTGGCTGAATTATTTCCTTTTTAAAAATGACGCACTCTTGGCTACTCATTTAAAAAAGCAAAGGACCACTTGAGTGTACAGAATGCATTTCCAGCAGGAAAGATGATGGAAGTTATTTTTTCTGTATCTCCCTTAAGAAGATGACTCAGAAGATAAAGAAGCGCTATGAACCTGCCTGTGTAAAAGGTGGGTAGCAGGGGCCTTTTTATTAACAGCATGAAATTCTCCATGGGACCAAAGGAAGAGTCCAAACTGAAGGACTGGGATGTTACTATGAGATCCCCTTCCACCTCCTCTGCCCTGTTCCTGTCTGGATTATTGCAAGGTATTAAGGGTCTAAAAAGCTAATAGTGCCACCAAGGCAATTAATGAAGTAGGCTCTTAAATTGCTTTTTTTAAAGGCAATTTATGTATTCGGGCAGACAAAAATAATTTTTTTTGTCATTAAAACCTGTTCAGGTGGGCTATGCTGCAGCTGTGCCATGCTTCGTTTTTTTCTGGAGGACTACAAAGACAAGAAGACAAGCAGGAGGTAGAGTGAGGAGAGAACAAACAGCAAAACACCACAAAGAAAAAATGTAATTATAGGAACTCGGTCCTGAAGCCACAGAAATGAAGAGACTGTAGCATCTTGACCTGTCAATGTACTTCTAGTGCCAAAGCCTTATAGTGTAGGCATGTCATACACATGAAATTTGACATTTCTGAAGTAAAAGCCTTCAGTGCTTTATTTGTAGGTAAGGCACTTGCTGCTCTTTCATAGCATGCCAGTACAGCTTCTGACTGATATTTTGAAAAAGCTTTGTTTTGAAATTTTAAGAGACCTTCAAACTGGACTTTGGTAAAATGAACAGTTACTCTAATTCCCTATATTTACCAGCTGACAGCTGAATGCCCACTTGATCATATCACAGAATATACCTCATTTTGTTCCTCTGAGCAATGTATTTGGTTGTCAAAGTCATTAGAATATGCCTGCTAGTAAAAGATGTATTCTCTAGTGTATATGCAATCCTATTGTTTAAAGTTAATATGAGCCTGTTTGAAAACAGCAGTTTCCATAGGAACAGTTTTTCCAAATAAATGTTACATGGAGAAGTATGTCATAAATAATTGGTCCTGCCCTGAGGGAACCGTTAAACACCCTAAGAAAATGCATGGGTAGAGACAGAGGAAAGAAAAGCTATCAGAAAGGCATAAAAGGATGGCAAAATGAGAAAGGTATATATATTTTTTGCCTATTCAGAATTCTTTTCAAAGTAAAAAATGTGAACGTCCCTTGTTTTCAGAACCTTACTGACATAGAGTAGGAGTCCATATTTTACCTCTTAGGATCTTAGCTGTGTTCAGGTTACACTCCATGCAAATCTCCTTGAATTATATTGTGCAATATTTTGGGGTTTGCTCATTCATTTATATGGCACACTGACTCTTTTACCAACAAGAAGAATATGTACATGCTTGCAGTATATTTCTCGAATGTAAATTTTAAAATGTATAAATCATATGTGACATCTTACAGAAAAGATAAAAAATATGTTGTAACATCCTCTCAGACTATAAATTTACTTGCATTTAATAAATAACTGGTTTCCCTGGAGAACATGATATAATGGGCATTTTCACTGTCTAAGACTGTCCTAGGAAAACTGGAAAATATAAGTTTGCTCTCCTTTTAAAGCCAAGGACAGTTCAGCTGACAAGTTCCAAAACCAGAGAAACACCATCATTTGATAATGCCTGCAATATAACAGGGGCCCTCACTGCTCAGCAAGCAGATTTTAGGTACTATTTATGGGTAGAGATATAAAGGAAGGGCCTCAGGCACCTGTTTCAACTGATGCTTCAGGAATTGTGACTTTGGTTACTTAATTTCATCTATACGGACAGTTTCTTCTCTTCAGCAACAGCCTTGAAAAGCCTTATCTGAGTCATAGTTTCCAAACTATAAGAAAACTCCGAGCATATGTTTAAGTAATTGTTTGCTTTGAATTATATTTTGATTCTGGTTAGTTTTTGACAGTTTATTATAAGCTTGGTCTGGAAGCCTCGTCAGCAACGGCCAAGGCAAAGAGCTGCCAGCTTGACTAAAAAGCGCTGGAAAGGATCCAGATCCAGCTAATTTCTGTAGGCATGTGATTTAATTTCCCAAGCTTTTGTCCTCTGCCACGACTTCAGGATGGACAACACAAGGGTATCGCTTTGTAAAAATGTGCATCTTTCAGGATTCCCTGTCTGGAGAAAAGGGTATCTCCATTATATGTGAAAAGCTGAGTTTTCTCTTTCTTAGTGATGAGCTAAATTAGATAGCAAATAATGGAGAAGGAGATTAAACAAGAGTAAAAGTGACATTTACCACAATATCTTTCAAGGCCAGCTGCCAAGGAAATTACTTTTATCATGCTGCCATTTATAATAGTGGGTCAGCTGGCTAAGCTGTCTGGCTAGGTGAAAGAAATTCGGCAGCTCAGTTAAAATATATAACTAGAGAGTAAAGTACCTGAAGTGATCTGTTACTTCTTCCTGAAAACCTTTTCCTTATGACAATGAGTAATGACCATAAACTGCTGAATGTCTCCTCTACTTATGCAGCTGAGGCCTGCAATTATATTCTTTTTCATTTGGAAACTTGACACATTTGTTTAGCCAAAGCTCTAAAAAAAAGTAATATCCAATATAAGGTTGAATTATGTGCTCTTCAGTAAAGAATTGGCCTCCAGGCTCCTCATTCAGTGCCCCTCCACATTGGAGCCTTCACTTGTACAAGGCCAGATTGACTTCATTGGACTTACACTGATTTACACTACACAAGAATTTGGTTCCACCTGCTAATAATTGTTGTCACCTTTTTGCTGGAAAAATATCGAGATAAGCCCCAGGGCAGACTGGAGGAATAGGACACAGGTTGTGCGATGGTGGTGGTGGACCCTAGATGGTGGTGCATAGGATGGTCAAAGATTGTGAACTCAGAATGGAGTTCAGATCAGCAGAAATATGCCTTTAATATCTTACATTCTTACTCCTCTATACTTTACTGTGACGTTAATAAAAAAAGTTGTGGCTTTTTTTGGCAAACACTGAATTGCTTGCAAGCCCACATACACAGACAAATATCACAAAAACTTGTTTACATACTATGACTGGTTCATTTGTACCAGAGAGATACAACACCAGCTCCAGAGAACAACCCTGGAACGCACTTAAGAAACCATGCACAGCTATCTGGCACCATGTTATGGTTATTTCTCATACATATCTAATTTTAAATAAAAAGATTAAGTTTGAGACCATAGTATCTGCTTCTGGGAGTGCCACCGTCATGGTAGTCCTCCCCAGGATTTATATGTGTTACATAGGACATTTATAGGTAAAGATAAGACATGCGATCTGCACAAAATCTGGTAGAAAGATGGTGTTTACAGCTATAGGCGTCCATGTTTCAGCACTGCAGAATCAGATTCACCACTAAAATCATGCAAGCCTCTGAAAGCAAGGAGATCTCATGGTACCAGATGATGATAATGAACACAAGAAGCAGTGCTATCACCTGTAATTTAATATAAATGCAGCACAAACTCTTATGTAGATTCTATTATAGTCTTTCCAGATTACGGGCTGTAAAATTGCTATCTCATAAGCAATGCTGGAGAAAGTGTAACAAAGATGGAATTTAAAACAGACAATTTGGTTCTGTCCCAAACCACAGAATTGCTTATAGGAAACAATAACAGTTGCTAAAAAATCCTACTCGAATGAGAATGATAGCATTTCCTCTGCAGGAAATTTTCTGAGGAGTAGAATATAGCTAAGTAGTAAATGACAAAACCCAAAAGCTTGTAAAAATGTTGTTTCTGACATAGAAACATTCCATAATCAAGATAGACAGCATTCCCATTGTCGCTAATGAACCAGTGTACTGTGTGCACACCTAATAAAGGTCCAGACCTGAATTTGCTCTTTTTGAAACAAAAATTATGAAAAATGAAGTTGCATGGTCTTTCTTTCTTTTTGCTTGCTCCTTGATTCCTTTCCTCAAAATCTGTCTCTTTTTATCTGAAGTCACAATCCTTTCACATCCAGAATAGATCCTTCTACCCTCAAATGTGGTTAATTAGTGCTGTGACTTAAAGAGTAACTTCAGCGTTCAGGAAAAGCATTGAAGATATCCTGCTTCTCCCATTCAACTCTTGCCACCCCTAAAGCACTTAAAAATCATGAGTCACACTCTTTTCCTCTCCCAACAATGATGATTAAATAATAATAGTAATGCTGTAGGGATTTCTTATTATTTGCCTTCTGGTTCCTTACCACAAACTCACTTCACACAATAATCCTTTTTCTCCATAGCCACTGAAGTTAAAAATTTTCTTTAAAATTGAAAAGCATTATCTACTGTAAGATCCTAATTCCAGGAACGGGGACTGTGAGAACTACCTTGAAATTGTGAAATCACAATAAAACCACAAGATTTGGCAGCAGTGCAATTCTTCCATGAGGTAGCTTTAGTTTTATTGTTAGTTTCCTCACTGTAGGGCTCAGAGTGTGGAAGAGGGGACTGTGGAAAGGGGCTTTCTCTTTTCAAGCCTGGGAAAGCTGGAAAGGTGCCTGGTAGATCCTGTCCCTGCCCTCTCATTCCTATGTATGTGGGTGACAAGAGCTGTTCCCAGGGAACGTCTCACCTAAAGGTGATGGAGGTGAAGAGCGTAGGGAGGTAGAAGGGGGAGTGACAATTTAAGATGTGAGGGGAAATGAGTTTCAGGTTTCTTACCCCTGGAGGAGGGAGGCAAGAAGAGTTGGGCAGTCGAAGGTGAATTCCCTGAGACTTGATCAACCCAGGGAGCAGCCAAGGTCCCACATCGGCCCTGTGCTTCAGAAACCCTCATCTGCAGTCTAATACCACTGGGAGAAGAAAAGTCTCTTCTGCTGGCAGCTCAAGTCGTCTGTCAGGTTCATTCAGTAAGAATGGTGTATTTTAAAGCCTTTGCCTAAATGAAGGACTTGAGAAAATATTTTTTTCCTCCTCTTCAAAGAGCAAATAGTCTAATTAATCTTCCCTGGCATAATTGCTAAAAATGAAAATCATCTATAAAAAAGTGCGACCTAACATTTGTTTGCATTTTTTAACAAAGCATCAAGGGTGAGAGCATACATTTTTATAATTTCCAGATTTTCTTCTCAGCAATAACAGCTCAATAATAACTTAGCACAATTGGCCAGTACTAATGTTGTAACTATAGAGGTGGTTTTATTGGGTAATAGGTGAAAATATACAGCCACTTGCAACTTCACTCCCTACTCCTCTCCTGTTTCTTGCTAGACTGAGTTATCTGACGATCTTATTTACCTTGAACGGTAAAGTTGTTGAGCTGTTGTCACAGTGACACAGGACAGACTTTGTGTTCTTCAAAACTATTTAAAATATTTTAGCTGGAAAGTTAGATTATGCACAGTGACTTCAACAACTATATAGAAATATTCTCTCAGTTAAGTTTGCCCACCAAAAATTCAGCTGCTTATATTTAAACTCCATTTTTACAGGATTTTTTTTTCATAATATTATAACTAAGCGGAACCTTGAGCTCCTTTTTAGTACTGAGGCAAAAGTAAGAAAAAGGAAAAATAGAATACATGTTTTTAGATGGTACTGTGACTTTCTAGTGACACTACAGTAAATAAAAAAAATGTAGAAAGAAAGAAAGAAAAAATGAAATTGAAAAAAGTAACCTGGTAGCCTAAACCTCTGCCTAGATCAGAAGGCAGTGAACTGGGCAATGAGGAATAAATTCACCTAAACTAGTAGTTTCAGGAGACTGTAATTTTTTGTGAATTTGGGGAATAGTTTTAGCCCTTCTGGGTTGGTAGCTGGAATGTGGGGGAGGAAGAAAAGAACAAGAGGACAAATTCTATTTGGACATTTTACAAAGGCATAATTTAAAATTTTTCATTTCAAAATGACATTTTAATTTTAAAGTCAAGTTTTTTAATATCTTGGTTTAAGGACTGAAGTGATCATGAAGTGAAACAGTTTGTGGTTCAGATGAAGGGATTCCTTTTTTACATCATCTTTTCTGAACTTTTTTGCGTATTTGACCAACCAGCCAAAATAGTCTGTTGCTTGCTCATGTCTAGCCATGTCAATAAAAGTGTTTTCATTAGTCTTATTTTGATATCACAGTCCTATGTAAATTTCATTATGCTCTGTTCTAGGGGTAGAAGATGCTATGGTAAGCTGTTTGCTCAACGGCCTGCGACCTGTTCCCAACTGGCTGGAAAGCAAGGTGGGGATGCCTTTTGCCCTCTCCTTAACCGCCTAGTATAAGGTGAATGTCTTGCCAGACTTCTATAAAAGTGACAATATATTGAATTTCCCAATTAAAAAAAAAAATCACTTCAGGTGGGATCATACTATTCAGGGAATCACACCAACATTTCACTTGCATGTATTCCCTGAAGACTGAGGACAGCTGCAAGATGCGAAATGGTTTTGACTTTTGAGGAATTGACGACTGCCTTTGATGTACTAAATGGCAGGGGAGCAGGTGGCAATGCAATTGCCAGGAATGGTTTTATAAGGCATGCTTGTGTGACTGGTTCATGATCCTAATTCTCTAGGTCAGCATCAAGGAGGAAGAGTGGCTTCTCTCCATCACCACCAGGCTGTCATCACGTTACAACCTAAGTGGTGGAAAGAGGTCAACAGCTAATAAATCTTGTGAGCAGACTCACCACTTTCAGAATGCAGTCCCTTTAGAGATTGCTGCTGTTTTTTTCTCTTTTCTTCTTTTAGCCCCACTGAACCTTTACATCCTCAGAAGCATTTGGCTTTTTCTGGCCTCTTACAAGTGAAAATACTAGGCTTTGAACAGGGAGCTTCTGCTGTTACCAGTTAGTCTTTGAAAGAACCAGAGAAAATACATTGCCAGATTTTTCTTAAGAGCTCTGGGATAAAGGCTCAGATTAAAGACAGGGCTCTGCAATTACATGAACTTTTTGAAGGGCATTTTTTCTCAGTAACTTTGATTGAATTATTGAAAGGTTATTACATTAAGAAAATGGTGCCATTTAGCTGTTCTCTGTGTGCTTTAGAGCTAGTTGTGAAAGAGCTGTATTACAGTCTGTTATAGTATTGAGGGATATCTTCATAGTGTCAGGTTCACCAGTAACTCTGCTAAGACTCAGCAGAAAAGCAGCCTGGAGACTATCACTTTATTCATTCCTCTCTTACTCAGAAAAAATGATCAGGAAAGTGTAAACAAGAGGTTGCACAGGGGATAATTAACACAAAGATATCTGTGAAATCTGAATCCTGAGTTGTTTATGTCTTGAAGTATTTCATAGTAATGCATTATGTTTTATAGTTTGCTTAGATTTCATGCTGTCTTTCTTGAATATTTCCACTTCACTTCGCTATTTGTACTGCAGAGGCGGTGCTAGGTGGTTTCTTGTTCCAGAACAAAGGCAGAGACCTTGAGACATCTGGATTCAGTGGTGACAGCCCAAGAAACCACCGTTTTGCCCAGAAACATGTGTAGCTAAGTGACAGCCATCTACTGTAGATACAGTACTGCTGCCTTCCAGAGACTGGTGGTGACAGGACAGCACAAGACATCTGTGCTTCAGACAGAGCCCCTTAAGAAACAGGTATTTGAGTGGCTGGAAACATGACTGCTGCATCTGCTAGGGCAATGTCTTGTACTACGTACAAAGACTGAAGGCTGACTTAAGAAGCCACGCTCGTTATCGAACAGGAGATGTGCTGAAGGCATACTATTAATTGTAGCTATCTAAATCTCATATTTTCCAGTATTTCTTATTATTTCTGGAGTACAGAGCCTCCGCAATAACTTGAAAATAGGTAAGAGTATACTTGCTTTGTGAATAAATGTATTTCTGACCCTGAAATAACAATGTCTCAAAACCAGCTTCAGGTGGCTTCACGCAGCAGCCGTGGGTGGCATGACACAGACTGAGGGCAGGGAGAAGAGCACAGTACTCTGTGTCTTTGTTCACCCCAGCACAATCACCCTCCAAAAGAACTGCACTTCTGACAACGGCAGATTAAGGAAGACAGTGCAGAAGCTCTGGTGGTTTGATGTTATGCCTACATAAAATAAATAAAGCAGGAGAAAGTTAACATTTATTCCACTCACTTCTCTAATGGAAGCAAAACATTCTCTTCTCAGTCCCACGCCACATATGGTTTTGGTCCATTTCTTAAAAGCACATAAACATTAGAGAGCATTTAAGTTCAGCTCTCTTCTTGAATATTTTTTGAGGATTCCTCCAGTTTATCATCACAGAAAAAAAACGCCTATACCTGCAGGGCCCAGCCAAAGCTCTCCACCAAGACCCTCGAAGCCAAACCCATGAGTGGTTTACACTATGTAGTCAGGAATAGCTTTCAGGGCACTCACAGAATTTCACCTGTTAAAAATATTGAAATGCATCAAGTCTGTAGATACTGAAATTCTGCTGAGTATGTTGTGGTGAGCAGAGCACTGAGCTGCAGTTATTTCATTTTTTCTGCTGTCGGGGCAAGCTGGTCACTGGTGCTCGAGAAGTGCAGATTTAGCTGTCTCTAGGGTAACCTCTGCTTAGGCAGACTTCTTCACCACAGCTTCAGCTGTGGAGATCAGCAGATCAAAATAGTAATATGGGAAAGTAAAGGCACCTTTATGAGGAATAGATATTTCTCATCTCATTACAGCGTTTGCTCAGGCAGCACAAGTTGTTGCAAAAGAGCAACAGAACTGTGCAGTAGTAGCAGCAGTAGTCTGAGAGTTTGTGAAGTTATGTGGCTCTTTTCTTTGGGTCTTCTCTTCCCCAGTTAAACATCTGGGAGGCAGAAACCTCTCAGGTTACCTTGTCATTGATATCTGACTTATTTCCACAGGACTGTGGAGGGTTCAAGAAAAAGGAATGAGGTAGGACCACCAGGAAGACCTTCAGCATCTGTGTTGTGCACCCTCATCCTGTGGCCATCAGGTGAAAAATGGTAAGTCAAGGGGGCAAAGGATCCGCTTAGCCTAGAGTTTGGCAGAGGAGGCATGAAGGACATCTGAGGGCCATGGAGAGGGAGGGACAGACTATCGACTGTTCCAGTTCACAATATAAATTGTGAAGGTGGCCTTTCACACCAAGGTACAACAGTGATCATGCTGTATCTGAAGACCAGTGAGATCTATTGGTGTCCTCAAAGACCAGTTCACCCCTCCTTTACCCCAGGGTTTTTCCCAAAATCCTGATGTTAAAAGTCATAGGGTGATTGAAACTTTCTGCTGCAACAAAGCTCATCTGGATGCTGTAGGGCAAAGGCATGAGAGTCCCTGCAGAGGCTGGCATATGGGAGAAGAGACCACAGCGGGAGTCCGTAGTGAACACTGTCTAATCTAAAGTATGCCTCAACACTTCAAGTTTCAGCAATTTGTCTGTACACAAGGTAATGAAGTTTTATTGGTATGCTGCACTAAAGGGATGAATCCAGTGCCCATTCTGTGGGTGATAGATTAGGGACAATATTATTAATTCCCTTGCTAAAAAGCCACGTGGGGAAAACAGAAGGAAAGTTTTTGGGTTTTAAGTATACTTTCTGCTTCTTATGTTGTTATATAATGGAACTTTAATAACTTAAATTTAAATATTAGGAATGTTACATTAACCTTGTCCATATATGCTGTGCAGTTTGTATTCTGTGTAATTCCTTGGTTAAGTTTTTGGCAAACTCACTGCTGGTTTATAAATACCTACCTCCTATCTGAAATCTGCTTTATCTTGGTAAAGATGATGAAAGAAACTAAGATTGTAGCTTCAGAGGCTGTAGGCAGAATCCAGTGCAATGAGTGCCTCAGGATATTGCAGAAGAACAAGCAATGACAACAGCAATTCTCAATACTGCCAGCCTCAGAGACTCCAAGATGAGTGTCTGCTGCCTTAATAGGATAGTCTTTGGTCTAGGGCAAGGATTAGCTAAGCTCTCTGGAGAAGGTAATACTGGCTTCAGATGTTTCCAATCAGCTTGACTGTTTCAGGCTCTGTGTTCATCACAACCCCATTGTTTTTAGCATCTCCAGGCTGCAGCAATGCTGTAGCCTTTCCTTGACTCCATGAGTCTGTACATGTGTGTTGCTTGCATAAGCCCCGGGGTGAACCTCAATTCAGACCTACAAGAATATACCTGGTGTAACTCTGGATTCACAGACATAACCCCGGTTATAGAGTTGAGTGCACAAATGACCCCTTTACTTGCATACCATGTAAGCATAGGCTAATGGCAGATAACACTGCGACATTTGGGCATGAGGCTTTAAGAAATTATCCTGGTGCTCTTGGATATTCTGTGTTTTTATGTTATTTGGTACTAGATATGACCAAATACTTAAAATAAATAAAAGATGTATCCATTAAAAGACAATTGACTGCAGAGGCAATTGAAAGCATTGTCGGTACCCTTCTCTACTGCTGAGTGCTTTATAAAATGTTCCTGTGGCACCAGTCAGACCCCAGAAGGATGTGATGTATATGACAAGTAGCTCATTGTGAACAATGGGTCAGGTAGAGTTGAGAGCTCTGAATCCATTACCTTTCAGGGTCACTGAGCTGCAGGTTGTGTGGAAAACACCTTCCACATCATAACACTGGAATTATAATAGGAATGAATAGAGGTGGAAAAGATATATACAAACCAAACAGATACAGTATCAGAGTATTAAACTTCTTGCTGAAAAGTAAAAACAAAACAAAAATATCAAAGCCATACTCTGGAAGTCCTTTTACCACTAAAACCATATGGTTCTTTGAATCACTGTTGTCTGAGGCAGCAGAGGAAAACCTGTAGATAGGAGGAAGAATCAACAACCACAAATGAAAAAAAAAGAATAATACATGTTTCCTTTGATTTACGTGCTTTATGATCCACAGAGGACACTGCACTATCTCCAAGACTATGACTTACATTTCCTAATTTCTACCCCAGACTGCAGGCCAAGGAAGAGTGAGTCAAGCCTGAGTGGCGGATAACGATAACCAGAACACATCAGCTGTGAAAATCTTTAGCCACGAGCAGGCAGGCACCTGGTTTGCAACCAAGAAACATTGGTGCCTTGATAAGGAGAGTTATTCTCTGCACGGTCACTGACAGAGAGCATTTATTGGGTTGAGGCAGTGCTCAATATGTGCCGTCAACTCTGTTTGGGCAGTGGAGCAGGGCTCTAGCAGCTGCTGCTCTGAGTTTTTCTGTCAGAAACATAGTACCAAGAAGGTAGCTGGCTATCTCTGCTCCTCTTCTCTCAATGGAGGTCTCAGAGTTTTTAACTGGTTAGATTTCAGTTCACCATGCATAATTTTAGACACATAAATAACCTGCCTAGCAGTCTCCAGTATAATCAAAACCTCTGAGTCATCTTTTGGGGTGCCTCAAAATTGAATGATCTCTTGCAATATCTATCCCTCCCTACTGATAATAGAAGGCAGACAGTGCAAATAGGGTCCAAATGTAAAAACTTTATTTTAGATCCCTCAAGGTGAACTTCCTGCTCTCTTCCAGTTCAGCATATTACCTTGTCAAAAGTTTCTGTGATGTCCTACTACTATTCTTACTGGCTTATTCATAAAAGAGCAGCTCCTCTGTCTGGGGTCCTACACTCTTCAAGATAATAGAAAATTTGTAGTTGCACTTTGAAGTTAAGCAAAACATATTCCTCTTTCCCTGCTTTCAGTGAGTGATTATGAAAACTTTTTCTTCTTATTGTCAAAGGATTAATAGACGGGGGCATCAGATACTGAACTGGCTTTAGCTGGAGGCCACACATGTGAAAGATAAGGCCAAAATCAGGAATTAGTAACGGTACAAACTTTTACCCACAACACTTAAGTGATCAAATTATTCTAGAAACAGGCAAAACCTAACAGACACACTTGGGAGCACACTCAGACACACTTGAGCCTTTTTTCCATTGTTACATATCCCATTTTCTGATGCCCAAGCACTCACCACTGTGGGTGGGTACTGAAATGGTTTTCTGCTCTATCCTTTTTTTAAGTCCCTACAACTCCTTCTCACATCCCTCTCTTTCACTGGTCACAGCATGTGTCATCTCAACCTGTAGTTTGTCACAATTCCTGACACTGTCCTCTCCTTAGCAAAAGAGGGGGTGCCAAATTCAGCCCAATACTCTGCTACCTGCTTCCTGGGCTATGCCTGCTGTCCTTGACAGCACACCCAGTTGACCCCGGGCAGAGAGGCGGTAGGTATGAGTACCGGAGGACAGCAGGGCAGCTCACTCCAACTCTGTGGTGTGAGCTATTGCCTTTAAACACCAGAAACTCAGTGTCTGTCTCTCAGCATTAGCCTCCCACCATAATACAGGTATCCCAGGGAGAGGCTTGGGAGATCTGAATTAACTCCTGATCTCTGCAAAAAAAGATGTTACTATTAAAACAAAACAAAACAAACCCCCAACAGACTAGTTTCTTAATCCAGTACATTTTCTCATAACATCTATCCGTAGCAGTTCAGGGTTACCTGTGCATGCACCTGATCTGTGATGTGGGGTCTGTCAAGGAAGGTAACTCAATTAGCACTGAGGGTAATGAAGCTCCTCTAGAGTTCCTGGGAGACAGACAGGGAAGAAAACAGACGAGTTATAAGACAATCCTCAGATGAAAGGTAAGGAGTCAAACTAGACTGGTTTTTTTTGTTGACTGTGTTTTATATTTAGAGTCTTGTGTATGTTGCCACTGACTGTCCATAAGTTGTGATTGTCATTGCTAAACAAAAGGATCTTTGATGAGTGATGCTTACTTGTTATTATTATGGACATTCAGAAAATCTCTGCTACAGCTACATTTTGACACAAAACACGGTTAAAGTTACAGCTTCTGCTTCCTACTTTCCAGGGAAAGCAAGGTGCTGTTTCACCAAGTTGGCTGTGAGACAGTAAGAGCTTCCCACATTAGTCTAAGAAGCCTTGCCTCGTAGGCCAAAGGTAGTAAACTTCCATGACTGGAGGCACACAGTCAGACAATCTTTTGCAAGCAGCTCTTCAACAACCTTATGTACAAGACAAGGAAAATTCTTTAATGCACTATTTTTTCTTTTAGTATGATTTATTTTCATTTAGAAAGCATTAAAATATTCCCATTGCAATATTCTGAGAGCACATGCAACGCAATTAGTGTTGTAGCTATGCCTCTGAACAGGGAAAAATATACTCATTTTACAGAACAGTATGAATATATTTTAAGGAAGGTAAAATTGTATTAGTATATTTTGGGGGGAATTCAATACTAATTCCATTTGGACCTGATGTTTTTACTGAAATGAGATCATCAATTACTGTCTGTGTTTCCTCATGAGGTAATGTTTTATTTAAATTGTTCCTGATTTCTTCTGACAGTTTAGGCAAATGTAATTTTTATAAAAAGGACTTTTACGGCTTTCAGGTTTTTTCCTCAATATATAATTTCTAATAGGATTTTTTGAGGCACTGGTGATTTCTCTATTTTTATCTCTCTCTGATGTGGTAGCATGCATAATATGGCACCTCAAACCTTTACCTTCTTGAGTTGTGATTAAATGTGGTATTAGTCATCTAGATTACTGCAAATTCAGGAAGTCTTTTTTGATATATCTATATAACTATGTATATATCTCTACCAGAATTCCTCCTTCACTTCTTTGCCAGGGAAAACAAATAACTGTTTTGTTTCCCAGCTCTAGAAGTAAAGGATAGCTCTGTCAGTTATCATCACCAATCTCCTCAAAGAATGGCTTGCTTATAAACAAAGTTGAGCATCCCCTTGCAGTTCTTTTCTCTGATACTCAATTTTGTGTAGTGTCCACAAAATTTGTGCAAAGTGTGTGCGCACCAAAGCTTGAAGAGGCACAATCCAAGATGAAATGTCTGTGCTGTTTATACTTGGTTTACAAGTGAGAAGAGGTGATTAAAACGTCGTAATTTCTGCACTGAAAGCAAATTAGGGGCAGACCTATAGCAAGTGAATTTATGTATTATTTTCCTGTCAGCATCAAAATATCATTTCAGCAATAGATTTTATCACAGAATGAGTACAAGAAACTCACAAGTGAATGCAAGAAACTGTGCCTTCCAATAGCTTATATTCCAGAGAAGGCCATAATTCAGGGTTATTAAAGACCTATTTATCATTTATTTGGTAATAAGGCAGGAAAACACCATTCTAGTATACTGTAGCATAGTTGAAACTTTCACTGGAGATAACACTTGTACTGATGGTAACTATGGACAAATGATAGAATAAAAGAAGATGGAAGTAAGGAGTCAATCTGGTGGTATCATCTATAAAATTCCCTCTTGGTGCAGGGGCAAGGAGACAAGCACAAAATTGGAAGGCAGTTGATATAGAGGCAACATAGACCAGTGATACAGATTATCTCATGATGATAAAATGCGTTCTGCGGCACCCATTGAATCTCACCTTTTAGTTACAATGAAAGTCACCTTCATGAAACTTGAACTCCCTGATACCCAGAGGAGGCGGCCTTCATCTTTAATGATTTTCTTAGATGCTAGCTGAAATCAGGGCTCCAACATGGTCTCATGACATGCCCTCTACCATTCCCAGACTTTTTTCTGACCTTTCCATATTTCTGTATCACTTTTACATTTTGCAAAATAGCCTTGGAATTTCAGTTGTTCTTTCCACTTCTTCTGACCTGCATATATAGCAAAACTCAGGAAAAAAATTATACCAAAGGTCAGATCTTCTCAACCTATGTGGAAAACAGAAACACAAATTTCTGAAATTGCTAGGCAGAGTCCACAGTGCCACTTGTTTGATCACCTCTCTTTTTCCAGACTTGAAAGTGCAGGAGCTTTAGGAGGGAAATGCTTTCTAAATAAGCAGGATAAATATTGATCCTATGGCCTCATCCATTACTGTCTGCCCATCATTCATTCACACAGCAGCCAAATTACCAATCAGTTCTGCATCCTGGCTTGCATCATCAGTTCTCCACCAGGCACCCTGAGTACACATTGTAGAAGGGTGCTCCACTGATCAAATAGGAATCTAGTAATGCTTACACTAAAAGTTCACACACCTAATAAAAAAAATACAAAATGTCTCAACTACACTTTTATTCATTATTAGCTGAATAAACTGAAGCCACTTACAGCCCTTTCTGAGGCCTGGAAGTGGTAGTTTTGGGACATATACAAAAAACCACAACTTGAAGTCACATTTCATGAAGGCAAGTATGTACCTCCCTGGAGGTACTGCAGAGCACCCTCAGACCGATGAAGTTACTGCCAGGAGAGCTCCAGGTCTCAAAACTCAATTTTATCACAACTGAACTATTCTTCAACAGAAGTATGAGGCTGTTTGGAGAGTGTGATTGAGAAAGTACATGGATATAAACCTGGTGGGACCATAAAGGGGAGACAATGTTTGACATCTAGCACCAAGGGCTGGCCAGAAGAGGAGAGGGTGCTGCAGCAAGGAGCCAAACACAGAGCCATCTGAGGCTGAAATGTGAGCTTGAACTCTGATCAGATCACAGTGACTTCTAGGGAAGGTATTGCAGATGTCACACTTAGAACACTGCAAAATTGTTCAGAGCATGCAGTGTCGAACCACTACTATTCCATGTAGGTTTTGCCCATAAAGCCAAATAATCTTGAGTTCAGCATAATGTACCAGTACTTATGACTTGTTTCAGACTTGTTTAACTGTATAAAATGGCAATGACCCAGCTAGTGTTGAACGTGATGGCTACCTCAAAAGCAGTACTGCCTTTTCGCCCTTAACGTGCTTTCCACTCTGAAAGGTTCAGGAGGTTCCACTCAGCAGGTTGCAGGAGATGTTAGGAAATCAGGAATGAAGTGAGCAATAACTTCTGGTCCCCTAAAACCCACCCTTATGTCTAATTTAGAGGAGATGTTGGCTGGTTAGATATCTTCTGCATGTCCTCCTCTTATTTTCTAATCTTACTATTTGGTAAGATTTGTAATTAATTGTAACTAACAGTGAAATCGATGTTTTCATGACAAATTGAATCATGGAATATCAAATCTCTGACACTCAAACTATCTTACTGTCTTCTTACATTAACTTTGTCAACAATAGCAATGTCTATTTTTTTTGTGAAGTACACAAGCAAAGATTTATAAAGATGATAAACACATTTAAACGTCCACAGATGTCAGAAAGCATTGAAACTAGTTCCCATGCTAGCTCAGCAAATCAAATAACTTTAAATACCCACAGATGTCAGTGTGTTGCAACAAGTTCTCATGCCATATCAGAAAATAAACTTTAACCAGTTATTTTGCAATGGATATTTCAGTATAATTAGTGCCTCTGTCATGTTTTCAATAACTCTCCTCAAGCAGAAAACCCAACATGCAGAAGTTCCTCTACCAATTCCCTGCTGGCTTCTGTCTTAGCCTCTCCATTACAAATATATTTCCTTCTCAGAGATCTTTGGGACAAAATAGATATTGACTTATTAAAGGAGGTTTCTAAATTAATTTCAAGCATTCGTCCAGTGATATTTTACTTGTCATTACTATTCTATACTATTCATTTGGTGAATTTAATCAATTTGCCAGTTGAGCAATTACCTAAAGGGCTTTACTTGAGCAGTGCCCAGCTGAAACAGACATGGTTTTAGAAATTAAGGGGCCAGAAAAATACATTGATTTATATAAAATGGGGGACATACTCTGTGATTATAGCTATCTAGATCGTTCTAACAGACCACAGCTGTCATATACAAAGGGGGAAATTTAATATCTTTCAGTGCATAGATGTTTGAATGCAGCCACCAAGGTATCACGTGTGAATGTAGTGTGTATGTGAACAGGGAGGACAAGGAGTCAAGAAGAGTGCTAGATGTTAATTGGTAATAAAATTAACCACACCCTCCATCCCTGGAAATACTTAAAAGACATGTAGGCATGGTGCTTAGGGACATGGTTTAGGGGTGGACTTGGCAGTGTTAGTTTTACAGTTGGACTCAGGGATCTTAAGCATGTTTTCCGATATAAATAGTTCTGTGATTCTATGATTCTGTGATTCTATGATTCTATGCAATATGCCTAGGCAATTTGTTTAGGTGTTCTCCAATATAAATAAAATAAATTAATAATAAGATTAATGGTTTATACCTTTAAGTTAGAAATAATAAAAAATATTTTTCATCTGAGGAATACAAGCATCTTGAATGAACAAATCCAGCCAATAAATTCCACTACCAAGAAGAGCTACAGTGGTTTCCTAATGAATATGTAATGCCTACATTAACATTTTTATTAGGCACAAGTCATCATTTTTTTCATATTCATAAGCACAGTGGACCATGCATGAAATTACTACTTTTCAAGAGAGTGAGTTGTGTTTCCTGTTGTAAAGACTTGTAAGCCATCATTTAACTGCTCTGTGGTTTCCACTAACAAGGTTCTTTGGGATATCTTTTCTCTTCTGTTGGTCAGGAACCATATGGCAATGACAGAACCACAATATTAGATAACTCATTTGTTTAGCTCACAACAAATAATAACTAATAGTGTAATGTAGCCTGGAGGAACTGTCATGTTCCAATTCAACAGCTTATTTCCTTTTTAAGAGGTCTGAAAAAAATGGAGAGTCCTGCCTCATCCACAGTATGTTGAAGCTTAAAATTTCTACCTGAGATTTTGAATCTTATAGAGAGCAACTATTCATGTCTTCTCATGATCTATCAGAATGCAATAGATGTTTTTCTTCATTTCAGTCAGATTTTATGACTAATTCAGTTTAGCTCTTGTGCTGAAAATAAATTAACTATATTAGTATAAGTAAAAAGGAGAAGAAATAATCTAGATAAATTAGAAATAAGATAAAAATAGATAAATTAGAAATAAGTTAGAGCCCAAAATTAGGCTAAATATTTCTCATGAGATTAGTATTCCCATTTACTCATGATTCACCTAATCTTCCATTAACATGGGTAGCAATTTAGAAATGCAGATCATCACCTGAAGTGCTGTCGCCACAAAAGCTCAGCTGGACATCCACCATATGACACAAGCCAGCTGACCAAGAGAACCCATCCTTCACCCTTGCCTTGACAAGTACTCCCACCCTATGTTTCTTCTCTCCCCCTTTTGAAGAGTTTGTGATTGCACCTGTTGCCTTCCTGCATGCTGAGTTCTCACCTCTCACCAGTGCTCACACAGGAACCAAAATCCCCACAAGACAAAGCTGAAGTAAGGAGTGCAGATTCCTGTGTGGTGGAAAGACCCGTGAGGTTATGAAGGGAGAAAATTAGAAGAGACAAAGCCCAACTAGAACTTAATCTGGCTACTGCCATAAAAGACAAAAAATGTTTCTATAAATACATCAGCAATAAAAGGAGGACTAAGGAGAATCCTCATCCTTTATTGGATGTGAGGGAAAAACATAGTGACAAAGTATGACTAAAAGTCTGAGGAACTTAATCCCTTCTTTGCCTCAGTCTTTAATAGCAAGACCAACTGTTCCCAGGGTACCCAGCCCCCTGAGCTGTAAGACAGGGACAGGGAGCAGGCTGAAGCTCCCATAAATCCAAGGGGAAATGGTTCATGACCTGCTTAGACACACATAGAAGTCTAGGGGGACGGATGGGATCCACCCCAGGGTGCTGAGGGAGTGTGCCACTTTTCATTTACCAGCAGTCCTGGATAGCTAGGAAGGTCCCAGTTGACTGGAGGCTAGCAAATGTGACACCCATCTACAAGAAGGGCTGTAAGGAAGATCTGAGGGATTACAGGCCTGTCACTCTGACCTCACTGCTGAGGAAGGTTATGAGGCAGATCATCTTGAGTGCCATCAAGCGGGATATACAGGACAACCAAGTGATCAGGGACAGTCAGCATGGGTTTATGAAAGGAGGATCCTGCTCGACTAACCTGATCTCCTTCTGTGACAAGGTGACTCCCTCAGTGGGTGAGGGAAAGGTTATGGATATTGTCTGCTTAATCTTTAGTGAAGCTTTTGACACTGCTTCCCACAGCACGCTCCTGGAGAAACTGGCTGCTTATGGCTTGGACAAGTGCACTCTTCACTGGGTGAAAAACTGGCTGTATGTCTAGGCCCAAAGAATTGTGGTAAATGTAGTTAAATCCAGTTGTGGTTAGTCACAAGTGGTGTTCCATAGGGCTCAGTATTTGGACCAGTTCTGTTTAATATCTTTATCAATGATCTGGACAAGGGGATCAAGTGTACCCTCAGTAAGTTTGCAGATAACACCAAGTTGGATGGGAATGCTGATCTGCTGGAGGGTAGGTTGGCTCTGCAGAGGGATCTGGACAGGCTGGATCAATGGGCCAAGGCCAATGGTATGAAGTTCAACAAGGCCAAGTGCCAGGTCCTGCACTTGGGTCACAACAACCCCATGCAGCGCTACCGGTTTGGGGAAGATTGGCTGCAAAGCTGCATGGCAGAAAAGGACCTGGGGGTGTTGGTCGAGAACTGGCTTATTGAACTGACACTGTACCTAGGTGGTCAAGAAGGCCAAAAGCATCCTGGCTTGTATCGGAAACAGTGTGGCCAGCAGTACTAGGAAAGTGATCATTTCCCTGCTCTTGACACTGGCAGGGCCGCACCTTGAGTGCCATCAAGCAGGATATACAGGACAACCAAGTGATCAGGGCCAGTCAGCATGGGTTTATGAAAGGAGGATCCTGCTCGACTAACCTGATCTCCTTCTGTGACAAGGTGACTCCCTCAGTGGGTGAGGGAAAGGTTATGGATATTGTCTGCTTAATCTTTAGTGAAGCTTTTGACACTGCTTCCCACAGCACGCTCCTGGAGAAACTGGCTGCTTATGGCTTGGACAAGTGCACTCTTCACTGGGTGAAAAACTGGCTGTATGTCTAGGCCCAAAGAATTGTGGTAAATGTAGTTAAATCCAGTTGTGGTTAGTCACAAGTGGTGTTCCATAGGGCTCAGTATTTGGACCAGTTCTGTTTAATATCTTTATCAATGATCTGGACAAGGGGATCAAGTGTACCCTCAGTAAGTTTGCAGAT
>VXBO01011788.1:26094-53326 GCA_013400135.1 Rhinoptilus africanus | reverse complement strand
TATGGATATTGTCTGCTTAATCTTTAGTGAAGCTTTTGACACTGCTTCCCACAGCACGCTCCTGGAGAAACTGGCTGCTTATGGCTTGGACAAGTGCACTCTTCACTGGGTGAAAAACTGGCTGTATGTCTAGGCCCAAAGAATTGTGGTAAATGTAGTTAAATCCAGTTGTGGTTAGTCACAAGTGGTGTTCCATAGGGCTCAGTATTTGGACCAGTTCTGTTTAATATCTTTATCAATGATCTGGACAAGGGGATCAAGTGTACCCTCAGTAAGTTTGCAGATAACACCAAGTTGGATGGGAATGCTGATCTGCTGGAGGGTAGGTTGGCTCTGCAGAGGGATCTGGACAGGCTGGATCAATGGGCCAAGGCCAATGGTATGAAGTTCAACAAGGCCAAGTGCCAGGTCCTGCACTTGGGTCACAACAACCCCATGCAGCGCTACCGGTTTGGGGAAGATTGGCTGCAAAGCTGCATGGCAGAAAAGGACCTGGGGGTGTTGGTCGAGAACTGGCTTATTGAACTGACACTGTACCTAGGTGGTCAAGAAGGCCAAAAGCATCCTGGCTTGTATCGGAAACAGTGTGGCCAGCAGTACTAGGAAAGTGATCATTTCCCTGCTCTTGACACTGGCAGGGCCGCACCTTGAGTGCTCTGTCCAGTTTTGGGCTCCTCACTACAAGAAAGACATTGAGGTGCTGGAGCATGTCCAAAGAAGAGCAATAAAACTGGTGAAGGGTCTAGAGCACAAGCCTTATGACGAGTGGCTGAGGGAACCAGGGTTATTTAGTCTGGAAAAAAGGAGGTTGAGGGAAGACCTTATCACTCTCTACAACTACCTGAAAAGAGGTGGTAACAAGGTGGGTGTCAGTCTCTTTTCCCAAGTAGTAGGCAATAGAACAAGAGGAACACCTCAAGCTGCAAAAGGGGAAGTTTAGATTAGATATTAGGAAAAAATTCTTCACTGAAAGGGTTGTCAAACATTGGAACAGGCTGCCCAGGGAAGTGGTTAAGTCAGCATCCCTGGAGGTATTTAAAAGCTTTATAGATGTGGTGTATAAGGACATGGTTTAGTGTTGGACTTGGCATTTCTAGGTATGATTCCATGACCCTGCAGAGAGCGGTGGCATCATAGCAGCTCTGAGGTAAACACCAGCCCTGGTGATGGCTGGCAAGGGAGGACATAGACTGATCCATGCTGCTCAGTTGAGACACTGGCCTCTTCAGGCAAGACTTGCACAGCTCTCCATACCCCGAGTCCGGCCAAACAGTCCCAAAACGACATCCCTGAAAATAAATGTTCTTCTCACAGACCAGCCATGGCATTATACAGTTAAATTTTATTTTTTTTTAACTCAAAATGGGAGGCGGGCATACATCTGTAGAGAGAGCTGATTGTGTAAATCTGAAGGATGTGTGGTTTTAAAGTCAGTGAAGAGTCTTTGGTGAGCTTAGCAGTACCTGTAAAATTTGACATGGTATCAAGTTGATCAGCTCTGATTCTGGAAGATTTTAATAGCTGTAAATATACTGTGACTGAATCTATTGTAACAAGGTTAATTTCACAACCACTTACTCTCTGGTAAGTGCAATAAATTCTTATAAAAATTATTTGAGGCATGAGGTGGTATTCAGACCTGACATTCTTTCTTTAGGGAAAGAGATCACAAGCCTTTGGGAGCACATTTTATTGCTATTGTGAGATAGTTTTATTCAATATCTTACAAATACAATTTACAGGCAGTGCATGAAAAAGAAATTGATTAATGTATTAATACTATCAAGGTTTTAAGTAAGACTGTACAAACCATTTGCGAAAAGTTAAAAAGAAAAAAGAAAAACAACCCCAAACCAAAACATTATAATTTAAGTCACAATAAAAGAAAACCAGTGTCTTCAAACCTATACAATGTACCACTTGATCAAGTAATTTTTGATCCAGTATCTTTAGGCATAAATTATTGTTTTGGTTAGACCAGAGACTCCTCATCCCTTGCAATACAATTTGGTCTGACTGAGCATTTCCTACAATGATACAGAAAAAGTGTAGAAACATTATACAACCTTTTTGTGTTCTCTTGAGATTACAAAACTCAAGCCAAAAAATGCTGTGGTTTTTATGTTAGTGCTGTATGTGACTCCTGCACTGTAAGGAGCTGTAAAGCACAGACGTTAAGCTCTGTGAGACTGAATATGATTGCTGAAAATGATCTGAACAAATCTGACAATTTTGTGTGTATAGTGATACACTCATAAACTGGACCTGTAAAACCAGATTTTACTTCACATCAATTGGACTACTTTCAAACCATGCCAGAAACCTGAATATATATTAATCAAATTTTTACATTTAACCTACGCAAAAGGCAGATTTATTTTGCTATCAAGAGTGATTGAAGAGTAGCATCTTTTATGAGGTTGTACCTGTGATAATATCTTACAGTACTTAAGCTCTAAGGATGGTGATTTGGGCACACGAAGGCCCATCAGATTTATTTCCTCTTCTGGGGTTTAGGGAAGTACATCAGTTAGCCTATGTGACTTCCTCATGAGTCATCTGATATCTTGGGATGCACAGAAAAGCAATGCAAGAAATTCTGGATTTGGGCAGAAAATAAAGGAAACAAACAAAAAACCTCAAATATTTTTCACTGGATGCTATCATCTTTGAAAACACCATTTTTAACACACAAGTACCGTGGTGTTCCAAATGAGCCAGAGATAGGCTCTTGATGTATAATTAACCACCCTAAAATCTACCTTTAGAGAATATTGTGTAACGCATCGAAACAAGAGTCTCAAAGCAAAGCCATGAGAAATCTAAGGTAGTAAAAACTGAATTAAAAATCAAAGTATATCCCTCGAAAAACATTTTTTTTTCCTAGAACTTTTTGCTAAAGTTTTCCTTAAAACAGACTTTTTGGATGATGGTAGACACACGTGATTGTGAAAAGTAGCTATTACCCAGAAGAACAGTAAATGCTCTCATATTGTGGGTATTGTCCGGCTCTTCAGATTATATTACTAGACAAAGCAAATTATGTTTACTTCAGGCTGACGAAGGGAATAGAATACAGTGAATGATTCATGACAAATCACGCTTTTGAAATTATAATAAAAAGCTTGAAAAGCCCTAACCATTTTTCTATGTTTTTCTTTTTAAGGGTGCTGGTGCTAGGGTAATCAGTGTTCAGTATTTGTATGATATAACATAATTTGTATACAAGCCTAACATGCTTTCTGTGGGTTGAAAAGGATTCAGAATATCAAAATTTAATATCTTAAACAGTGTAACTAACATTGGTCGTGGCAGCTATTTTTATGGTCTTCTATTGTGGCCAAGGGAAAATGATATGACCCTATCTATGTTTTATGTAAGTTTTTGACACCTGGTGGCTGGGAATTTGTAAAAGGATAGACTTGCATAACAAGACTATTGAACTAGAGGGCTATACTGTACTCCCCAAATAATCTCAATTTGTATTCCAAACCGGGGAGAACAAAATCCACTGTAACTTTATTTTTATTTTATTATATTTTGGCTGTTTGTATGTTTGAATTTGCCATTTTTATTATTATAGCTTGTGTACGTGTGTATTTCAGATTATTTCCTGTTCTCCTGGGGTGCATCAAGAAGAGTGTGGCCAGCAGGTCGAGGGAGGTCATCCTCCCCCTCTACTCTGCCTTGGTGAGGCCCCACCTGGAGTACTGTGTCCAGTTCTGGGCTCCCCAGCTCAAGAGGGACAAGGAATTGCTGGAGAGGGTTCAGCATAGGGCTACTAAGATGATTAAGGGACTGGAACACCTCTCCTATGAAGATAGACTAAGGGAATTAGGTCTCTTTAGCCTGGAAAAGAGGCGTCTGAGGGGGGACCTAATTAACACTTATAAATACTTGAAGGGTGGGTGTCAGGAGGATGGGGCCAGGCTCTTTTCAGTGGTGCCCAGTGATAGGACAAGGGGTAATGGGCACAAACTTGAGCATAGGAAGTTCCACCTAAACATGAGGAGGAACTTCTTTACCTTGAGGGTGGCAGAGCACTGGAACAAGCTGCCCAGGGAGGTGGTGGAGTCTCCGTCTCTGGAGACATTCAAAACCCGCCTGGACGCGTTCCTGTGTAACCTGCTCTAAGGTGGCCCTGCTCTGGCAGGGGGGTTGGACTAGATGATCTACTAAGGTCCCTTCCAACCCTAGGATTCTATGATTCTATGATTCTTTGGGTTTTGCTATTTATTTTTTTTTCTGTCTTGGGATTCATATAATGTTAAAATATATCCATCTATTCATCACAACATTTTTGGTGGAAGGGTCACAAGAACTATTTTCACTAATCTTTGAAAAGTTCCCCATCAGGGATTTATAAATATCCAAATGCCGTAACTATATAAACATATAATTTCTGACATACACAATAAATTAGGTTTTTTATTATTGCTATCTGTCTATCAGGTGAAACAACAGTCAAGGGAATTGACTTGATAGACTAGGATTGTGAAGGAAAGAGAAAGAGAAAGAGAAAGAGAAAGAGAAAGAGAAAGAGAAAGAGAAAGAGAAAGAGAAAGAGAAAGAGAAAGAGAAAGAGAAAGAGAAAGAGAAAGAGAAAGAGAAAGAGAAAGAGAAAGAGAAAGAGAAAGAGAAAGAGAAAGAACTGAGTGAGCAATCTCTGTTAACTGTCTGAGGTGTGTGTTGGTTACATGAAGTATACACCTGTTTAGATAGGTCTTTTCTTGGTCTAGTGACAATGATTCTGCACTAAAATTTGTCAGGAACCAGTGATATTCCTTTTCCCTTAGTACTGTTGTGGACCTTTGACATTTCTGGAGGGATAGACTGAAAAACAGATACTGGAAGGCAGCAGAAATAAATATGCTCTGCTAAAACCATGGTGCAGGAGGAAAAAGCAACAGCGTTACCTGGACTGCGAAAGACAGATATGTGCTTTCCCAAATCACCTGTGGAAGCAGGAAGAAGCAGAGAAACCTGATCCCCTCTTTCCACAAGACAGAAAATTATCCATATTTCCATCACAATTGCAATCAAGGAAAAAGAGAGAAAATACAGGTTCCTTATTGTGGGCTAAAATAAACTCTGCTTCTGTTGGTCAACAGGCTTAAAAATTATAGGCCTTAAGCCAGGATGGAAAGGACATTAACATGACCCTTAATGACCCATTAAATCACGCGGCAGTCACTATACAGCAGAGTTTTGTTTAGTTAATACCTATCAGTAATCATGTGGAATATGAGCACCCAATTCAAGCTGGCTGAAAAGAGGTGTGTGAAAAGCATTCTATATATATTTCAGAAGTGATATTCAATATTGGTATCTTTTAAGTTTCAAAGAAAATTGTCTATAATCCTTTCTTTCCCCAATATTCATCTGCTTATGGGGAAAAATGTGAGATATAGGAAGTGTTTTTTTCTAATTAAGAAAAATACTGTAAGAAAATTAAAACAACAATTGAAAGTAAAACTTATTTTTAAAAAAACTTCAAAACCTTAAATAATTTTCACTCGGTTTTTCAGATATCAAATTTAAAGGAAAATTTTAATCAAACTTTTTGACTGAGTTGAAAACTGTTATGATTTGATAAACTCGCAACAATTTATTGTCATTTAGACAATTATTCTACCAGCCATTCCCCACTCTGGAAGGGGAATCAGGGGAAAATGGGATCCTGTAAGTATTGATTTTTTTTTAATACACTAATAAAATGCACAGACAACTTGTGTCCACTTTGCCTACCATTATTTCATTGACAACAGTGTTGTTCTTCAGAGTGATGGCAGTAAGCGTGTCAGCAACCACAACAAATATCCATAATTGTCAGATCACCTCATGCCATCAGCAGGCATTGGAGATAATTAATATTTAATCATTCACTAGGAACACACAGAGATAAAAAAGAATATGAATTGCCTTTAAATGCATTGGCAGAGAACACATGGAAAGCTGTGTGGAAAAGTAGCTTACAAATCTAGTAAATATGTTGTAGGGGTGCTATTATAGAACCCCATATATCTTTATCTTTATACATACGCATCCTGTTAGGAGCATCTAGTTTACAGCATAAAAAGTCAGCATACTAGTAAAACCAAAGATCTATGGGGCTGATTATGGAGCATATCCTAGAAATGAAACAAACCTCAATTTTATAGCTTGTAATGGCTGCTACTAGACTTTATCCTTCACTGTTTATGTTCACAGTTTCAGTCCTTATACTTTGACTTGTACATGTGGGAATTAATTAATAACACTATAACTTCCCATTTATACACACTAAAAGCCAACTCCATGCAAAACACAATAAACAGAGCTCCGTAGGGCTTGCTGGGCTGCCAGTCATTGTGTTGCTGCAAATAGGAACACTGAATGGTTAGTTTCCTCAAAAGGTGTAACATACAGTCCCTTCGATGATAATTCTAGCATCCTTTCAGTAGATCTGTGATACTGGAAGCTCACTGAGAACATTAAAAAAAAAATCCCCACAACCCACACATTTGAGATTGCCAGGGTGCATGTGTAAAAAATACATCAGTCAAAGAATTGCCATAGTAAAACAGTATTCTTTGAAGTACTGTGACCTCTGTGACCACATCTTTAGTAAGGGAGCATGCAGAAAGATTCTGATCTGTATCGGAGAGCTGGATTGCAGCTATATTGAATGCTTACCTCCCCACAGAATAGCAAGCTCATTCACACAACAGCACTTGCTCATCCTGACAGCGAAGTAATTGACTACACCTATTTCATATTTGAATCATATTTGTCTCCTTGAGACTGGTTGACCTTTATTATGTGATTATCATTTGGCTTGTCACTGTGGACTTCTGCTAGGAGCCCAATGCAGAACTGTGCCTTTGTGCTTTACCATCAGCATTGTGGTTAATCAACGTTGACACTTAAAGGGCATTGGGATGTATATGTGTGGGAAGTCAGCTTCATAATTTTTGCAGACTGTTTTTCCAGGTTAGGATAAGTCACACTTTTTTTAAATTTCTTGGAGTGAAAAAGAAATTCATGTCTGCATTCAAAAGGATTTGGGTTTCTAAAATCAGAATGGTTGTATAGTGGTGGAGTTTCTGCATGGTGACTGTGTGATTATAGATGATACAAAGGTTGTAAGCCAAAATAACCACTAGCACCTGTTTTGTGAGTGGAGGACTTCACCAAGACTTCATACGTGACATTGTGTTCCCACTGCAATATCTCCATCTCATCAAATGCAATTGATTGCAAAGAATTTGAATTCTGCAGAAAGGGGTAGGGGCAGATCAGTCAGCAAATACCCTGCTGTTTCCCTTTTACTTTTATTTCAATGCACCTAATGTTTACAGTCTGTTTTCACAACACAAGTTGCATTCAGGAGTTTGACATCAAAGTCACTAAACTGCAGAACCCTAGTGAGAGAGCTGACTCTCCACCTTAGGGTGCTGTTGTTTTGCGGGGTTTCACAGTGGGAAGTAGTATCAGCTTTTTTTAAAACCTTGAATTTTCCGTAGCTGGAAAATTTCAAACAACTTGTTCACTGCGTTTATTGAGTCTCACCTTGCTTTTGCATGTGAGTTCAGATTCTTCCATCACTTTTGCTCATTAACTGTGCTCTTAGGCACCATGCTGCTGCACAATTTCCGAAGTTACTTAAACCACTTTCTCTTTACACCTGGATGACTCCTAATTTCTTTTCACCTGCTTTGTGGATTTGAATTGGAACTGATTTATCACTTCCTTCTCAGAAATGTTCCATTCCTGTGGTTACCAAGAGCTGGTCCTTGCTTGCATCATTTTTTGCTTTCAAATACATCCCAGGTGCATTCCTGTGATGTAAAGTTAGTCACTAAATGAATACCAAGTAGCTATTTAGTAACATCATGCTCACTGGAATCCTCCACCTGGAGCTGGAAAACAGTATATACTGGAGCTTATATAGCTGTCACACTGTGAGGGGTAGTCATCATGCAAGAAAACTAACTGTAGAATTTGAACTACAGCCAAACTTACTTAAGAAGTCATCATATTTTGAAGGCAAGAAAAGGGAAGGAACGGGGCAGGACAGGAGCACTCCTATTAGAAAAGCAGCTTGATAAAAAGACTCTGAAATTACTTTAATTGGTATGGTGTTGCATACGTCACTCAAATTTGTCTGCTTTAAGAATATGAGTCATATCAACTTGACACCATAAAAAAAGAAAAACAGCTTTATTTCTCTAAATAATGCAGCTCTTAATTCCTGACCTTAGTTACCACTATCCTGACTAGTCCTGAATCATCTATCATATGTTTCTATTTGCTTCTGTGCAGTAGTACTACTATTAAACACTAAATATTAGTAGAAAGTACTACAACATATGCAGCTGAACATCCTACTGACACTCAGTAGTCAAAGCTGGCTTGCACAAGGTAGCACAAGAAGGTTTCTTCTGTGATACGAACTAAAATATGATTGATCAACACAGTAAGACCTCATTTCACAGTAAGGATAGTTAGTCCTCCAACTACATCTCATAGCTTTCTAGTTGGACTTCTTTACTGTGCTAAATGCAGGTGAAGAAGGTAACAGTTTACTTACCGCTCTGCCAGGCAATATGCTGGCCTTTTAATATGTGCACTGGATGAGGCTAAATAGTGCCTCAGTTTGAGGTGCCAACAGTGGTGTGTGTTGCGGGGCTCAAGAAGTCATTAGGGATCTTTGCATCCTCTGGAGATCTCAGCTGGAAAGCCAGACTAAGCACACACACACAGAGTCACACTAACAGAAAAATTCAGTTCTTACTACTCTGTCTAGTCTTGCCACTGTCTCATGCCAGAGAGTCAGCAGAGATCTCTTACTCATCTCTCCAACATCATCACCTGGAATGATTAAAGACACCTTATTTGTTCATGCTGAGGGTTATGTTCTTCCCAAGGAGCACAGAACAATTACATGATGTTAAGGGTTTTTTCTTTTTTTTTTCAATGGCTACTATATGCCTAGATCTAGGCCCCTCGTCTGGAATAGATATGTGTGCATGGGAAAGAAAAAAAAAGAAAAGAAAGAAAAAAAAAGTAAGGTAGTTATAGAACATTGCCTATGAAGTGTCACACATATCTTTAGTTGTGAAAATCACATCAAGGGTCTTCTTAGTACTTTATTGGACCTGTTTTATATGAAAAAGAGCCCCATCTTTAAAAAGAAGAAATCTCAGAAGTTATTTGCCGAAGTTGGCATTTCATTATGAGTAGCTATGCTTGTACATAGCAGATGAAACTGATTCCATTATAATTTTTCAGGGAAATGGTGATGGGAGTCAGTGATTGCAAAAAGATGAGAAGGCAAGGCTCTGAGAGAAAGACTGAACTCCTAAAACAGTGAGACACCCTTGTTTCTGAGATGCTGCTGCACATTAGTAGTATTCTCATAAATTGGCAAGCGAAAATAATTGCATCTATTGGCCCTCTACAGGGTTTTCTATGCTGTCCTCCTTGCAGTCTACACATGTCTATGGCACGCTTCTCTCTCCAGTTGCCTCTGACTCATCAAAAATTTCCTTGTATTTGTTGCATATATTATGAAGGAGATACCTCTTTTATCAGCTTTTTGCTATTTTCCATTGATATTTTTGCTTATGAAAGCCACTTAAACCTCCAAGCTAGTAAGAAGAGCAATTCTCTCATGTTGGCCTACCTTCTCTGCTTTTAGAGGAGAACACTTCGTAGGGAAACACTCTCCTCCTACCATTACCTAGTAGCAATGAGAATTTCTAGCCAAATCAATGTCACAAGATTTTTCTTGCTCCACTGAAACACTAATTGTTTTTCGCTTATCTTGAGTGAAAAACTAGGTCCATTCTATGGTTCATAAATTGTATCAAGACATCTGCACAAATTGTATGTGTTATACCTGTACCCTCACAAAGCTCCAATTTTAAACCATCTTAAGTACAATCACAAAGGGATGAGATGTTCCTCTTTTAAAGCCCTCTAACTGAAGTTTTTCTAGCATTTCTTGCTAAACAGTACAATGTAACAGAACAGAAGCATGAAAAACAGGTATACTTTTCTAACTCGCCTCCTATGCTTCTACAAAATTCAGCAGTAGACTTTTACACAGCACAGAGACAAAGTAGCCTTTTACAGTTCCTTTAAACTCATTTTAAAGGCCAACTCACAAAGCTTTCTGCCCCTAATGAGTGTCCTTCTACGGAGAGGAGACTCTATAGAAGTTCAAAAAAGTTCAAAAACACCATTTCTCAGCCAAAGTTTGCCTTTGGTGAAATGAAAAGACCATTCAGTTCATTTAATTACGAAATGAAACAGGCTAGTTTAAGACAGAACACAGTCTCACTACCTTATGCTATTTATTCTGATTGAATGGATATGCCACATCTCAGATTTTAAATTGTTGCACTGAATCTCAAGGTATGTGACTAGTTCCTAGTCCTGCTGCTTGATATTTCAATTGTTTAGGGCAATTTGCTGCACATCTCCATGTCTTAGAACTTACAGCCCAAAATATGGTCACCCAATCTCTTACAAAATGCAAAGTTACCAGGGCTTTTCAGACGATGCTAAGTAACAGAAGATAGTTATTTAACTCCACATTGCACCCCACACAGGGTGACCTATGATCACTGGGGCAGGCTTTTAAGAAGTAACCACTGTGCAAATAGTTGATGGAGTGAAGGAGGAAACTTAAAAGGAGACCTTGCAAAGACATCTAGTCCATAGCCAAGAAATTTTTGCCCCTGAAGGATACTTCTCAGCAATTTGTACCACATAACCTCCAAGATCTCAAAAAGTACACGAAGAATTTCAACTAATAAATTTAACATGCAAAGTATTATTATTGTTAATATTTTTTATTCTCACCAATAGTCAATATAATTGGGTAGTGAAAGGATTTGGCAGATCAAAAAAGCAGTTGAAGGTCACAGAGTTCCCTCTACTTTTCCTTTAAATAAATACATTGAATTAAGTGTCCTTTTTTCCAAACAGCTTACAATTATCTGTGCATCTATGAAATCAGAACACTTATACCCCACTTTTAACATTACTCTATGTAGCATAAAACTTTGTCAAGATTCTAGTTACGTTCAGGAAAGGTATCTTAGAAAATGATAGGATGTCTTTTTTCTTCTGTTCTTCTCCAAAATACTTTTTAAAACTGTCTTGTTCAAGATGTAGTAATGTTGTCTTTAGCTACTGACAACAGTATTATCTGTCCAGACCAGAGGGAATTTGGTGGTTGGAGTTCACATATATTTCTCCTAATTCCCTATCAAAATGTGTCACCAAAAAAAAAAAAAAATCCTGTCCTGGGGCCATAACTCTGGTGCTGAAAGACAGTGAATTCTGAGTGTAGTGATTAACGGCTAAGAAATCTGAGTACAAGAAGCTACACTGAATGAAGCTAAAAGGCATTTCACTCCCAGGAGGCAATTAATAGATGGATAGAATACTATTCGTTTACAAGGTTATGTTTAACTGGTAGTGATGTCACAGAGCTGGGTAAATGGTAGAACTGCATTAATGGTCCCCAAACCCCAAATCTCAGCACTCATTAAGCCTGAGTCATAGATTAATGAAGAGACATTTATACTTTCAGTCTGTGCCATAAATAACTATACAGCATTAAAGTCAGCTAATAAGAAGGCTGAAGATGTTGTCTTATGGATACAAGCACATTCTAGAGATGTTTATTTCAAAAGAGATTTTCTTTTTAAAGGATGCCTTGCAAGTCATACAGAGGAACTACACAAAGCTGTCAACAGAGTTTCTTCTGGGAAACTATCACTTACACTGCAAACAACAAAAATCTTCAAACGTAGAAGTTTGGCAGAACATATGTTCTTTTAGTAAGTGAGACACTTTTAAGTAGGTAGAAAACTCAACGGCAAACATAACCTTTGACCAGAAAGAACCTTTCAAGTTTAGATGTTTTTCTTGGCAAATTGGCAAAGAGGCGATTACAGTGCACCCTATTGGACTCATTATTCTTGGGTTATACTTAGTAATAAGTCATCAGATACTCTTAACTTTTAGTTGAAGATGTTAGGATTTTAACTATTTCTATACAAGGATTAGCATCAAACATTTCTGGGGCTTAGAATAATGATTTTGCACTTAAAGCCCCACCCCTGCCCTGCAAAGGCTCTGCTACTCCAGGACTGTAATATTTGCAGTGGCTGTCACCGAATAAGTCTAGCAATGAACTCCAGCAGCTATGCATACCTAGTTACTTTCACTATATTTTTAACTACGTGAAGTTTTGGAGTTAATACTGATGCTGTGAATAACTTAACTAGAGTAAGAGCTGCCATTTATTAATCTCAAGCTATTTTTAATAGATCACAGATTTACTGAAGTGACAAAATTATGGATAAAAAAACCCCAAACAAAGCAAAACAAAATACCACAGCAATTAATTAAGAAAGAATATAAATTTCGATTGGATTATATATAGCCACTAATTTTACACAAATATGTCCAAATGTGAGTTCCATTAATAGAATTTTATTTTCAGGCAAGGAATTCAAACAAATTATTTGATTGTTGAACAGAATTTTTCAGCCTTTATCGTGTGTGGTGTGATTTGCTAGCATTTCCAATGCCTGACCAATTGACTTCCATGATTAATTAACTGTGAATTTCATTCTATAATTTAATATGAATTGAATTTTTGCTTTATTTATATGTAAATAAAGATTATTTTAATTCTTTCATCCCAGAAGGGAGGACCTCCAAAACACTGCACTTTCCTGTATTTTATATTTAGTGCAATTTTTCCTATTTTAGTATTTTTAGTCAAATATACTTAGGAGAGCCAACATGAATTTGTAGATATAGCAAAGAAACACATTATCATTACTTCTAGACAGAGGCATAATCCTGAACAGTTTTACCATGGAGATTAGTCCAAACCCACTAAGACTATACTTATCAGTAATTTTGGTTTGTGGAGCCAGCAGGGGCTGAAGAAAAAACACAAAATCTAACTTCAGGAATAGCAGACTCATATTACCTTGCCTGACTTGCACCCATCTAGACTGCATCTTGATGTCAGATCAGAAGCAGAGACAGAACGACTACAGGTTTAACGTGATCCCTGCCCTTCTGCCACTCTGAATAAGTTGGATCCATCCAACTAAGTACTGCACCAGAAGGATCTGTCTTCACAAGAAGTCTGGACATTTGTTTTGTTCCTCATATGGCCAGCCTGCTCATACGGCAGGAACACCAGTCTCCACGGAGTACTAACAAAGCTGTCAGCGAAGAACTGAATATCCTTCTGGAAATGAGGTGACAGGCTGGGCCTCCTGGGTGTCGTTAGCTTTTGTATGGATTTGCCCACTGAAAGGAGGAAGGGTTCGAGTATTTTTGCCACTTGACTGGTATACATCGATGTGCCAAGAATGAATGTCAAGAAGGCACTCCAAAACATGTGCATCCTCTATCACTCAGAGCCACTTACCTTAGACTTGGTACCTAGTGAGACTGATGAACAGGAGACAAAGTCTAGATGCTACCTGATGTGAGAGTTAGGTGTCTGCTGGGACTAATGTTTTTAAGACAGGACAATTAAAGTCTTTAAGTTACTCCTCTGAAAAGGACAATTGGAATTGACAACACAAATATTTACAAAGAGGATCTGTAAGGAGATACAAAAAAAAGGTTGAGGAAAGAAATTAGGAAAGGACAGTTTATCCGAGAGTTTCAAGCAAGCTTTTAGGACAAAGGTACAACACCTTAATGTTTGCCAAATCTAAGCAAGGAGCCATGTTTCTTTCTTTGCTGTAAAGAAGTTACAATCATTAACCTCTGTGTTTCTGTCACACTTGAAGTTTAGTGAGAGGTTGGCAGACGGACTTGGGAGCTTCGATATCTGACATAGATTTCTAGTTCTCTCTGAAAGTGATCAAGAGTGGCTATTACTGTTCTAACAGCTGCATGCCAGCTTTCAGAGTGCTTGCTCATGAACCAGATGATTAAATACTCTTACTATCAGAACTCAGTCTATACATCTATCTAGGTGGCAAAGACATTTTGAAATTGCTAATACTAGTTTAATAGATCACTTTATTTGACCTATCAGGAAAGTGCAAAAGAACCTGCCGAGACAAGATCACAAGTATGAAAATCAAAGTACTGAAACCTTGGAAGAAAATTAAACTAATTTTGACAGTGCCTTCTGCATGAAATGGTAGCAAAGCCAGTAAATAACCCTCTGACAAGGTGCCACAACAGATGAAAAAAATGCCAAGTTCTTGTATGAACACTGAGTTGAAGAACTTTAATTAATTGAGCTATATTTTCCTTCTCACCTATACGAATCAGTTTCATATGTATTAAAGTGATTGACGTAGTTCCAAGACCACACATTAGGGGTCTGGCTCAGTCCAGAAGAGATCAGAAATTCTTCTTGGAAAAGGGAAGATCTATAGGCAGTGCCATATCCCATCACTGTATGCACGTATCATTGGTATGTACCTACTTTCCAGTAAAATGTTTTGTAATACATTCAAAGATTGAAGGCCTTTGACCAAGGATGTTTTTGTTTTTATCATTTGCTGATGTCTATAAGCACCTTTCAGGTGAAAAAGTTCTACTCCCAGTGGGTCAAAATTAAACTGCAAGAATTGAGCATCATACTTTGCATAGCATCAGTCAGCAACTTTATTTTATGATGAAGAAGAGCATCAGGGTAACAGGGAAGGGTCATAGATATTAGTTTAACTGAGGCAGGGAGAATTATAAGGGCAGAACCATTAGATTAGCCAGGAAGAACAGTTCACATTAATAGCAAATTACTGAACAGGCTATTTGGGAAAACTGATAAGATTATTGCTATTAGTTATGATATCACATTACCCAGCTCATTCAATATGCATGAAGCAAGAGACATATTACTTGTTGCTTCTACTTTTTTCTTCCCAGCACAAATCAGGGAGAGTCAATCTCCTGAAAGAACAGGTGGAATTGATGATGCAAACCACTGCTTATGAAAAAGGGTCACGATGCAGACAAGAAGGTCACAGAAAACAATTTGAAACATGGAACCCAATTTTATGGTTACTGAATTTATATTATTTATAAATTACCACAGCAACCTGTGGCATCTGGGACAATATCCAAAAATAATTCAAATAGAACTAAGCCTTGTGGATGAAAGGGAAAAGAAGAGAAACTATGTATAAACGACTAAAAGATTTTTTAAAAAGTCCAAGTACTGCGTTTGCGTGTAGGAAATAATATACAAAGCCTTCTTGTAATTTCCCCTGTAAATACAAAATACTGTACACTTAATCCACATCCATATTAAATATCTGCTAATGTCATTACAACTTTAGCATCATTATTGTCTTGTACTAGAAGGAAAATCAATGCACTGTGCATAGCATTTTCTTATCTGTTGGGAGCAGATGCATGCTGTTTGTGGAGCTGTAGAATCTCTTCCTGCCAGCTAAAGATGTTACATGGAGTAAACATAAGGTTAACCTATTTTATAAAACCTGGCACTTCCTCTCCCTGATTGTGCACTAGAAGCTGGACCACACTTAATAAACTTTGCTGTCGTTATATACTATTGTTGGAGTTGAGACAATGCATTTCTCTTTCCTGCAAAGTTTGTGACACAGAATGGTAGCATCTAAAAACCCTGCCTTTGGTGGTGATGAATAGCATGATATGCCGGGTTGTTTTAAGTTCAGAGTCAAGCTTTTCCTCTTTTGCTAAACCAGAAAGGCCGTAGGCACTTCATAGTCTCAGGCAGTCATATTTGGTCAGGTCTGGATGACACGGTGGTAACAGATTATGTGTCACTTCATGGAGCAAAAAATGGCCAAATGGAGTTTTCTAGAATTTCAGACAGTCTTCCCCTATTTCCAAAAAAGCACCTGTTGACTGCAAATTGAGTTTAACAGCGTCAGTGAAAGTTGATAAACTTATTAATTGTGACTGCTGTTAAAGAAAAAATGTATAGATAAATGCCAACACATTTAATTGAATAACACTGACTCCTGGACCAAAAAGACAACCCTTGCTGGTGATTTTTTTTTACTGCTTAAAAATATTTAATGTGACAGTCTTTTTGAAACAGCTGGTAACCTGAAGGTAGTGTAGTAAACAACCAGATATGTTAGAAGTTTTTCATTCTAATTTCTGATCTGGATAGAAAATGATAATTATATAAATATTGGCAGTTATCTAAATATTACAGAAAATGGCAGAAAACATCAGGATGAAGGGTTATTTTTTGCTGACTTTTGTCATTCATTGCTGCCCATGACATGACATCCATAAAGTCCTGTTGACAACTCCAAGGCCAGCACAGAATAGACTGAAAAGGATATTTTTGACATATCTTCTCCATTCCTTAAGAAAGAAGGCTGGTTTGAATCACTTGCATCAAGAGTTTCAAATATAATTTTGACCAATGACACTCAGCTCCAGATGCTGGTATAAAACAATGCAGTTACAGACTCACAGAATCTCTTTCTTTTCTTCATATTTCTGAAAAATAAAACAAAACAAAATGAAATAAAAAACTCCATGAGAAGTCCCAAGCAGTACTGCTTGTTTACAGAAGGAAGTCAGGCTTCAGTGGGACATATCTAGAAGACAGAGTGTTATGGTAGAATAGCCCTGAAAGAACATATCCAAAACACGTTATCATCTAGCTAGCTTGGAAAGCACCTGTCCTCTTGGTGACCAACTAGTATCATGCAAAGGTCCTGCTGCCTTCTGCACTTTAAGAAGCTATTACATGAGACATTATCCTTCAAAGACATGAGTCCCAATATTACATCCCACAACCCCAAATTAGTTCCAGAGAGCTTAGGAAAGAAAACGAAAATGAACATACAAGTTTCCCACAGTCCAGCTCCATAGATCTGCTATGAGCGTCAGCAGTGAGACATCACTGAGCTGTTATTGAAGATTCAGCTTCTTACAGCACTTCCAGCTATCAGACCTTCATCAGAAACAATACTCATTTCACACGGCTGGAAACAAACCCTCTTAGTCCTTCTATTTTTTCTGTTTTCCTGAAAAGAGAGAAGTTACTGACTCCTTCTCCCCATCGTCCACAAAACAAAGTAAGCATCACCTGTTCTTTCATTTTTGTGGTGAAGCAAATCTGGTCTGAAGGGGAAATCACCAACGTGGGGGACTGAGATCCTTTTCACCCCTGCAGGGTGCCATCAGTGTGTTCCCAGAAAGACCTGTTGGCAGCTTCCTGCGTGAGCTCTTGCCCTGGGGTTTTAACTCTCCTTCCTCCTTCCTCCCCTCCCCAAACAACTTAATTTTGGTGAAACTTCCCTTGTATCTTTGTTTCACCCATCTACATCTTGAAGTTAAGATAGCTTTTCAGCTAGAAGTAAGAACTTCAACAGGGAATTAAGGTAGAGCGAATTTTCTTTTTAGTTTTGAATGACAATTGAAAGGTTTTCCTGGGCTAGAAAAGGAAGACAGGAAAAGAGAAATGTGAAATTTTACATTAGCAATATTGAGAGACATAGCACGCTCTAAGATGCTTATGTCAAAACAAATCGTCTAACTTCAGCCAGGCAAATTAAGATGGATGGCTGAAACTCCCCACACTCCCCAATTTAGGTTCACTGAGTCACAAGACAGTAAGTTCTTCCTTTTAACCAAGTTCTCCAACAATGTCTGAGTAATAGCATTCATTCTTAATGGAACACTTTATTTTATATTGTATACCTTGTTTCCTCATTAAAGCCATTTCCTCCTGGTGCTGGTAACCACATAAAACTTACAATCTCATTTGCATTAAGATGTGAGACCAATATTCTCCCTCCTCTGCTCCTATCCAGAAAAACATATTCTTGCTGTGAACATACTGGAGTTGTTTAAAAGCCAAAACAGAATAATCAGTAAGTTAAATCATTGTCCTTATTGTCTATTAACAAAAGCTATCTGAAAAGGCTAATTTTGGTGAAATAAGAACCACAGGAAAGAAAGCAACAGACAGGCAGGGACATGGCTGGGAAGTCTATTTGCATTGATTTTACCTGCGTGGTCTATTGGGAAAGTAGTTAAACTTGTTGGGAAAGTTCTAGCTAGATATTGAGCAAAATGGGAAGGAATTTACAAAGTGCTCTTGCTTTTTTGTTCTTTTTTTTGTTGTTCTTTTTTTTCCCAGACCTATTTACTGCAGTAGGAAGCAATACACAGGGTTGGCATGATTGGTCTGGAAAGGAGAGAACAATTGGTTGTGGTATTTTTTTAAATTAAAGATGCTAACTACAGTATGAATTATGTTTTTTGAGATTTAATTATGTCAGCATGGTGTATTAACTATAAGCCTGTTGATTGTTCTCAAAATATTTTCTGAGGTTAGGAACCCAAACTATTATTCTGGTTCTAGGCTAAGAATAACATGTTGCAAAGAGCTTACTATGTATGTTAGCCATGTAAAGGGTGCAGGTGATATGATGAGGGTCGTATAGTAATAAAGATGAAGAAGAGTGGAAATATATGTCAACAAGAACTAAGTTTCCAGAGAGGTTTGAAAGAGACAGTAGGTAATGAAATGTGTCTGAAAATAAAGGATACGGGTTTCTCTGGATCTATTCCCTGGACTTGAATCCAAGTTTTCATATCACAGTTTTCACATGTGCATGAAAAGAACTGGATCTCTCAAGAGGGAGGCTGAAAAAGCCTTTAATCTGTCTAGGAAAGTCAGTGGACCTATTCAGCACACAATACTGAACACAGGTATTATTTAAATTTGTTTTTCTTCTCTGGAACCTAATACCCAATTCAGAGTCATTTCCTGTCCCACTTGAGGTCAGAGTCTGCCCCTCCTGGAAGGTAACTTTATAGGAAATACTGTATAGGAATACTTTGTTCAGAAAGGAGCACTGAGTTGGAGAACTAAAGGAAGACAACCAGTTTGCAATGAAATATTTTTTGTGGGCTGTGCCCTGTTTGACATAGTGACCTACTGCAAACTGTAAGATAATTTCACAATTTAATTAGAAGTTTTTTCCTCATTTTTCATGTGTACAAATAAGCAAGATCACTTATTTTAGGCATTTTAAAAGACAAGCTGAACTTCTAGATAAGAAGGAAGAAGGATGAGATTGATGATATACTTAGTGAACTTGTCTTTGGAATTTCTGACAGGGCTCTCTTTATAGGATATTCTGAAGGCAGAATATCCTGAAGGCATGAAAGGAGCAAGAAAAAGAACCACACATACATTGTTAGACTAGAAATGGGTGACAGGAGAATTACTAGAATGTCCAAAATGCTGGTAAACTCAGGTGATATCCCTAAACAATTGTTTTTAGTGGTCAGATGCTCATAATACAACACCAAGTCCAAATGCATTTGAAAGCTGTGACATTCCAGGAAGGATAATGCTCTGAGCAGAAGGCAGCTTCCATATCTAAAAGCCAAGTAACAAAGACATCCTCTGAAGTTTTCATATCCTACAGCAGTTGACTGGACAAAGATATAAACTGGGTATTGCAGCAGAGAGCAGACTGAGCTGCTAGATAAGAAAAACAGCAAGCACAAAGTGCCACAGACCTAGTCCCCAGTTCCTGAGATAATGTTTAAGCATCTTTCTACACTTTTTATTTTGCCTAATCGTGAACTGCTGCATGAGTGATATGAATAATTATGGATTTTTTTTCTTTTCCTACTGAACGAGGGAAAGTTGGGTGTAAACAAACCTGAAAAATGGGCAAAAATTGGAGGAAGGTGGAAAGAATAAATTGTTCTGAGTGGGAAAAGGACATTTTGCATGCAGCAAAGGACTGTTCACTAGGCATTAAGCCCATATGACAAGCCCTTACACAGTACTCCTATGTTACTCCTGCCTAAGGGCTGCCTGAAGTTGAGGCTATGGCTTTACACACTCTAAATTTCCTCATATTGGCGTCTTCTGTTTAATGCTACATTTCTTCTTCTTTTATGAAGAAAGATGGGGACAGGCCAAGCCCTCAGGCACTTCATAGTGCATGTTCATGTGGGCTACCTCATTGCAGTAGCATCAGTCCAGTTGTCCACCACTACATGTTTCTTGTGACAGGGAGCCCTGTTACCCCACTGCAACAAGACACTGATGAAGAAATGGAGAATCCATCTTGGCAGGTACAGTAATAGCCAGACCTGTCCTATCTGTAATGCAGGTATTCAAGAATATGTTTTTATACCTTAGTGTATCTGAAGGTGGATACCCTTCTTGCGTATGCTTTTGGGAGCTGTGGACACAAAGCAGGTCTGGACTCGTGACAGTCTCAATAGTATGTTTGAAAAACAAAACAAATGGGGCCGAAAAGGCTGGTGTGGCAGCTGTTCTTCCATTAAAGCCCATGTTCTTTACTTATTATCACAGACATCCAGTCGTGGCAGGATGGCTGAGAGTTAAACCAAGACCATGAGCCCTCTCGTCTTTGATCCTAACCCCACTTTGAGCAAATGCTAACATTTTAGGCTCTTTTTGGCCTAAATTTTTCTATCATTCAGTGACCCTATAATTACATGAATGGTTGGTCATTAAATTATGATTTCCACCATGGCACAACAAAATACTGAAATCCTGATTTTTTTAATCAGCTGATGGGTCACATGGTCAATATTATCTGAAATCAGATTGATTAAGTTCCTCCACCCATGTGCTCCAAATGATTGACTGTAGTGTGAAAATGTCAGAACTCACAAGAGAAAGAAAATTGCACAGAGGAGCTTCTAGCAGATGTCACTTCAAGGGGAGCCACCAATCTCCAAAACAATAGGAAATAAATTATTACATGAGCCAGCCAATACACACGACATGTTGATTAAAGAGACATTATCTAGCATAACAATCGATAGTCTCTGTGAATTAAATCCAATATGAAGATTAACTTCAGTTCCCCTTCTGTGGGAAATTAACGTTATAAGAACTTAATGTAAACAGATGAATAGCAGATGAAAGCAACAGAACATTTCACAGACCTGTTTAAAGTAACCTATTCTTCAAGGATTATTTGGTTTTTAGCACTGCACTTCCTTTAGCATCACCATTAAGTATTTGCTAAAAGATTTAGTTGTTTTTTCTTCAAGAGCTTTCCTTGCCAATCCAGTCATTCATTCTCATTTGGCTGGGATCATGCTTTCCGATGTTTAAAGTTTCTGTTGCTTTCTTTTATGCTAGTATTTTGTCTTTCATTTAGAAATATCTAAGACTAATATGTGACTATAAGTAACACAGAATCACAGAATGATTCTATGTTATTTATAGTGGCGCACTGGTTCCATGGCCTTCTGTCTGGTAATTTCTTAGGCTCTGGGATGCTTAATTATTGGATTTTGGTTTTAACTTGTCTTACGTTTGTATTATTATTTTTTAAACACAGTGAGGAAATATACCAGAGCAGTTTCCATTACAAACACAAATCGTTAGCACAAGTGTTTTGCATCTCAGTAATCCCTTCTGTTTCAAATGCTGCCTGACAAAAAGCAAATAATCATGTAGATGATCATTCAGACTATGCAGGGTAAATTTTGAGAATATGCAGAGAAGAATTAGGTATATGTTCTGAGCATGTGTAATTGTGCTTTAGGGTGTCTGAAGTTTATTACTATGTCAAATGTTTACTATTAACCTAGGCAGGAAAAACTAGTGGCACTACAGTCATTGGCACTTTCGCACATGTTACTGCCGATACCCAGAAATAATAACAGTAGAAAGGACTAGTTTGACTTTTGTATTGTTTTGAAAATAATTAGAGGGCAAATTCAATCCTGTGTGGATGATGTAATTTCATTACATAACAGTGTAGGTGCGAAAAACCTTGGTAGAATTATTCATTGACTGAATTTTTGTTAGTCTATTCAGGTTTGTTCTTATTTCATTTCATATTTTAAATAACACTAACAGACAAATACACACAACCCCCCCACCTCCCTATATATATATATATCTATATATATCCACATATATGTATGAAGGAGATAAGCTGGCAGTTGCCTGGAGTAACAGACTGCCATGGGCATAAAGCTTCTGCCAGAGTCCCTGGAAGCTGAGGTCTGGTGGTTGCTGCTAGTGCCAAAGGCAGAGTAGAGGCATGTGGGATGGTGGCTGTTGCTGCAGGACTGCCTGGTGGCAGCCGAGCCAGTCCTGACTTTCCACTGCTTGCATCTGGTCCCCGGAGCTGCACCCCTCCTGCAGCAGGAGGCTGAGCCAGGGACCTCAGTAAAGCCTGGTGTGCTCCTTGGCACAGCTCCGGATGTCCACTTACAGAGCTGGCAGCTACATGAAAGTCTGTTGCCTCGGTGCCTGTAGCTCCCATGTTGCCTTGCAGATTCAGCTGGACGGTCACGGCCCTAAATTCCCTCCACAATTTTATTCCTCTGGTGAGTTCTGACACTTCCAAATTATAGACAGTCATTTGGAGCACACAGATGGAAGGAAATTTAACCAATTTTATTTTCAGGCATACAGACCATAAAGGCATTCCCCATTAGGAAGGAAGCTTCAGGGTTTCAAGCTCTCATTTTGTAATAACTGGGACCACAATCTACTGACCATGCATTTCAAATAACATCCCAGCTCTCTCCTTCCTGTTTCTTTTCTTCCTAAGGCAGGACTTGCCCAGCCACAACCCAAAACAGAAACCTCATTTGAGGGAGACTGAAAATTAATTTTGCCTACATTCCTGAGAAGCCTTGCGCTATCTCTGAATTCATCATTCAACATACCTTTCTATATAAATGGCAAATGACGGCCAGTGAGGAAACTGGTCGTGTTATGAATAAACCATTCCAAACAATAAAACATTGCATAAGCAAAACATTTTTATTACTACTAAAAGTCCCTCTGTTTAGCATATAAGACCAGTCTGATGAGGCAAATGATATGCCGATACTGTGGAAAGGATATTTCAGGGGGTTTTATTTCTTGGAGGCAACTTCTCTGAATGAGCATAAGAAATGTAAATCAGGTAATGTCTCAGCTTCACAGGAAGACTTGCTTTCCCAGGCTTGACAGATTTCCTTGACTTCATCTACAATGTTGTGTTAACCAGTTTTTCTTGGTATCCTTTACCTTTCCAGACTAACCTTGTCCTTTCAGCACAAGCCACCTGCTACACTGTGGGGGAAGTCTCGGACACCGCAGTGCTCTACAGGACACTATCCCCCTTCCTGAAGATATGAAGCAAGACGAAGGAGGAAGAAGAAGCAGACAGATAGAAAGGCTGAGCTCATTGGCTTGACAGAAAGCTTTGTAGGTGCCACCAAGGATTTTAGAGGAGTGTTTCTCTGTCCTGTGGTATTTTTGCATGCATTTGCACTGACCGTGGTGTCACTATGTTGGTTATAGGCAGTATGGAGAAAACAAACAAGGCACAAAACTGTCACTAAAAGGATGTTACTAGGGATCTGAACAGAGGTTACGCCCAAGGCAAGGTATGTCAGGGTGAGGATATACCTGGATTGACTGGGAGAAGGGGCCATGAGGCATGGAAAGAGAAGATACAGTATGGCACCCTCTGTGTCTACCCCACAGCTTAGGCCACCCATGCAGCCCCCAAAAACGTGGAGTTAGCCTTTCTAGGGGTAGAAGATGCTAACAAGAAAAGTGAGGACAATTTTCAGAAGGTTTTCTAGCTAAATGGTGTTTCGAGCAAATGAATACTTCAGAGAAAGGTTGGAGAGCTCACAGGCATGATGAAATCTTTATGTACTTAAAAGTTTGGTACTCAGAAAAAAGGTTTTAAAGGTGTAGTTTGGACAGGTGTTCTTTATTTTTGATTCTCAGAGCAGCTCCTTACTTTTCCTCCCTTTGTTCCCTGCACTCCCTGTAGCCCCGTGGTTCCCTGTCCCTTTAGGCACAGTCTAAGCCTCAACAGCAGGGAATCTCATACAAAAAATGTAAATGAAAGGAACAACAGATAAAGGCCAAAGGCTTTTTAATGAGTTATTCTTCATGATGTTTTTCTGTCATGTATAATAAAGTCAGCTGCATTGTGTGTGGTCTGGATATGTTCTAGGGAAATGTAAGTTGTCACAACAAATAGAATAACTGGGCAAAAAAATGGTCTTTCCAGGCCACTTCCTCTTGGGATGTTTCATTCAGTTGTTTCTTCATGTATTCACTTTCAAGTAGGTGTGTGAAAATTCACCTTGCTCATCCCAGTATTATAGCTCACTGCTGTAAAGAACTGAGATATGACACGGGAGATCCACTGGGAAACTGTCCACTTCTAAACCAGTGTCAGGTACTTCATGTTAAGTGATGGATTTTAACTCACAAGAAGCTGAGAGATGAAACCTGTGCAGCTGGGAGGCAGAGCAGACTTGGTCTTCCCAGATAAGATGAGACATTTGAATCCACCTTCCAACTCTGGTCCATCCTTGTCTGTGCTTCTGGGAAAGACACTTTGCTTTCCATGACCAGAGCTCTCTTACAATCCCTGTTTCTGGACGTGGGGTAAAGGGACTTCAAGCTCAGAGAAAACCTATTCACAGCTGTGTATAGGACTTAGCTCTATGGGTCTTCAGACCTATCCAGGGTCGTTTGACATTGTCATAGCACAAAACATTAAAAAAAAATCACATGGAGCAGATTGTGGTAATTAATTTGATGACTGAACAAGTTGGCATTGCACCTATTAGACAGACCTGTGGATTTATGAACCTGAAATGAAAATGTGTTTTCTTATCCAGCTGAGAAGTTGGATGTATCAAAGTTCTTTCTGTGTTTCAGATGGAAGTTTTTGTCTTGGATGTAGTTGCTCTGCGTTCTCTTCTGACCACTTATTGTTACTTGTCAGGCATTTCTGAGGTGCTCTGTGGTTTGTAACAGCCCAAGTCATGGAAAATGGCTATGCTTGCTCAGCATCTATAACCTCAGAACATCTGAACAAAAGAAGGCACCTGCTGTTACAAAGCTTACGGCTTATGAGCACAGATCGATGCAGGCACCACCTAAGGGAGCCCAAAGTCAGTGTGGGTCAGCAAGTCAGGCAGTGGTCTCTGTTAATTTTGTCTCTGGTAAAGAGAAGAGAATCTGTCTGACAACAGCCGCTCTAAAAAGTCATTGGTGCCTGAGGACTGGTGCCAAAGCCAGACTTCTCGTTTCCTGTCCCCCGCCTAGGCATCTCCCCCTTCATGGAGCCGTGAGGAAGGTCTTGTGTAAAGTTTTCTTCTGCACTTTCTTTTTTATTTCAAATGCTTTCATAGCCCATGAAGCCTCAAATAGGTTGTATGTGGTCTTGCACCATGCCAGGAAGCTCACTGCTTCATAACAGAGACCAGTTACACTACTTTTGCCATTCCAGACATTGGTGGCTTGGAAAATCGAGAAACACAGAAACACTCAAGCCAAGGTGGACAAATCCCTGGAGATCCAAATGCTCATATTGCTTATGAGTCACTTAATTTAATTGCTGGGGTGACTTTCAGAAGCTTTTGAAGAGGCCTTGATATTTTCCACAAATCAGGTTTAACAACAAGGAGAGATATACTGCTGCCATGAAAGCAGGAGCCAGGGAATATATTACATAGAGTGAAGTAAATTAAGATAATAACAGCAATAGTGTTTAAGAGGAAGCTATTACAATTTCCTATTCTGACTTGCACAACACAAAACACAAAATCTAATATAATCTCTCCTGCAATGGGTTAACCCTTTACTTAATGCTGATGGAAAGAGAAGTGGTTAGGTTGTCTAGACCACCTGCTAAGCTACAGGTATAACTCAAGTGAGATCCATTGAAGAATTAGCTTTGATGTGAATAGACCACACCATTTTTCCATAAGCTTTATAAGGAGGTCACTAGACTGGGATTTATAAACTGCAAAAACAAATAGGTTTTTTCTGGAATTTAAAGGCATTGACACGTGCATCTTGATCACCCAAGACTGCTAATTTTAAGAGTAATAGCACCAGAAATATCAGAGGATCATAGATCATAAAATGTTTAGATAAACCAAATAAGCCTTCAACTTCATGTTCTATGATGTAGAGGGAAATCAACCTTAGGAGAGAAAAACAAATACAATATATATATGGAAGACAGACAAATAAATACAAATGCAGAAAAAAACCCCCAGAATTTGTTTGATAACATATTCAGATGGCTTATTATCCTGACAGTAAAATTTTTTCCATTATTTCCACTTTAATCTTACCTATGCTAACTTTCAGCCACAAGCTTTTAGACAAATTGTAGTTGTTTGGGTTATTTTCTGTTAATTGTGAGTAACGGTATTGCATGAAAGCCTGTATCAGACCTAGAGATGCAGACTTCCTTGACAGAGGGACAGAGGCGACATCATGTTATTAAAACCAAGGACATTCATTACAAGCCTGACATAAATGATTTGGTAAACTTTCAGGGAAAGACACTGAATAACTCTGAAAGGGTAATAGTGATGAAACTAAACCTCATGGAAACCTTGTTAAGGAAGAAGGACAAACAAGCTCTTGTGGTACTAGATAGGGGGTTAATCATGCTCCAGACTTGATTGGTCCAGGAGCTGGGGCGGTCCTCCTGCAAATCTGCCTCGGTAGGAGCCTGCCCTTTTCCCCCAGGATGCAGAGAGAGCCCAGGCTTTCACTGGTTAGGTTCCACTCTCATGTTCCTAAATCTGCTATGGAGTGAACTCTGTCCCAGTGGTTGTTCAGGGCTGGCCCAAGCTCTAGGAAAGCCCAGGCACATCCGGGCAAGCATCAGTTCAGAACAGGGCAGGAGGAGGCAGGAGAGCTGTAATCAGCCTTTAGCTTTGAAGTTATTTAAAACACAGAGACTTTGCACTGTAAAGGTCTGTCTTGGGTACAATAAACTGCTCATTGCTGACATAGACTGTCCACCGTGACTTGTGGTCTTGTCTCTGTTTTCATTCCCTGGATACACCCCTATACCACTTGTAGCTATATCTTCAGCAAGGCTTAAAAGAAAGTCAATTCCCAGAGAAAGTGAAAGGAGAAAAAAAAAAAATTATATTCCAGATCTGTCATTATTTGTATTCAGAAAGAGAAAGGCTCAGACACTTGTCATTTCACACTGAGACTTCTAATTTAAAATATCTTTTCCCCATAAAACTCAAGACCCTGTCACCAGAGCTGTGCCAAGGGCGATGGATGGAGGTGGGGAAGTCCTTAAAGAAAGAATCACAGAGAAGAGAAAGATGAGGCTAACTAAGGCTTTCCAGTGACTGGTCAGCAACTCAAGTGCTGCTGGATCAATTTAACAGAGCAAGAATGTTAAATTCAAAACCTGAAGTGAAAAAA
>VXBO01011788.1:0-26068 GCA_013400135.1 Rhinoptilus africanus | reverse complement strand
ATAAAAAAAAAAAAAAAACCAACCAAAAAACAACATAAAGAGGAAGATAAAAGGGGAAAGAAAAGATGCTATCTAAACTGTTGAGGAACGTATGAGGTGGATGCATAGTGTAAGATTACAAGACTAATAAGCCAATCATCACAAAACCAATGGCATCTGACTTGGGAGGGAGCACTCAATAACCCACGGGGCTCCTCTTTCCAAGCGGACCGTGGAAGCAGGCGCTAGGTAGGGGCGAGGCGGGCTTTGCCTGCCTGCTCCCACCGCCCCGCCTGCCTGGGCACGCCAAGAACGGCCCGAGAGAAAAGGGAATTGTGTTTTATGTTATCTCGGGTGTGTTAGCGATCTCCCGGCCCCGAGGGTCTCTGTTCCCGGGTTGTCGCTCCCCACCTAGTGACCTGCAGCAGAATTACAGGAGCTTCTGGTTTTTTATCCTGGGGGAGGGAGGGTGCATGAGCCCTACCTACATAAACTCAGTCTTTTCTTTAGGCACTGATTTTGCACCTATAAGTATAGTAGGTAAATAACATGCTCTGAATTAAGTAATCTAAAATTTATCAAGAAATAAACATATCTGAAGAAATAGCTTTCTTGTACACTCCTGCTTATCCTCTGCTTGTGTCGTCTTGTTAAAACGGAACATAGGTTTCTTCTCGGCCAAGTCCAACACTGAATAGTTACAGTTCCTATTGAATGGAGCCCGACCTTTTGCCATAATGGATCATAAAAAAGATATGGATCAAATTTCCAACTAGACTGCTACTCATCGTTCATTTTTGTGAAGACATCTGTGCAGTGGAAAGCATGTTTACCTAACTTGCTTTGAAGACATGATTAACCAATAAACTTGAGGCATGATGGCAAACTGGGTTTCAGATGCCTAACTACTACATTCATTTAAAATGCCATCCATGTGCAGGACTGCTAGTGCAGCTGTCTGAGCGTGTAAGTCACTTACACTTAAATGGAAGTTGTGCTCAAAAGCCTGAACATCTATTTGGCATTTGCTACTTCATAAAATAATTCGACATACCTTAGATACCTGCTTTGCTGCTTTCAAGGTATAATAAGTATTATTTTTCAGGCCATTAACATCTCATGGACCTAGAAGAATATGCGTTGTCTTCTGATGGTTTACATAAGGCTTTACTTATGTTTTACTTGTTTAAACTCAACTTACTCGTTTAGCTTAGTTTAACACTAGTTACTCCCTATTCATCTACACAGAGAGATTTTTATTACTTCCGTTCTCTCTCGCCCTGAATCTCAAGTAAAATATCCAAGCAAAGTTATTCTGAAGGAGTTAGTGATAAATCTACATATCATAAATATGTACTGTAGAAAGTATATACAATTCCTTTCCTTTTGGATACTTAACGCTGTATATTCAGGAAAGCAAATCTATGTGGCTCGAGAGGTTAACATCATGAAGGGTCCATGAAGGCTGTAGGTCTGTTGAGTACTCTTTTTTTCTGGGTTGGCTAAGGATGTCCTTGCCTACTAGGCTGGGGCAACGCTCAGACTCAGTTTGTGAGCCTTAATTACTTTATCTGTACCACAAGATCCATCAAAAGCGACAATATTTTCAGGTTTGAACTGCCCTTAAGAATAATATATTTGAGTCAGAATGTTTTTGATACACAAAAAAATACAAGAAAAAGAAGAAAAAGGAAAAGGAAAAGGAAAAGAAAGAAAAAGAAAAAGAAAAAGAAAAAGAAAAAGAAAAAGAAAAAGAAAAAGAAAAAGAAAAAGAAAAAGAAAAAGAAAAAGAGAAAAGAAAAAGAGAAAGGAAAGAGGCTTTCCATCCAGCATGCTTTCCTTTCTGATGTAACAAGAGGAGGAAAAGGTCTTTTCTGGGGTTAGACTTGCACACCTGTTAAGTGAAATGGCAATTTCCTTAAGAGTGTGAAAACTAAATTCACACTTTGAAGATTCTTGTTATTAATTTTTTCTGCCTCTGTGGTTTCCCAGGTTTGGTAAATGAGAACAGAAAACAACAGAAATGATCAAACCTGAGCTTACAAAAAAATATCTCACAAGCTTAGAAAATGGGTGTTAAAAACCTAGTCCTACCAGTAACAGCAACAAAGCTACAAAATTTGACTCTAATTAGGGTCAATGTTCAGGATTTTATCTGCCCTGTAGTGAAGGTATTTGAAATTAAGTCATTAGGATGTTAAATATGCTGGTAAATGATCCCATCAAATACAACGCAATTTAAACTTCAGTGCCCTTAAACTAAGCCAGACTAAGCCTAACTTCTCTGATTTTTCAAGGGCAACTATTTGTAACACGCTGTCAATTCAAACTTGCTCAGGGTAGGTGACTTTTAGACTGATGTCAGTTTGACACCTGGATCATTCGCAAGCATTTATCAAGCATGATCTCAGCATTCCAGTGAATAAGGACTCACTCATCAGGTAAATCCATTGCCGTTAATTTGCCCCACTTGCTTTTTAGTTTGGAGCTAAGGCTCCAAGAAACTAACTAGTTATGGGGCAACATCAGCACCTGCATAGGTTTGCAAAAACATTCAGGAGAAAAATAGATATCTGAAGGACTTAGAGATCCGTAAGCTACATATCAGCTGAACAGACACACTTGAAAATACTGATATTTTATTAGGTGTCTAACTGAGCATACAGATTTATGGCCAAGGTCTTAAAGAGATAGGCCTTGGAAGTTGGGGTCTAGCCAGGTTTATTGTAGAAAAAATTGAGAAGGAAAATTAGTATATGATTTTATAATACAAGTGAAAAACTACAGGCCACTAATGGCAGAGATATAGGAGGGCAGACTGATACTTGCTATCATCAGCATGCCAAGGAATTTAGGGGCTGGTATGGGCTCTGACAAAACACCCCTGATGAAACAGAAACAATATTCACTTACTTTTTAAGACACACGTATTTTAGTTACAATAATGTTACTTCTCTGTGCATCAGGACAGATTTACATGTTAATGATATGTCAATGTAATATTTGAATATTCAAAAGTGTCCAACAATGCATATAATATACATTTTTCAAGGTATGTCTATTTTTTTAACCACTTTTTTTTTTTTTTTACACTCAAATACATTATTTTCTTTCTGCAAGAAAGATGTTTAAATCATAGAAATATACCCAGCAATTAAGAAGAGAGGTAGACTGTTGAGGATATTGGTAGAACGGGAACATGTTCACATTCTATATATGAAATAGATATTAGTGTCTCTGATAACCTGAATCTTTTTAATTTCCACTATTAAAAGACCCTAGAATATATAATATATTAAAAGACCTCAGAATAGGAACTACATAACAAAGGTAGAAAAACTATTTTGTAAAATTTAGAACTGAATAGTAGAAGGCATTTTGAATATTCAAAGAGCTGCTGTAGGTACCAAAACAGGTAACAATTTACTTAGCACTCTAAAAGGTAGACTGCCCTAACTTTGATATAGGATGAGGCAACATTTAGAAACATATAATTAGAAAAGGGGCAGCCACTGTATATTGACAAAGGGAAAATTATAGATAACAAAATCTATTGGAGTATAATGCTTAACTGAAAGATTACCTGGAACTAGCTGAAATACTTAAGCTTCTTGTAAATTTCTGACGTTGGAACAAAAAGAAAAATCCTCTATCAGGTCAGTCAGCACAGTCAATAGGACAGGAGTATTACCAAGAGATTAAACACAGCATACCTGCAAACTGCCAGCATAAAGACAGAGGAGAGCAGGTTTGCTATGTAATGATCATTTGTGTGCAAGCTTGAAGAAGCTCTGCTTTCAAAATGAATTCAATAAACACCAGCAATCTAATTTCAGTCGATGGTGCTTCTAAGTGAATACCTGATTTATGTAATTGTATGAAAGTGGGAAATAGAAAGTACAAAGCCTAGGAATCAAAAACGGTAACGGTGTTACAGTGAGATTGAAGTGCAATACAAAATGTCAGTGACAAGTGGAATGTGTTACTTCATTTTGTTTTCTACTTTGGTGACAAAAATGTGTTGAAAGAAAAAAAAAATCTGTTATAAAGATAGGTGACATCTAGTAATACTGTATGTATACATTGATAGTTTGATGAAATACATTACTCATTGAGTATACGATATGAATGAAGAAACATCTAGTTCAATATTCATGTTAGATAAAATTACGAAGACTGTATAAAAGTACAAGCATGTTCTGTAATGATGACAAAAATCTGTTATCAGCTTGTCATGTAAATTAAAAAGAGGCAGGTGAAACTAATAGCTGTAGATGGTAAACTCCAATCTTTTACAAAGTGACAGATACCATTTCTCCTGGCTAAATTAGAAATAATAATTTAATGTCCTAAGAACTTGAGAATGACCATTTTTGTCCCTTCATTCTCCTTTCATCAGGTTAAGTAAAAGTAGAGAAAATCTGTTGCATTTAAAACTTCTTCTGTGTTAAAGACTGAGATAAAGACAGGGATATTGCTTTCCAGCTACCATCAGGGACCTCCCCTGTAGTCCCCCTACTGCCAGAGCCTGGTCACAGGCATGCAGTACACCTTCCCTAGTCTTTTGCAGCTGCTGTGTCCACGCTGCAGTCTCTGCTTCTCTGCCCTCCCGTCCCATGCCTGGTGTGCAATGAGGATATCTCCTCCTGCTCATGTCCCGAGGTCAGGGTAGCCAGCCAGAGACAGAAAGCTTTCTCTGAGCACTTGCTGGCTGCCATTCCGAGCACCTGAATTTAGGCACTGAAATACTTTCTGAAGGTTTGTCTCTAGGTAATTTCTGGAAATCTAACCCTTACTAAGAAATTAAAAATTATACCATCTAATGAGCTTTGGTTCACACAGACCTAGGGACCTCTCCTTTTCATTTTAATAGAGGCTTGCTCAAGTACAAGGAGAAACCTCAATATAGGACCCAATGTTTCTGTTCTTCCAAAATTCCCAGTGAAATGTCCTCATTAGTAACCCTAGCAAATGATATTATTGCCTCTCTGTTGTTAAACTGAGAGGAGAAGCTTGAGAAGGGCCTTTCATTTACTTACCCATTTCAGTTGCAGAGAATAGTGAAGATTTGGATGACTCAGACTAGTATTAGGTTAAACATCTTTGATCTTCTTTGTTTCCTTTTCCTTTATTTCTTACATTTAAAAAATAAAAAGCCAAACAGAACCAATCAGAAAACCCATATATTTCTGAGTCTAATGGACAAAGGATTTGAGAATAAAGTGGAAATACACTCAGAATTACTTGAAATGTCATGGACTCCAAAATAAAAAATACTATGACAACTTCCACTCTGGATCAAAAGTCAAAACAAAGTTGGTTTTCAGTGGATCCCACTGTGGTACTATGACTGCTCTTTATGGGACTGAAAGGTATAGCAAAGCATTATTCCATTGCAGCTTTGCTATGTATAACCTCTTTTTTTAAAATTATTTTTTCTTTTTTCTTCCTTTGATTGATTCCACATCACCAAGGGTAAGAGACATGATTCAGAAATCTTGAAATTCTAAGTGTTAGAGAGGTTATTCCTGTTGCATGAACACAATAAGTGCAGAGCTATAAGGAGCCGCCAGTGGTAAAGACCCAGAAGTACGCGGTAATAAAAGCGTACTACAGTCTAGGACACTGCAGTGTCAAAGAGAAGAATCAAAGGCCCTGAATTAGGTGCCTGTAGCCTTGTGATTAAGGCAGGCTTCTAGAGCACAGCAAGCATGGAGCTTCATCTCTTGTATGTGGTGGGGAAATTTAACCCAGGTCTCCCACCTGCTGAGAGAGCATTTTATATAAAATCAGTTATTTTCTATGCTCAGTTCTTTATAAGAAGTGTTCCTAGCTTCCAGATAGACAGAAGCACCTGCATGATGCCTCAGGAGAGATTTCAAAAGTCTAGGGAAAGAAGAGGAAAGGCAGACTGTGAAGCCTGCTTTCCATGAAGGTTTTTTTTTTTTTTTTTGATTGCCTATTTCTAAGTGGTTGCCTGCTCAATCTCGGTTTTTGAAGGCTGCTATTGTAACACACCTGTCTCTTCCATTGCATTGCACTGGGGTGTATGGCTCTGGCATCTGCATGAGTAACCAGAAGGGAGAGGGCAATGGTGGGAGGTGGAGGAACGGGGAAAGCAGGTACCTGAAAGCTCTCTGCTGCAACTGAAGGAGGTGGTCAGCCTTATGGTTGAGAAATGGCCAAAGAGAGGGATCTGAACCATCCCTGGGAGACTGCTACCACCTTATAGGCTGAACTCCATTCACAGAGGAGGGATTGCTCATCTCTCTCTTGTTGGCTTTGTCTCATGTTTCATAAAACACTCACCACACTGAGAACAGAGATAAAAATGAGTGATGTCTCCCTAGCAAAACAACCGCAGGGAGGGACCCGATGCCCTGTTTCCTGCTCCTGAAATCGTATTGTTGGTTTATTCTGTTACTGTTTCATGTAAAATGCACACAAAATCCATGTTCATTAAGCAAAGGTCAGACTATACTTTTTTCACCATTTCAAAAACATTGCTCTTCCTTTTGCATTGCCCCCTGCTATTCTTCCGTGGAGCATGGCTTTGTTTCCATAGAAGGTAAGAACAACTCCCTCCTCTTCCATCTGCCTTTCCCTTGTAAATGGCTTTTTTCCTTGGTCACATTTCTGGGGAATGGGAGATGTGATTTAAAGCACTTCTGGAATTTGGAGAGATTCTCTAAGTGTTACTTCACAGCCCAAAGAGGTGATGCTGCCACCTCCTCCAGCAACTGCTGGTGCACAGAGCTGCGCCTGTCACAGCAAACCCTAAGAGAAAGCAGTAAGTTTGTGGGCTCCAGCATAAGATAGGCCACTTAACCTTGAAAAGACTAAGGAGACTTCAGATATATGAAGAATCAAAAAGAGGTGACAGGGACATTAACATTAAAAATACAGATGTCTACAGGCACTGGAAGCCTCAAAAGATAGGTGGCAGATTTTGTCATGATTTTGAGAACTGAAATTTTAGATTTAGGCATATAGACCCCACTAAAGTCCCACTTTAAGCATCTAAATCCATTGGGATCTGGAACAAAGGGCACAAATTATGCAAACCATGTAGCTGACGTTTGACTTGGTGGTAAGTGCAGAGAGAAGCATAAGAGAACGGAAGCTTGAAATAATGCCATTTACCTGCTTTGAACGTTAAGAGGAGGGAAATGCAAACTTCACTGTTTGAGTTTTTATATTTTATTTAAAAGTTTCATTCTGTTATTCATTCTATTATCTCTTTTAAAAAGTGGTGAGAATGAGAACAGTAAATGTAGGATTGAAAAAAAAAAAAAGTGGGAAAAATTTAAACATATATCCCCAGAGTCTAAATCAGAAGCACCTATTACTCCTGTCTATAACTTGTAGACTTGTGTGCATAAAAGATAGCTAGATGTGCAACTGCCCTGTAGAGATATAAATACAGATGCATTTGTCAGAATTTGCAATTTGAATTTCTTAACTATGAAGCTGTTACTTCATTTCCTTTTGTTTGTTGAACGTTTAGCTACAAGCCAGGACTGTTCGCTGTATGTGTTATACTACTTGTCAGCTGCTGTCATTATAGAGCTCTGAATGGGAGAAGAGTCCATGGAATATCATAAAGAAAACGTAATAATGAACACGGTTTCGTGTAAGCAGCACAGCTGCCCTATCAGCTAAGCAGCAGTGTGTTCATTAAGCCTCTGAGTTATATGTTCCCTCTTTCTTCAAAGTAAATGCAATAATTACCAAACAGGTATTTCTGCCCTAACCATGCCCCAGCCACATGTAAAACATAAGTTTCACATTACACACATTCACTTCACAAAATCCATCTCTGGATCACCGAGGTGGCATCCCCACAGTCCACATGCAGTAGTGATCAGAGGACGACCCTTTTAGGTACAAATCATTTAGGCAGGGCATAGCTAGAAGAAATCAAGAAACTAGGGAAAGCCAGCATACTGCCGCAGTGAACAGGTCCAGCAGTGAACAGGTCAGTCCCACCAAAACAAAGCAATGGCCAAAGAGGGAAATATGGTTAAAGGTAATGGAGTAAAAAATAATACTACAGGTAGAATAATGTCTTTGTGCTCAGGTAGAATATTGTGTCCAGTCACGGACAATAACAGCATGACAGGTTCATGGGCAGGAAACTGAAATGCTGGGAGAAGAAAGATTTTTCTGTAAGATGTAAGTCATGTTAGAAAAGAGAGACATTTGAGGTAAGAGATGAATAAGATGGGTACATTGTGAGTAGGACTGAGGTGCTTGTTTTTCTCCAGGTAGGCCTGGAGAGCAGCTCTGGAATTTTCCACGTTGTCTGAAGGCACTGTGTTGAGAGTAAATACTTGTTTTCACACCATGCATAATCAACTCCTTGCCGAAAAACAGCATTATGCCCAAGAGATTTGTAAGACTCAAAGTACACGTTGATACAGCTAATGAGAAACACCACTGTTGCTGAACATAACTTCACAAAAAACAAAAAGGACTAAAAACCTTCATGCTCCAGTGCAGAAGACAAAGACTAACAAGCAGAAGCCAGAGAGAAACTTTCCTTAAAATATAAGGACAGAAACTAGAATATGAATTTTTACAGCTTCAAGAGAGAGAGGTTACTAACCTGTATGGAGCAATGGTCTAAGTTCCTACATAAAGATGATGAGGGTTGTGAAGGGCTTTCTAGTTAAAGAAAATACATTAGTAGATGATAAGACTTCAACATACCAGCCCATCCCTCAAACTCCTGGATTTGATGCACAATCAAGTTCAGCAGTGCTTGAGCAATGGCTTTACCCCACCAACAAGGAGGAAAGAGCTCTGGTTTTTGCAGCAACAGATATCTAAAAGGAATTTATAAACAGATGGGATTGGTTTTGTTAAATATTGCTGTCATGTTTCATCAGATCCGCCAAACCTCAGGTAGAGGAACCAACCAGGCAATTTGGCATAAGGAAGGAAGTGGACCATGATGTGTTTAAAACTTGTCTTCCAAAAGTAACCAAGCCAGCATTGCTAGTCCTATTGAAAAGTTCTTATTTCAATGCTCAATAGACATGAAAAAAATAAAGGTAAATGAGATCTCGTGGACAAAATGTGAATTTTAAACCAAAAACTTCTACTATCTCTATTTTTAATGTTGGTTTTGTTTTGGTTTTTTTATTTTTCATTTTTGTCTATTGCCTTCTTACAACATAAGTAATATATCAAGGATTTTTAATTATGGTCATTTTGAAATAAAGATGCTAAGTTACTTTTCTGAGCAGCTAAAAACTAACAAACTCTTTATCAGTAATTTAAGCTTCAAATTGAAGTAATTTTAAGCGGTGTAATACATGTTCTGTTTTTTATATAAGGAAGAAATTTTCAGTACAAAATAATACTCTACATTTCAGAGTTTAGAGTATTTCAAGACTGGAGTTTAAGCTAGAAATCTCATTACCCGGGGCTGCCATCTCTTCACTATTCATTTTTCTTTCACAGTCTCAGCAAAATCATCCCTAACAGGTATCCAAACAAGGGAAAATAATATCCCTTCATGCAGTCCTAGAGCAGTTCTTAATGACAACTCTGACTTCACTCTCATCAGACTGGTTGTCCTCTCCTGAGGAATATATTTGGATAGTCCCAAAGCTGTGCACATAGTTATGTCCCCAGCATAAGCAGAATTTACTTGCCCATCAGACTGCTCTTTGCTACATAAAGACTCATTTACTACTGTGGAGTAAAGGTCTTTGTATGTACTGTCATAGTTTTGGAGCGAACTCATCAGTTTTCTCATGAAAAAGACCATGAGCAGTCCTGATACCAAAAGAATATCTTTTTAAAAGAATAGGTCTTCGGAACAACTTAAAGTGAATAATTAGCATGTTAAAAAGTACTGATGCTTTCTCTTTTATTTCTTCTACTCCCCCCTCTCCTTTGTTTTTATTATTGTTGAGAAGAACTGTGTTAGTTATGAAGTTAGTTACCTTGGGGGTTTCTTTTTCTATCTAAAATTTTTATCGCTTAATAACTCCTTGTGCTTCCTTTCTAGTTACCTTCAAAGATTTCTTAGCAGGACTGAGCTGAATATAAGGTTTGGGACATGCCAGTATTTTCTTTCTTTCAACATGAAGGATATGATTCTAAAGCAATTCCATTTGTTGTTATTTGCTGGTTACAGTTTTTCTCTGTTGCAACATTTTCTCAATTCTCTGTGTGTTTGCAGAAAGAAACATATACTTGTTTTATTTTCATCATATGTTTGGATGGTTTTTTCCTTTCACTTTTTAAAAATAGATTCCTCAAATCAATTTCTTTCAACCTTTTCTCAGCATGTGAATGAACATAAAGCTCTAAATTGCTTTTCATTTTTATTAACATCATCTCTTTTTCTCTCAATGAGTGTGCTTCAGCCTCAGAAACTAAACTCTGGGATCTTTATTTTCTTCTCACTTAATTCCATATGTTATGCTGGTAGCCTCTGCTGTGTTTTGGAATAAACCAAAATATTCTCACAGCAGAATAAATCACAGGACAGTTTCCCTTGCTTTCTGAAGGATGATTATCAGAGCACAGAGTGATCTGCATGTCAGGCTCATAAGACCTTTACTCGCCCATTTAAAGGATACAGAAAACCAGGAATTTCTCTAACAGCTTTTTAAATGGCAGATACATTCTTCAAATTAGACATTTCTCTTTCAATGAGAAGATAAATCTCTGACACAACTATGCAGAATGTCCTTTCTGAACAGGGTACTGTTTTTTCTCAGTTATTTTTTCTGTTATGATGTGGTGATGACATGAAGGTCATTTCTGCTACTTTCCTTGAAAATGGGAACAGAAAGGTTTTCTATATTTTTTTCTTTTCATCATTCTTCACATTAACTTATCATTTTAAACAAGCAAGTGAATGCATTCACTTTTATAGCTAATCAAAATTTTATATCAGTACACTACTGTTATATAGTCACACATATTAAGGGGGAAAGACTGGAATAGAAAAATTGGTTTGGATGACTTATTCTCCCAACCCAGCATCCTGCCTCTCACAGCACACAGGCTTTTAGGTAAATTCCTTAATGAAGTGCAGGAATATTTACAGTGGGCAATTATGAAAAACCTTGCCCACGGTGAGAAGTTTGGCTTCATTAGTTAATAAGTTAGCTTGTGACAGGAGACACAGTGATTTTATAAGTTACTTACTATTTTTACTGCAATAGATATGATATTGCTGGTGTCTACATTACACGCTTTCAAACTGTTGTGCTTGAGCTTCAGGATGGCGCATTATCAGTTTATAACCAAAACTTACAACTTTGTATGCTAAAACTATCTTAATAGCAAGTGATAACAATTTACTTCCCTTCCTTCTCTCTGTCTCCACAATAAATTTGCCTGCCTGAGTCTCAACTGAACCAAGCATGGTGTGTTACTCAAAAGCTACATCTCACATCTGGCCAGCACTGCGGGGGTAAAAGTGACGGGTCTCTGGGAGGATCTTCTGCCCCAAGGACACAGATGAGGTCCCAGGCTCCAGGTGCTGGGCACCACGGGAGGGACAGCAAAGGCATCTGATGCCTCTGTGTAATCTGAGAGCTGCCAAAACCATCACAGAAATGGTGCCCGTTCTACTTACCTATGTAAGTACTTACATGGTTTCAACGGAGAGCTAACCCTTGAAGTTCAGTGGCAGTGAGATCTACTACTAAGTTTTGCATATATTTCCCCCCTCGGGGTTATGTTGATTGACTTTCAGTTTCACTGAAGACTTGCTTTTCGGAGAAATGTAACTTTAAAGAAAAATACCTGCATTTTTTTTCTTATATAGCATTCAGTATTTTATGTAATCTTACGATATCCTTTTAAATTCACCTCTTTCCCAAGCTAGACAATCTCAGTCTTGGCAATCTCTCATCACAGAAATTGTGCCATGCTCTTAGCAATTTTCATCACCTATTTCTACATCTTCTTTATCTCTTTTTCAAACAGATTGACCAGGATTTTGCACATACTGTAGCTGAGGGCACATCACTGACATTATAATACTTTCAGAAAGACAGTCTGTCCCATCCTTTTACACGACAATATCTTATTTGTTGCTTTGGGTTTTTTGACATTGCTGTTAGATCTTCATTCCACAGCATTCACTATAAATTAGGAAAGTGGAATCCATCTGACTTGTTCAAATAGCTGCTTAGGATCTGCAGTATCACCTTATAGACAATACTGTATTTCATCTGTCATCGTATTGCTCATTTGGTTCCCTGGCATTCCGTGCCCTTTCATTTGCCTTAGGATTTATCTTATTTTATAAAATGGTATTTTGTTCTTCTGCATTTCAGAAGCATGTTCCACACCATTAGTGTAAAACCCACCCTGCTTCCAGACTGTTTGTTAAAGGAGATAGTCAACTTGGACAGACATATCACGGGAATTTGTCATTCAACATTGCCCACCACAAACTTATTTTAAGCTTTATTTGAGTGGTTCAGGTGTGAAAAACTGATGCCATCCAGGCACCTAGCAGCTTGCCAGACCCTCTCAGCTTAGTACAGCACTTGTATACCCAAAGGGATAGCCTGGAGATGTGTGAAGGTATAGGTGACAGTGCCAGCTAGAGCATCTGCTTTTCATGTCACTGTAAGAAGGTATTCCTGGCTCAATGATAACCCAGGCAGGACTACATGCAAATTTTTTTGCTATTCAGTGTCTGATACAGTGTCTTTGATTCACATATTGCAAGTTTTCAAAGCTGCTGTCAGGCTAGATCTTTCTCTTCAAACACTTTTTGAGCTGTCAATTCTTTCTCAAAAGCAATCAACTGTTAATAGAAATTCTCCTCTTCTCATAAGAAAACAAAATAAAAGAAACAAAATGTCTCTCTTCCTTTGCTTCTTAAAAGAAAAAAAATTTGTATGTGTGTTTATTTGCATGCATATGATTTTTGGTCTTCATTTTTGTTTCAAAGAAATGAAATTGCTGTTCGGGGGGTTTTTTTTGTAGGTACAGTTGGTATTAAGGTTTTGGCTATAGAGCAAGGAATGCTGATAAAAGAATCTGACAATGTTCTGAATTTCTAGGAAATATATTGTCATCTTCATGCTTGGGTGCCTGAGACTAGGTATTTTCTACATGTTGCTATTATCCATCCTAAGGGTAGTTCTGTTGTTGGCTTTGACATCTCACTCTTGCGAGTTCAATCCTGAATCAATGTGTCTTAACATTTTACACATGTTTTGAGATGGTTTGACATACTTATGATTTCTGCGTCCAAAGCCAAAAGTTGTTCTTCAGTCATATGCTTTCGTGGATGCTACATATAAGCATCTAGTTTTGACATCCATATTTGCAAAAAGAGAAAACACTCTTTAAATACCCCATGAAACCAATAGTTTATGGTAAGTTTGCCTTTGCACTGAGTGGATTTAATTTAGATAGTGTTTGTCGTGCAGTAAATTTATAATTCTAAATTCCTTAAAAGGAATAGGAAATTTTATATAGGAGATAGAAAGAAATAGAAAAACTCCTCTATACTGATAAATAATCCTAATTTCTATTGCCACCTTCAAACAATTAGGTTAAAAAGAGCGTTTTAGAAATTATCTAGACCATGTAGGAAGCTTTTGCACTCCTTTAATTCCTAGGACATGCATTGAATTTGCTAAGGCTAAGATTGGTACAGATCATCCAGTCTTGATATTTAACTCTGACTTGTTGATAAAACCCTGATTTCTTCTATAAGGCTATAAACTGCTTAAAGATATTCAACCAAAAAAAAATCCATAGCTTTTACAGTTCTTCCAAGATGTCCTTATTCCCAGATTTCCCTTATTCCATCTGGCAACGTTTCATGATCAAAACACAAACAATTTTTTAAATGAACAAGTAATGGTGCTGAAATATGTCTCGGATTGAGAAAAACTGACATTTAGAAGAGAAAAATCAGGTTTTACTTTCACTTGTGGTTGAATCAATGGAAGGTTTTTTTCTGCTGTTCTTTTTTATTGTCTTTCCTTATGACAACCACTGAAAAAAAAACCAAACCAAGGCCCAAAGAATAGAAAAGAGTAAGTTTTAGTTGGGAGAAATGCTTTAAGTGCTGAGAATGGGGAAGGCAGTCAGTCTTGTTTTTCTATGATGACATTTCAGAACCTGTTCAATAGGCACTCTGCTATTTCATTTTGCCACAAGTTTTACCAGTAACCAGAGCAGCACTGCTGGTGCTCCGTCCCCTCTGATGCTATGGAGATCAAATTACAAGTATCCTTTCATTGATTCTGTTAATCAAATACAGCTATAAACCAGATATTAAGAATAAAGGCTCTTTTTCTCTGAGTTTCATGGATAGCCAAGTGTTAAATGTGAAAACCCTTTTGATATTTTTTTCAGTCAGGATTAAAATTCAAGTGAAAGAATTAACCTATCTGCCTCTATGCTCCACAGGGATTTTTATTATTCAGATTTATTCATTAGAAGACTTGCTATTCATGTTTGCTCTATTTGCTTTCATTAAATGTTTGGCATTAAATGCCTTCCTATTTCATTGCTAACTAAAAAATAAAATAAAAAAGTCTGAGTACTGTGATATAAAATTCATATATCCTGACCAACATAAATGATGTATTCTTTTAATAGAAAACAGTAGGGAGTAAACAATAGAAGGCAAATACAATTTTAAAAAACCCCAAAACTGTAGTGAATATGTTTATGGTCACCAAAGCGTGAATTTCTACTTATGGAAACATATGTGCTGCACCTGCATAATGATTTGTGTTTTGAAATACTGCAATTCTACTGTTTTTCATTCATTAAGTGCATTTACAAAAACCACAGTTAATTCAAAGAGATATAAATGTATTATTCTTTCACAGGCAACAGAATAAATGTGGCCCCCAACCGATTAAAAAAATCATGGAAAACAGTTTTTAGTGAAAAAAATCCTCCAGCTGTTGTTCTTTCAGTGTGAAACTAGTTCTCTAAAAGTGACTTGGAATTTTGTTGTTCTTTTCCTTTGGACTAATTTCTGCCTGGCAAGGCGGCTCTCCCATACCAAGATCACTGTCTTCTCCTGGGCTGGCCGTGGCATTATGACAATCCATGTGCTCAAGTGACCCCTCTTTCAGCTGAGGCTAATCCTTAGCAAACACTTAGGCACAAACCAAGCAGGTTTGGGGCTGGCTGCTATATGGCATAGACTGTAAGGCAGGCTTCATGTCTCCTCTTCTGCCAGAGTGACCTGGATGCTGGTCTGAGTAAACTGGCTGGTGTCCCTATGGAAAGTCTTGGGTAACTCCAAATTTTCAAATATCTTTTACCTGCCCTGTGGGCTGTCCCCAACACCCTGTACTCAGCAAAGCCACCTTCATCAAAAGAGCCCATTTTTACCTGCAGCAAGGAAAGGCAGGACTTGCTGTCAGCAATATCGACACAAAGCTCCAGGTCCCAGGACAAACCTTTGCTACCAGCCACATCTACGTCACTTGGCAACAGTCATACAGTCTGTATTATCTTGCCTCATCTTGGACTGAATGGAGCAGAGCCACTATCATGAAAGAATAAATTATAATAGTATAATTACTGTGACAGTGATATCTCTGGTGATGTCCGAGTCCCTCAGCTCAGGAGGTTCAGTGATTTCAGTAGTTATCTAACCCTGCATCACCACACCATTCTCCCTTCAGACTTTTCTCCTATCATCCACAGCCTCATAGTGCCATGCTGTCAGCACAGTTAGATGTCCTCAGTCAATCATAGGTGATGCATGAACTCCAGTGGCCAGTCGGTGCACTCGAGTAACAACTCCTGGTAAGTGAATACATGTGGGGTGAAGTTTAAAGCGCTATTCAGTAAGAGGAGACGTATCAAGGTGAAGCTGCTTAACCCCCATTAACCCCACAGAGATCTCCAGGCTGAGTTTGTTCTCATAAAACACAGGTCAAACCATCTCCGAACAGCTTCGTACAAACAAAGGCTGTGTGTGAGTAGCAGCCAGCCCTCGGGTACAGCCCTGCCGGCACTGTGCCAGGGGCACTGGCTCACCAGGACAGGGCTGTCTGAGCAACCACTCACCCTCCAACTCATCTTAATACACTTGGGTTTAAACTGCGCTAAATTGGATGGACTTTGCGTCTGTCTTTGGAGACCATATTTCCCTAACCCTTTGCCCTGGTGCTTTCTTATGTTTACTCACTCAACAGCGAGATATATGTAAGGGTCGCACCGTCCAAAGACTTTAAACCGCTTTTCCAGGACGAAGAAGCCTTTAATGAATAAAGCAGCATTAATGAAGGGCAGGGTAAGTGGCGTTCAACCACCCTCCCTCCCAGAATGCCATAAAAGTCATTAATGTTAACAGGAGTCTCCTCCGTGCCCCTCTCCTCCACGCACAGAGAGCTCATGTCACAGGAAGCATCAGGACACCATTCCTCAGGGAACCCGCAGTAAGTTTCAGCTCCTCCAACATATTCCCAGCAGGTCAAAGGTCAGTGAAAATAGAAAACCTCAATTAGTTACTTCTTAAGCTTGTATTCACTGTAGCTATTGCCACCTATTTTTGTTCAGCAGCATGAACCCAGCAAGGCCAGCTAAAATGAGGACCTTCTGTTAAAAAAAAATAAACCAAAGAACAAACAAACAAACAAAAAATGAAAGAAAAAACAAATAATTTTAAAACCAATGATAACAGAATATTTCCTCAAAATAAAATTGTTAGTACTTTTATGTAATAAAATGAAAAGAAACAATCCCTGGATTCTCTATGTATTTGCATAAGAGAGGTCAGATATTTTGGTTACTCCATTTGTGTTATTTTGTCACCTTTTTTTTTTTCTTCTGTTTTAAAGAAGAGTAAGGGAAACTCCTACACTACTGATTACAGAAATGGGAGTCTCTTAGGCAAGAGACGGTTACTCCAGTCACATGCCGAGTTATTATTTTCTAGAAAATTTTACACATGAAAATACGAGGTTGCTTAAATACCAGGACAACCTCAGTTACTGTTTGTTGCTGTTCCTCTGAATTATTAACAGCTTTTGAAGAAAAAAAAAACAGAAAGCAAAGTCCAGACTGAGGAAGAAACCCACATACAGGTGAAGGGCATTTTCCTGCAGAGCTGAGGCGACTCAAAGCCCAATGCAGCTCCCAAGAGGAGCCGAGCAAACCTCCAGCCCAGGGTAGACGATGGTGCTGACATGTTTCAGATCAGGAGCCAGGTGAAGGTTTCACTGCTTGAGCCTTTGCCAAGCATGAACATTAATTCCTGAAAAGCACAAACATTTGCTTTTAACTTATTGATCAGAGGTCACCAGAGACATTAATGCAGATCCCAAGGACTTGCATTTTAGCTCAAGTTCAGTCTTATGTCAATATTAATTGAATTTTTTGCCTTTTTTATTTTGATAGCTGTACTAGCATTCTTGGCAAAGCGTGAAATGATTTATACTTATGTGTAATTTATAAGATAAATTATATATATTTTTGAGAATATTACAGTGATTTGGAACACTATATGCATTAGTAGAATCCAAATTTGCCTGACAGACCACATATGTAAACTGGACAGTGGGAGGTGTCCCTGCCCATGGCAGGGGGGTTGAAACTAGATGATCTTTAAGGTCCCTTTCAACTCTAACCATTCTATGATTCTATGATACTTCCCATCTTATTATAGTGTTTCTTCGAATATCATCCAAAGCTTTTATATGAGGGAAGAAGGTTATTACTTCCCAATAGAGAAGATATGTCAGACCCGCCAAGACATTCGCAAAGCATCTCCATATATTAATACTGTAGGTATGCTTGGCTTGTGTTTTGTAGTAGAGATAATCAGAGAAAGTGGTGGAGTGAACAAGAATAAGCTTTGCAAAGGGTCAGGAAGGAGGAAGGAGAAAGGACTCTTGGCAGTAAGTGCAAAACGCAAATTGTGACAAGGAAACACAAAGTAGAAGCAAAGAATGGGAATATCCATGCCTTATGTGAGGAAAAGGAAGAGATGCCTTGGGGCCTTGCAGCTGGCATAACAGAAAAACAGAAAAGGTGACACCACAACTCAGAAGTTGAAGGGCAGGTATCCAAGCAGAGGAAGCTTAGAGGAGAGGGAGAAAAACAAAATAAAAAGTTGAACAGGCAGATGGAAGTTGAAAAAAAAAAGGGGTAAAAAAAAGAAGTGTGGGAATCAGAAGGGAGAAGGTGGAAGGTAAAAATAACAGTGACAAATGGCCAATCAGTATCAGCAGAATCATGAATCACAGGAGAGCAAACTGGTGCAGTACCAAATCTGTCAGATGATTGCACAATCAGTAGGCATCTCAATAAAAGTACTGGCAGAAGATCAGTATGCCAGAGGAGCCAGGTTCATCTTTTACATGACTTCAGTGAACTCGCTATATTCGTACTCAGGATGAAATGTGCCCCAGGAGATCAGCCACTCAGGAGATTTCAGATCAATAAGCAACAGGGTGGATAATTGATATGGCAGTTAATAAATGGGGATTTTATGGTAATAACAATGATCTCTAGGAAATGAAATCATCTGTATGGCAGCAAATCAACAGCAGCAGATGACTGTAGCAAACCACAATGGATTAACTGAGAATGAAATATAAGAAAATCATATTCCTTTCAAATTCTATTAGCCACAAACAATTAAATGACCCCAGACAGAAACTGGACACAGATGTTTAAAACAAATTAAATGGCAGGGCAATTAAAAGTGAGTGGATGTAGCAGTTGCCAGGTTACCAGAAGTGACAGGCCGGACAAATGGTGCAATATGAAACTTGAACGGTTCACAACAAGGGAGAGGTCAGAAGAGTGAGGGCTGCAGGAGAGCACCTCCTGAAGAAGAGCTGAGCCCACAGCACAGCCTACCTAGCATGGGCCCCGCAGGCTTCTGTGCCAAGGGCTGTGGGAAAAAGACCATTTTGTTGCCCTGCAAACTGACAAAAATCAAGTTGGGCCAATCTTTTTGCATCATCTGGATAATGGTAGAGACTGCTGACTGTTTCCAAGTCACTCTGTTGGGTGTTGGAGGAGTGTGCAAAAGTAGGGGGTTTTGTGACTCCCTGGCAGGGATATTTGGTCCAAGAAGGACTGCCAGCGAGGGTGATGAGGCTGGCAAGGACTTCTGCAGCTCCCCCTGAAATGTCACCATCCAGCTGGGTGATGGGTGCCACACCATGCCACCACTGGAAAACCTAAAAGCATTTCTGGGAGGGTGGGGAAAACGCTGATCTCCTCCCTCCCTTTGTCACTGAGTTAAGCTACTACTAGGGCAGCTTTATCAACCTGTTGTTCCCAGTTAACGATTTTACTAAGAATGTTTTCTGAGATCCTTGTGCTTTACTTCCTCAGCACAGCTAAGAGTGAAAACACATGAATATATCCTTGGCTGTCCCCAGTGAAGTTCCCCCACACCAGTTTTCAGGCTGCAGGTTGCCGCAGGGGGGCTACATTTGGGCTCTGAGGGCAGCGGATGCTCTCAGCAGCAGCCCCAACTCCATGCTGAATCTGCCTATACCCACCTTCAGCTGGAGCAGAAGCAACTATCCTGCGGTGGCCTCCTCTCTAAAACAGAGTCAAGGTGTCACTTCCAGCGTCCTGAAAATGTGCCCAGTCACCATCTAACTGACAACTGTGACAGACGCTTTCATTTCTCTAGTTACTACCACGCCTGCGTGGGATGGAGAGCCATTCCTAACTCTCTTCTTCATCCCAGTGATTGCCAAAGGACTTTAAAATGCTGTCAGCAGAAGACACCAGTGTTAAAATACCTCAAGGCAAAGAAAATCATTTGAGATTCGGAAGACAAGAGTTACCTTTGCCTTCTTCAGAGCAGTGTTTTGCTGAAAGTTTTACTACTGTTTCAATCTAACCAGTACCCTTAACCCATGTGCAAGGGTGAGTATCAAACTTGTATTTTCAACACTCTCAGAGAAACTCAAGTCACGATGGGACTGGGTAAAAGAGAGAAAGAGATTCCTTTTCTCATGGCTAACATGTGAACTGAATTGTAACTGTTTCATAAAATGAATTAAATTATTTAAAGCTACCTGCAATGTTTTATGATGAATTATATGCTCATGCTCTTCCTTTTTGAGATGACAGAGAGGGAAGGGTCAAGGCATGGGAGGGACAAAGTGGGAGGAAGAGGGAAACCACCACAAATATCTACTTTTGGTTTAATCCAAAGTGTTTTCTGAGGTAGCAGGCAAACTGAAACATTTCTTTGCATTTTTCTGTGTGTATATTTTTCCTCCAGAACACTGGTTGAAACTGATACAAAGTGTAATAATATTTTTATAAAATGAAGGGCTGAGCTTTTTTCATGAAAAATAGAAACATCTTTAACACTGGACTTTTTTCAATTCACATTTTTTGTCTCACTCTAGTATTTCCCAAGGAACACTTCTGTATTTCTTTCAGCTTTTTCATCATCTGAACCCAGAAGTAAGCTCCCACCAGCTAAGGAGCCACAGACCACCTTGCACGCATGCCGCAGGGCTTCCCTCATTTGGGGTGCTCCTGCTGCAGACCTCGCAGGACACCACTGGCTGCTTCTGCTGCCACCCATGTGTGCTGCTCCCAGCCGTGGGGGTATTTGTGGCTGCAGCCACTCAGGTGTTTACCACAGTGCAGAGCCACGGTCCTCCAGAGATTCAGATTGGGACTAAAAACCAGGAAGATAGGCCAGCCTGATGATGGATGCCAGGGTCTGCTCTCAGCCCAGAGTGTGGTCCAGTTGCACAAGCATCCTGCCTCTGAGAGCTGGTTGATGCCTCCTGGTCTAGAGGGTTTAGACACAGATTGTGAGCAAGAAGATATACTATTAAAAATATTTTTTAAAAACATTTCTTCCACAGTCCCTGTATTTCAGTCTGTTTCTGATAACTATTCATGCAATACACTGTTGTCATGGGCAGATCCCACTGCTGCTCTCACCTGCCCCACAGAAAACTTCCTGGAGTCCTAATCCCTCAGTTTGACTGTGCATTGCCTGTACGGAGTGTTGTTGCCTCGATGAGGGCAATATACAAGCAGTGTTATCTGGAAGAAATAAAGGCAAATAAACTGCTCACAGGAGCAATGAAGGAACCTTTTACTCAAATCTGAAGAAAATTCCAGCAAAGGATGGGTCTGTCCTTGCCATAATAGCACACTGTATTTCACAAAGACAGCGAAGAAACAAAGCTGACAGGCTAAATATTTCTCTGGTATCTTTAGTAGCTACAACCCTGATGGCACATTTTGATTTCAGATCCCTAGAACACACACAGACTCCCCTGCCAATTGATTTTTGGAATGATAAAGGGAGAAGAATTAGGCAGTTTAGGTGCTTGCAGTTAAGTGAATATCAGATCTCTTAGAACAAAAAATAGAAAGTGTTAGTCTGGTAGGACCCTCTGATAGGTTAAGTTTAAGAGTCAAACCTGGAAAGATAATTTTTGAAACTTTTAATATTCAGATGTGACTTTCAAACTTGTCCCGTGACAGCTGGGCTTTGCTCCCACTGGTCAGTAGCAATAATCTTGTTGTGTAAGACACTGCTGAAAAATTGCAGCCCCCTTGCTGCTTTCCCAATAAAGACAAGCAAATTTAAAGTAAGTTTTAAAAATTGTTCCTTTTTAATTTAATGGGAAAGGATGACCTTTCTGGAAGCAATCTAAAGAATCCACAGTAGATGCACAATTCTACAGGGCTTCTTGTAAAACTTTGTTTTTTATTTAATTAAATCTTACTATTCTCTTCTATATGGACATAAAGCACTACAAGAATCCCCAGACTCTACAGCTGAAAAATAATTTAATTTCCTCAGATAAAGGCTACATTTCTGGATTTCCTCTGAAAGCTTAAGGATCACAGACACCATTAATGCTGAATGAAGCCTGTTGACACTCTCAGAAAGGGATTCACATAAATCTAGTGTTGGGTGCAGTCATACAGGTCTCCAAATCATACAGGTTTTCCCTCCTTATGCAACAGACACCTCACACCAGGCAATGTTAATGGGAAAGTGAAAGGAGGATTAAAACCTCGTTTGGTCGTCCTTTGCTATTAAATCCATTACTGCAGATCCCATTGAGTATATGGATATTGCATAATGGAAATCCCTAATAGTTTCAGCTCCGTTTGTTCAAACTAGAACTCCACTGTGTTCTGTTTCTAGGACTAGTGGGTACAACAAAGGAAGGAATAAAACTTATTGTTAATAAAAGGACTCTCGTTATTTGGCCTAGTGGAGTCCATTTTGTTGAATATGATTATTTTGAAAATGTCAAGTGCAATTTTTTCAGCTTAAGTGATAAAAGGAATGTTTTATAAACCTGGTATGAGAAGAAAAATAAAAATACAATACTAGACACATACAGAAAACTGTAGTATTTCCTTATTACAATTTTTTTATATTACACTTGCACCTGGTGGATTCATCCAAGCTCAGCGTCACATCATAGGCTGTTCAAAAGCACAGGCAATAGTTCAAGTTTATCAGGTCTTAGTAAAGAAGATGGCTCAATATGGGCTGTGTGAATCAGGTGCAGAAATCCAACTACATCTGTAATCCCACAGCAGATTACTACTGTTGTGATGAATAGACTACAGATTTTGTGAGTTGGAGTTCAAGAGTCTTCCAGACTACTTGGTTTCCATTTTCACTTTAATGTGCCTGTTATTGGAATTTCCCACCCCCCGTTTCTTCTCTTCAGTCTCAGACTATGTCTTTGTTTTTTTTCTCACGTGTATACCTGTTTCTGCCTCCTGTACTGTTATAGCTTTTACACCTTTATTTCAAGGGAGATTTGATTTCAGACCTCAGTGAAACACAGAAGACTTCTCTTTGGGTTCCATTTTTAAGCATGAATCTTTAGTTTGAATATAATAACATCTCATATCATATGTGTGTTAATAGCAAGAAAGTTCCTCAACTAAAACCTGAAGATGTGAATGAACAGTAGCTGGTAGACATAAATGGTATAAGACGGAGACCCAGTAAATTCCCTACACATACACATACACACATAAAGTAATAATAATAATAGCAATAACAAAAACAACTTGGCTGGACACATAATTTTCTCATTTATGATTCAGAACTCAATCACTGAATGAATGATACAGATGTAAAAAGGCAAATCTCAGAGGAAGGATCTTGATAGGACTCATAGCCATGCTTACAGACTGTGCATCCATGGTACAACTGAGGATTTAAAGTTTCATAAAAATATTTGTGAGACTGAGGCCTTATTATGCAAGTTTGTGATTACCAAGTTATTTATAGATGTTAAAAAGTCAGAGATGAGCAATTTGATATACTATTTCTGTTCATAAAAAGCAATTATGATTGTTTTTGCAAAGCTACTTAATGTTTTAATGTGGCTTTAAATCCTTGGAGAAACATCAAAATACCATATGCTATTCCTTGTTGAATTCAAACTGGTTCTAAATCTCCAGTCAATTGGTGGTACTATTCCAGGGACAAATTTCAGGCCACCTTTCTTTTATGAAAAATTAAGCTCAAAATGCTCCACTTCAGAGAAGCACTGCGGAAAACTCCTTTACTGATTAACTGTCCACATTGTTAGATCCCATTCTTTTAACTACAGATGGGTCTTTTAAAGGTCTTCAACCTACCCTTGAAGCTGATTATATTGTTAGGTGATTTCTTAACGAAGAATGTTTCCCCGAGTAAAGATTTATAAAAGGACAAAAGAAATGCAGCTTTCTTAAAGGTGGTTTTCTTGTTATATAAATAGTATAAATATATTCTCACTGAATTGTTAATTAGCAATGCAGTGCGTAAAAGTGGAATGTGAGCAAGCCAGATTTACGACTTGAAGGGATCTGTCCATCTTTCTGTAGGTAATTTATATAATTTTTATATTAAATTTAGTCACCAAACCAATGAAAATGTTAAGTACCTGTATGATATTTGCGGAATCCAAGTATGAGCTATGAATACTAGGTGACATTATGCAGTACTACTATCCATATTGCTCAATGATTAATGCCCCCCTCTAGATTTGTATGGACTTACCTGCATTAGCAGCAAACTTGTTGCCAAGAGGGAAGATCTCAGAAAACTGAAAGGGAAAAGAAGGAGCCCATCCTTGTTCAACACAAACTCAAAAGCAAAGAAAAATGCTAGAACAAGTAAATAAAAGCTATTTTGAAGCATCTGCAGTATAATAAAGTGATAAAAATAGTCACCATGAATTTCTAAAGACAAATATTGCCCAAGCAGTCACTTTAATTTTAGCATAGTAACTGTCATATTTGAAAGATGAGAAGTTCGATGTGACGTATCTGTACTTAGTAAGGCTTTTGACATAACCTGCATGACAGTCCCACAAATGGAGTAAATATTATCTAGATGTAATAGCATGTATTAATGGGTAGTGGAACCACCCTGCTTATTAAATAGCCAGCTATGGGTCTCTGCCAAAAAGCCAGAACATTTCTCTTGGTATTCCACATGCGACTTACTCAGTTCTGGCATGTTTTTTTTCTTAGTCTGAACGATATTTTTATATTACACCAAACTGCAGAGGGGGAAGAAATGTAATGTTCCTTTTGGAGAACTGGACCTGATTTTAGACATTTTTCCAAATCAAAAAGTTGTAAGAATAAAACGCTGCATGTAGGAAATAGGAACAAGGAGAAATAGCTGACAGGGAATTATGGCACGGGAGCACTACTTCAGAAAAGAGCATGGTCATGCGACTGAAGCATCAAATAAGTATGACTCAGGAATGTGAAACTTGCAAAAGAACACAGACCTTCTTCTTGCATATATTAATGGTCAGTGTTGTCTGGAAGAGAAAAAGGGATTATTTTATGACGCAACTGAAGGTGTAGTCTGATGTTTAGTTCTGAATATCATACTTTAGGAAAGAGGGAGCTGGATCAGAGATACTCTAGGATAGAGACACAGACATTACATGAGGTCTAATAATTCCAAGAAAAACCAGAAGGAACTGGGTTTATTTAGCTGAAGGAGAAAGAAGGATCAAAGCAGACCATCAGATCAATCATCAGACATACAAAAAGAAGAGATTGATAGGCTGTTCTTTTTGTATACTTGGGACCTGAGAAAAATCTTCATTTCCAGGAGAAAATTTTGGCCTTCAGGAAAGGGGTGCACCAAAACAGGAACTGTGGGTTCACCTGAACTGGACATTTTCTGAAACTATTGATCACGACTAATGTACATGTACTCAATCTTTCCTGGGAAGGATAGATGAGCCGATCTTTCACAGTTCCTTACGATTCTACTTTAATGAGAAATAGTTCAGATTTTACAATGTTAATTCTGACTCATATCTTTTTTTTCCCCCTCTTTACTCTGATTTCCTAATGAAATGAGGGTCAGGTGACCATGCTCCATTGTTTGCCCATCTACCCATCTTCGAGTTCCTCTTTTCTCAATGACTTTCTGAACTCTGTTGACCACTTTAAAACAGATTGGAAAGAGGAGAAGAAATCAATACCTGAACAGTAGTCAAAGATCAAAGTCAGGCAGGACTCAGCTGCTGATTGCTCCACAGGGCTCTGCCTGGCTATTATAGAATCATAGAATCATAGGGTTGGAAGGGACCTCTGGAGATCATCTCGTCCAAGCCCCCTGCCAGAGCAGGGCCACCTTAGAGCAGGTTGCACAGGAACCCATCCAGGCAGATTTTGAATGTCTCTGTAGACGGAGAATCCACCACCTCCCTGGGCAGCCTGTTCCAGGGCTCTGCCACCCTTAAGGTAAAGAAGTTCCTCCTCATGTTTAGCTGGAACTTCCTGTGCTCAAGTTTGTGCCCATTACCTCTTGTCCTGTCACTGGGCACCACTGAAAAGGGCTTGGCCACATCCTCCTGACACCCACCCTCTGAGTATTTGTAAGCACTGATGAGGTCCCCCCTCAGCCGTCTTTTTTCTAGACTTAAGAGACACAATTCCATCAACCTTTCTTCATAAGAGAGGTGTTCCAGTCCCCTAATCNACTCACAACCCTCTGAGCTCTGTCTTGCAACCAGTTTTCTATCCACCTTACTGTCCATTCATCTAACCCACTCTTCCTAAGCTTCCTTATGAGGATACTGCAGGAGATCGTGTCAAACATCTACCACTCTCCCCTCAT
>VXBO01011787.1:80441-93895 GCA_013400135.1 Rhinoptilus africanus | reverse complement strand
ATTGCTGGAGAGGGTGCAGCATAGGGCTACCAAGATGATAAGGGGACTGGAACACCTCTCTTATGAAGATAGACTAAGGGAATTAGGTCTCTTTAGCCTGGAAAAGAGGCGACTGAGGGGGGACCTTATCAACACTTACAAATACTTGAAGGGTGGGTGTCAGGAGGATGGGGCCAGGCTCTTTTCGGTAGTGCCCAGTGATAGGACAAGAGGTAATGGGCACAAACTTGAACATAGGAAGTTCCACCTAAACATGAGGAGGAAATTCTTTCCCTTGAGGGTGGCAGAGCCCTGGCACAGGCTGCCCAGGGAGGTGGTGGAGTCTCCGTCTCTGGAGACATTCAAAACACGCCTGGACGCGTTCCTGTGCAACCTGCTCTAAGGTGGCCCTGCTCTGGCAGGGGGTTGGACTAGATGATCTCCAGAGGTCCCTTCCAACCCCATGATTCTATGATTCTATGATTCTATGAGCGGCTGTGTGGCGCTGAGCAGCCTGACGGGGTTAACCCACAAGAGCCTTGAAACCCTTTTTCTGCAGATCACATAAAGAGCTCTGTACACATACGATTCACAGGAATTATTAGAAGCTGTCAGTTTTAGAAACATTATTTTGATGCAGGGATCCTTACAAGTATTTGGAGTAATAAAATACTTTTAGCTTATATTAGCAATTTTGATCCATATTTTTGATTATTGTTGCTAGTGACTACTTATTCCATATTTACATGAGAGATCAGAGAGTCTGGCAACCACGAGAAGTAATTTCAACTTGCATGTTTCCTTTAAACAATACAAAGTAGCTTTTCTTGAATGTTTGACATTTTTGAGAACTCATTACTCAAGTCCTTGGCTTCTACCTGACACTAAATATAACATTAGTTTCTCAAAAATGAGTCATAACATCCTTTACTATTAATTCATCCAAAGTTTTGTATCTACTGGAGGGAGTGGATTTCACAGACTGTACTACAGCAGTGTGTCTTTATTGCATGACTAATCCAGGCTGTAAAACATACACAAATGCAAACATGTTACACGTCCTAGTATCACATATAATGATTCAGTTAAGCTGTATCAGCACCTTTACATTTAATGTCCTAAATGTCTTAAATCACAATCAGTCAAAAGTGTGCATTCTGCTCATCAGTGTAGAATACCTCAACTCATTGATATTCACTCTCTCCTTTCAAATACATAAAGTAAAACCAAATAGAGAATAACATCATTCTAACTATAAAATATCTAAACAATTAAACTTCATTATCAAATTGCCTTTTTTTGCTGGCCAGACTAAATAAAGTGAAGCTACAAAGTCACTACAGTGAAATGAACATGCCAGATTTAGCACCAGTTGATTTCAGATCAGTACATGAGATAAGAACAGCTTTGCTGGCTATCATGGATGATAACTTTTTACCAATAAATATAAAAAAATGCAGTCAAGATAGACATTCAGTGAACCCTTAAGTAGACATCACCATTTGGTCAACACAAATTCCGCTGACATAATGAACAAGCTGTACCTACTTGCCTAAATGTAGTCATCCAGTACTAATTAGGGTATCACAGAATTAAAGAATGGTAGGTTTTGGAAGGGACTGTTGGAGATCATCTAGTCCAAACCTCCCTGCCAAAGCAGGTTCACCTAGAGCAGGCTGCACAGGAATGTATCTGTCGTTCATTTTATTGTCCAGCCCAGCTCAAACCACGACACCATCAGGACACCCAGGTTTCTCTCTGCAAAGATGCTTTCCAGCAGGCCAACTCCTAACCTGCACCGGTGCATGTGATTATTCCTCCCGAGGTGCAGGACTCTACACCTGCCCTTGTTGAACTTCATTAGGTTCCTCTCTGCCCAGCTCTCCAGCCTGTCCAGTCTTGCTGAATGGTGGCACAGCCTTCTGGTGTGTCAGCCACCCCTCCCAGCTTTGCGTCATCAACACACTTGCTGAGGGTACACCCTGTCCCCTCATCCAGGTCATTGATGAATATGTTGAACAAGCCTGGATCCAGTACTGAGCCCTGGGGAACACCGCTAGCTGCAGACCTCCAACTAGACTGTGCTGCCGATCATAACCCTCTGAGCCCTGCCATTCAGCCAGTTCTCAATCCACCTCACTGTCCACTCATCTAACCCCCACTTCTTAAGCTAACCTTAGTATCCAAGACAGGTGTGACAAAGGACCTCTTTGCTGGAATGGCAGTGACGAGTCAAATGGCATTGGATACCTGTGCTTGGGCTACCACATCAAGCCCTGTTTCCACACACTGATAAGACACATACATCTCAAGTAAATATCGAACTTCAGGAATTTTGATTTGCAAGTTAAATTTCAGCCTTCCAGGTTTTAAAATATGTGGTAAGTACGTGAATGTAAACGACCGAAAAGAATTTGATGTGGTTGACTGTGCTGGCACAGATATGATTGAGAGATCCAAGAAATTTGTTCTGATGTTCTGAACACACCCAGCTGAGTCAGTGCCCACCAGATAAGGAAACCTGATGCATAAGGTGAAAGGTTTCACATTCGGCTTCTACTCTGAATGGGTAAGAACAAATCTCTTGTGTTCTGATCACTTCTTCTAATGCAATTATTTGCACTGGAACTTCAATAAGTTCACTGCTTATAAAACAATCACCACTTGTGTTATCATGTAATTCCCTCATCTGTGTATTGCATTTTTATGATGTTAATAAAGCTTTAAAAGGCCCAAGCATACCCGATCTAGACAAAGCTTGTATATTCTCCAGCATTTTTGTCTTGCCTTGGAAGTTTTTGTTTAGGAAGTATGTAAATTGTTTGGTGCCAAGTATATCAAGTTTACATCCATGTTTAGTCTGCATTGCCTTTGCTCACTTTTTCCATCTTTTTGCCCATCTTCATTTCATAATGAATTGTACTGCTCCGGCATTCTTTCCCTTTCCTCATTCCTGTCCTAGACACAGCACCTATTATACTTTCATAAATTAAGAACACAGAATCACCTGATATACAGACTCTAATGATCCACAGTCACTATAGCCTTTAGATGGTATGCATTAAGATTTTTATAGGAACGATTCTGGAACAGAAATAATTACTGGGAAATTGTAGTCAGACCAACGATCCCATGGGAAAGCCTTGATTCTGCTTATATGCTCTGCATTGCTTCATGTCAAGAATAATTTGAACTCAATATATCTTTTACTTCCCCTTTTCTTGGAATCCATTACACTGAGTAACAACAGTAAAATTTATCTGGTTTATGTAATTCAACTATTCTTTCCATTTTTTGTGGATTTTTTTTTGTTGTTGTTGAGTTCTCTATAAAGTTGATTTTAGGAAAAGGAATTTTGCTTTCTTGTATATGTTCTCCATGCCCAGGAATGCAAAGCTCCTGTTTACTTCTTCAGAACAAGTTAGAATAAAGTGCAGGACAGTACGGTAAAGAAACAGATGCACTAATAGCCACTGATTTTTGCAGGGATGAGGCCATCTGAGCGAGGTCTCAATATTCTCTTTATAACCAATGAATAGAAGTGGCAGAGTGCTATTCATGCCATCTTAAGACAGGCATCTAAAAAAATTTAGAAGGATAGTGAAGTAAAAGCCCCTACTTTTTCTTCACCAAATACAAATGGAACCTAGAGACACTATTGCAAATGCAGATGACAAACGTCAAAAGTTAGACAACATGACTCTGTCCCAAGAGTTTCTCCATTGATTTGGTCAGCTTTCCATCAGGCAGTAAAAGCATTACAAAACTTTGATTTTTATTTCCATTAAGATTTTTTCCTTTATTCTTTTTTTCCATCTTCTTTTGAAGGCCAACATTTAAGTTTGGCATTTGTTCTTACTTTTATTCAGAATTTTTCCACTGAGGTCCAACTCTCATGGGATTTCTGACACCACAAGTCTGTTTTCTCAATAACAATATCATGATGAAAAGATATAACATATTCTTTTAAAACCTTTCAAATAACTACTGGCGACTAGGTGAAATGAATAAGGTAAGACTCACTTAATACATTTAACAATGGGATATAACCTTTCTAAAAGGTAGGCAACTCGATAGAATTACTCATTGTCTCCCAAGAGCAGGAGAGTCAATGGAGAAGAAGAGACTCTTCTACACTATGATTCATGAGCTTTCTTGTGACAATTCGAAAAAATTAGGATGATATGATTTCCATCCAGGCTTCAAAGGCTAGGTCTCCTTTGACTTTAGAGAAGGCATAGGCTGTCTGGATTAAATGCAGATGAGTACATTGTACAATCTGATCAGACAGCATTCATCTGACTTCTAATTCTAGTCATGCAAAAGTACGTATTTTTTGCTCACTGTTTAAAAATCAGTGATGTACCCTTACATTAGCAGCCATCATACTATTACTGGTAACTGCGTACAGTCCTAGTGATGCCAGTGCGTAACATAGTGAGTATATATCTCAAAGTTACTGAAGACTAATGAAAAAGAAACCAGTAGTGCTTGGTACAAAGAAATTACATGGAAGTGAGTGAGGATGCATTTTTGAAGGGTAATTTAGAAGCTACTAATTAAGCTATACTTTAAATACTGTTTCCCCATGGAAATATATGAAAATTGTGGATTTTAATTTTGTGTTGCACCATTCTCACAATAGACAGGGGCTTTCATATGTATCTACAGCATGGAGATGATGTATACTTTATAGATCAGTTAGAAATGAAGGTAATTCAAGTAAATCTAATTTAAATAAAATTAAATAAAAGGTTCTTCAATTCAGCTTGCTTCAAAACCATATAGTTAAACTGATTAAAGTTTTTGGGTAGACAGAGTTTGAGCCTTAGTCTTTTAAATTCATTTCTTCTGTTGTAATTTGCATTCATTCAAAGCAAGACACTGGTCAAAAAGAGTTGTCATTCTCATCAGATCTAAAGTGAGCACAGAGCACGTAGTGAACATAGTTCCAATTCTAGCTGCTGCAAACTGCAAATGTCATTTTTGTTCAAATATCCTGTGCTTTTCTCTTAAAGGATATCTTGCAGAAGACATTAGAGCAGAATGATTTTATAGCATGTAAAAGAAAACCAATATGTTCATTTTAAATTTGTTGGGTTTTAATAGCATCCCTCTGTTTAATTTGTGTAAGGAAAAGTTTTGATAAAAGCAATTTCTCTAACACATTTTTTAATCTTATGATCAATGTCCTAGAGCTATGTCTCCTCTTAATACCTCACCATATAACTTGCAGTTTTGATTTGTACCCTCTAATTCCTCAGATGTGAATCTAAACTCAAATGGGTAGAAGGAGAGAGAATATTATCAGCAAAAGGTATTTTTTGCCTGATGGTCCTCTCACACTTCAGCTATTATCAACTTGCAGTCCCTGAGAAGGCATTTAATGGTCAATTCTACAGCACTGGCAAGAAATACAGTAGCCATTATATTTACATTCTCCCAAGAGTCATGCCCTCCACATATAAGCTACATGTCGCCTCTTGAAGTAGATGGCACTATACCAGATATATTCACTAAGTTCATAGAATTGAAAGTTGAAAGGTCCTTCACCTTGTCAAATTTTGAAGGTTTTGAACCCATTATTCAAGTTGGGAGCTGGGCTATTGTCTAATAACTACAACTGTGGATGTGGATTTCAACTGCATGAACTTACCAAAATTGTTGCTGTCTATAAACAAACTTGCATGGCAGGTGTTGATAATACAGAATTGAACATAGTACTTTATATATTTTTCAGCCACTCGACTATATAATAAGAGAGTGTTCTGCACTGCCATAAAGAAAGTAGCTGTGGTTTAAACAGCATTGGGTTGATTGAAACTTGTCCAACAAAAAAGTTGGACCTACTTCATTTTTTTACCATTCCATACCATCTTGAAAAATCTATCTAGATGTGATTTGAGAAAAACTCCATTGACTGAATATTTTAAAATTGGACTCGTATCTGATTTCAGAATTCTTAACTGAAGGAAAAAAAGGTGAAACCTTGCGTGAGCTTTCTAACAAAGTATCAGTTGTCCAGCCACACTGATGTAACTGTGCCTGTAACTTAGCCCCTAGCTACGTAGTCTGAGCTTGGCAGTAACTGTCAGGCAGCCTGGATGGAAAATGACTCCCGTCATTTCTAACCACTAGGGAGAATGGAAGAGGTTGTCTTGAAAAAAAAACCCCATTATTTAAAATAATGTTTCTGTCATTCTGTACACACACATTACCCCTACATTAAAACCAAAACAAGAATCCTGTGTACTTTTAGTCCAGCACAATAGCTGCCAGTGTCAGCAGGACTGAATCTATCTGCTGGCCATTTATCTGCCAAACGGACAAACATGAAATAATAGCTACATGGAGGTGTAAGTCAGGACTGAAGCTGGTCAGCCAAGAGTACTTTGACATACCTTAATACTGACCATGGTCATTACGTTCAAACTAAGTACCAGCAAATAAGAAATAATTACACAATTTAAATTATTCTATCATAAACCACAGATTTTTAATTATTCTCTATTATACACCTGAAATTTTGGCTTCCTCTTTTCCTTCTTTCAGACCATTTTACTGGTCTAGTATTATAATGGGTAGAAATCTTAAATGTTTCAAAATTTTCTACTGAACAAAAATTAACTCTGCTTCTCAAACTATTGCAAAGCTAAGTAAACACTACTACATTTTGAATCCATTACATCAAAAATTATAATTATTTAAATTCAGGTGTTATGATTTTCAAAAACAAGCAAAAATTTTAGATGATTAGTATGAAGCATTTTACCAGACTGAGCATCAAAGAGGATGCAATCGTACTGTTCCTTAATTGTCTTGTATGAGTGTAAATAGAAGTGTCTTAATTTGCCTGTAAGACCTCTGTAACTCCTACTGACTCAACAAAAAAAACTGGCCAATGGCTTTCTGAAATTGTAGGTTTATTAAATAAACATATGACCACCATAAAGACAAAGAATTAAATGCTGCATTGTGTTGTGGTAGTTGAAAACCAGGAAATTACTTTATATTAATATTGACTTAGTTATAGCTATTAAGTGTTTTTCACTACTCCGTATTTCACATAGTACTGTTTAGAAACAAACTCTATATTGCATTGCGGCAAAAGAAAGAGGTAAAGCAATACCAAATGAGATAGCACATAAAAAACAATCTCTTTCATGTAAGATGGGCATATTTCTTATTTATATACAGGGGTATATTTCTTATTTACTGTTCTGTGTGAACCATAATTAGCCAGTTCTCAATTAAACTTTAGCTTTAACCTCTGAACTTAATAAAAATTTTTGAAGACTGACAGGAGTAAAATGAGTGCAAAGAAGGCATGGATTGATCAAAACAGAATTTAAAACTAAATTAAAATCTTAAAGGATTTTAACACAGACTAAATATCAAAACCCATTTAGCTTTTGTAACTGTATTCAAAGGATAAACAGATTCAAGTTACGCATATGAAACTGAAATGCCATTATGAAATAGAAATTGAAATGGCATGAAATTTTCTGCATGTCTAACAAAAATAGTACTTTTGCAACAGTACTAAGAACAGCTGGCCTCTGCAAAATACTCACATGATTATCTGAGCAATACTGATTCAAAAATTGAAATCCATCAATTTACTTTTAAAGTTTTGAGGAAAATATTCACATTATAGTCACTAAGCTAAACTCAATAGGTAGTTAGGCAAAAATCAGTGGTTTATGATTTTCAGAATAATTTTATGGAAACGTTTACAGAATCTGTAACTGCTTTCTAGACTATAAAGACCTAATCCTAAAATATTTCCTCTTTTTTTTTTTTGTGGCTACCTAATGTTAACAGGTTTTAAAAGAGTACAAAACCCCACACATATAAAAATAAATCGGATTAGTATGAGTTTGTGTAATTAGCGTTATCTTCAATACACTATTTGTAAAATCTGTTTTTATGCACAATTGTGTTTTCGTTTCTTAGAACAGACACTTTTTTCTGATGTTTCCTCTGAAGTTAGTTTTATGTTATTTTGATTAAGTTCAGGAGACAGAAGTCTTCTGTTTATTTACAGAGTAGACATAGCACAAAAGCTTCCCAGGCAATGTTGCCAGTTACCCAGCGGATCTTTCAACCTCAGCCTTGGTTTGGAAGGACCTCTAGGGGTGAGAGGGTAATTCAGTGCTGAAGGACAACACACTGAAGAAAGTTTAGGGCTTGATTCTTTGTCCAGAGGAGTTTTACTATTGACCAGATGTCATCCTTAACATAGAAATATAAACTCAGATAAAGAGATGGATTACATGTTGTGGATAATTTATTTTTTTCTTACCAGGCACTACTACACTTTTTTAAATGGTGAAGAGCAAAATAGAATTTATTAAAAATATATGTAATAAAATTGTTATTCCTTTTGGTATTTAATAATCTTTAGGCAAGTAATTAATGATATCCCTTTTCCAACGTTTCTCCTTCAATTCACCTTAAGCCTAAACACCACCTAGAAAAGATGAGACCAGTATTGCCGTATCTCTTACTAATAGTAGCAAATACAAGAACAGCATTGCCTTAAGTATCTCTTATTAAAAGTAACATAATTAAGTCATGAAAAAGGCAGAATATAATATAAATAAACATAGCATGACTTCCAGGCACAGAGAAAGCATGGGTAGATGGCTGCCCTGCATTACATTTTGTTGAGAGGTAAGGATTCAATTTAGACTCAATACAAACAATCCATTAGTCCACTGCAATGATCCACTTCACAGACAGTAGTAATGCATCTGTTTTCTAAAGGCAGCTACAGGCATTTAAGACAGCGTTTGTTTGTGCCAGTCCTGACCTCACTGCCTTCACTCCACTTGGCTTGGGTAGTGTATCTGTATCGGGCAGTGGGGAGCACACACAGGGTGTTATCCCTGACAGCAGCCGCAGGATGAATGCTTCAGCGAACTGGACAAATAGGGGAATACTTCTTCCATAGATAATGCTTCTACGTATGCACAAGCTGCAACAGTATCACCACAGCCCTGAGGATCGCTCTCTCTGTGAATTTGTCTTTGTATGAGCCTATGCATTCAAATCACATAGCCTGTAACTTGTACGTAGTTTTTTGTGTGATCTAATAAACCTCGGTCCAATTCACGCTAAGATATTTTTTTATTCACCAGCCATTTTGCCATATATTAATAATGCTGACATAGAGTTTAATACCCTCTGAGGACAGCTAGGACACATCTCTAGCTTGCTCTGTCTAGACAGAAGATGTCAAAATATGTCCGCATGAAAGGAAAGACTGTGGTGAGGCTTGGATTGGGTTAACCACCTTGATGTGTGTTTCCAGCATGGTCAAATCAAGCCATTGATTTTCCCATTGTGCTGCCACAACCTCAACAGAAATATTAAAGGGAAAAAAAAGACATTTATTTGATGAGTCTCAATCTTGAAGGTTAGAAGTAACTAGTCTACTTATAGGAAAGAGACTGGAAATATATAATAAAGGTTTAGATCTACAATTTGATGTGATGAAAACATAGTTTGTTCAGACCCTGTTATACTTGTTAAATCGTTTGCCTACAAATACAGACAGGAGCACTACAGAATACTAACAGAACATCTACAATAAAACAAAACATTCTATTTAAGGATGCTGTAATTTCAAAATGTTAAGCAAATAGTTTATTTTTATAGAACCTGCTAATACACCATTTGACATGGTATAAAAATTGAACATTTTAACTCTTAAGTAAAACCAGTGCAAACTGTAGAAGCAGACACTTTCTTTTTTACCTTGAACAATATCGGTCAACTTGGCAGAGAAATAACAGATGATATGCTTATTGTATTTTTAAATAAGCTTTCTTATTTCAGTGTGTTTTCAGCATAAAAATTTGGTACCTATTGATAAATTGCCTGTTGAGTATAGCTCACTAATTTCTATCATTTGAACCTTCTCTATAATATTCAAAACTGCCCAAAATAGATGCACATCTGGACATAAATATATATATGCCTGTATGCACATATATATATATAAAAAAAGAAAAAAAAACATATAGAAATAAACATACAAGTCCATATCCGAAAAGACAACAACAACAAAAAAAAAGGAATTAATATTTAATTAGATCTATAATGGGAATTCATTCAGCAGTAAAGATGCAGGCACCAAACTGATACCAGAGACAGTTTCTACCTAATCCTTTAACATCGTCTTCAGAGACAGCTAACAGAAGAAAATTTAAAACTTATCATACGAAAAATATTTTGCCACCTTCCCTAAGATATGTTACTGTTACTTTGAGCGCAACCTCACACATCCCCAGCATATCATTGCATGATATTTTTGTGCCCAAAATATTTTGTATACAAACACTTAGGATTTCATTTTTAGTTCTTTCTGTTGAAATTCTAGGTCAAATAAAAATTAACTATACTGATTTATGTTGAGTAAAGATCTTTTGTTTTGAGGTGCTACCAGACTGCTAAGATCCAAATTCAGGAAAACATCTTTCTGTGTAACTTTCTGTTGGCTGATGCCTTAAATACCTCCTGAAATCTCACAACCGAATGACACTTGCATTTTTTATATTGTCTCCCACGAAGATGGATATAAACGTATACTTTGCTGTTTCCCTTTTCAATTTTATTTGATAATTTTTGTCCTTTCTCTAACTACAAAATACATATTATTTGCTAAAAAACAGCTTATCTTCTAACAAGCCAGCACTCTTGTATCCACTTTTTGACTTGCAATAACCAGTTTATGATCTTCAGGCAAAGAATACTGCCTGAGCAATGACTGGTACTTAAGAAAAAAAAGATAGCGCCCTTGAGACATGTTCCTTGAAATGCAATCAGTGCAAATAATCGATTTATTATTTGCTCTTTTCTGGGCTTTTGTAAATGTTGCTACGATTTCCTATTTCCAGCTTCTCTAGGTTCATTCCTGCAAGTATAGTCAACTTGCATTTCATTCTTCTCCTTCAAATTACTAATGAATATGTCAAACAAGAACAGCTTTTCTATTATACTGGTTCATCTGCTAATTAAGTACTTCTCACTACTTGAAATGTTACCCTTTGCTAATTTGAATTTTAAAGTCTTGACCCATTTTCACTCCACGTGACAATGTCTGGTTTGAATGACAGTGTTTTAAAATGGCTGTTTTAGCAGTAATGCATGTGCATCCCCAAGCTGTCAGATGATGACAATGTTTTAGAATGTGTCTTCAGAAAAGTTGGGAAAACAACATACTCTATCCATTTTCTTTGGAGGTATTTAAAAGATGTGTAGATGTAGTGCTGAGGGACATGGTTTAGTAGCAACTTGTCAGTGCTAGGTTAGCAGTTGGACTTGATGATCTTAAAGGTCTCTTCCAACCATAATGATTCTATGATTCTATTTTCAGCTACAGCAATGGCTGGGCTTTTAAATACAGAGCGATGGCAAGAACTGCATGTCTCAGCTAGAATGCCAGCACATCTCTGCAAACCAGACAGAACAGGTTTGCTACAGCTATTCCACACATAATAAAATCCAGAAAAACCCAACCAGCCAAGTGTCTTTATTCATGAGAGGACTTCATCTGTTCATGACAACAAGAGTTTTACTGACACCATGAGCTCATCCTTGTAAACAAAATTTTGCTCTGTTAGTCTCAGTGGAAAAACAGATAGAAAACAGGTACAACGTGGTGGAAGTAGTACTTCCCTCAAAAAAAGAAGAAGAAATAGGATCTGCAAAGTGAACAAATTCATTTTTCCAGCTATCTTGGTAGCTTTTTGAACGACTTCTAACTGCTAACACAATTTAAAGTCCAATATAAATTTGCAGTAATTCCAATGACCTAAATACATTCTATTTTACTTGTAACTTAAACACATACCAGTCAAGTGGTACGAGTATTATTAACAGATTATAACAGTATTAGGATTAGTTATAATAGAAAATTCTAGAAATAACACAATGAAAAACATACTGTGCATAAGCCCAGTAACACTGCAATATTAGAAATACAGATGTATTACTGCAATTACCAACTGTTGATAGCCTTCAGTTTCAAAGTTACTCAATTCTACATTTTTGATTTTATCTTACATGTCATCTGCAATTGAAGCATATGGCAACAATGCTACCAAAAATTACTACAGATTTCCATTATTTCTGATAGAGTAAAATGGGAATTTTTTTGAAGCAGAGCATGTCTAATAGCTGTATCGAACATTGGCATCTAAATGAATAGAAAAAGTATTTTTCCTACCTTATAATCATCCTCATAGTCATTATATCCACAAGTACTTAAGATGTCAGGAAAAATATCTGACCATCCATTACTCGTACAATTTTTGCTAATATTTCCTGTAAAGCAAAATTTGAGAGTTTAAATAAGGATTCAAACGTCTCATCAATGAATCTTTAGACAACCTAACTTTATATTCCCTGTTAACATGCTGTATCTTCTAGTACTCCTGTTGAAGCAAACTAGACATTTTCTTTCATGTGCTTTCCATTCATATTACTTTGGCTTTTACTCTTGCTCTGAATTGCCTTTGCACTAAAGAAAAACAAAAGTAGTTCCAAGATGCGGTGGCAGGCTTCTGCTTTGGTATAACAGCTATTTCTGTTACATCTGCAAAAGCCTGAAATATTTTGCTGTTTTATCTAAAATACTCTGGAGGGATTCTTTCAGCTCATTCTATAATGGGGATAATTTGTAGGTAAAGTAATTTGCTGGAAAAGTAATTTAAATGAAAGTTATTCTAACCTCTTATTTAAACTTTTCTGAGAACATAATACCAAATGATCTACTGAAGAGTTATAAAAGCTATTAGATATTATGGTGATGAATTACTTACTGCTACAGCAAATGCTGGTAGAGTTGGTAATGCACTTTAAAGGCCAAATTACGTGATCGGTTGAAGAACAAGGAAATAAACATGCATGCTGAATGTCACTCTTTGAACCAATCACTAAAACAATGTAGTACAAGGAATATACAGAAGTTGTGCAAGGAAAGGAATTTTGAACTTCCATTAATTTCAGAAAGGATTTTTTGGTTGGAACTGAGCAAAGAAATTGACTCTTTTCCCAGATGAAGTCATGCAGATGACATTGGGGCAACCCATGATTCTACTCCTTAATCCAATTAATATAAACTAATGTTCATGCAATATGGAACTGCTTCAATAGAAGAAAACTGAAGACTGATGTCAGAATAAAGAATAGCCATTAAAATTATTGTAACCTACTCTTACAATGTTAAATCATAAGCAACTTCCCCTGACCTTTCTTACAGCAATTTTTATATCCCTGATACTTCAAATCTGTAGGAACACATTGCTTTGGTTTGGAGTTTACCACTGGTCTTTAGTTGACTTAAAGATGCCTGGTTTTCACCACAGAAGAACAAATTTATCTGTCACAGATCAACTTTGGCCAAGAATAACCAAATGTGTTTATATACACTCCAAACTAAAGCTTTTATGATTTTTATCTTGCTG
>VXBO01011787.1:60586-78354 GCA_013400135.1 Rhinoptilus africanus | reverse complement strand
ACAAGATGGAGCAAAAGATGGTAGACTTGAAACAGTTAAATGTTTCAGCAGTCTGAGACACTGATGAGCTCTTTTCAAGTTCTATTAAAAAGCAGAATAAAAGGTTTCATAATAACTACCTGAAATTGCAATAGTGATAATTTTTAGGTATTATGTATTAATGTTGGCTCATTGTTCTCAGGAAGGCAAGAGCTCCCCTCCTAAGCACAGAAGGAATAACCTGCATGTGACCTGCTGGCAACTGTTAAAAATGTCGGTCAGGCTCAGCTGCCTTATTAACATAAATAGGTTAAAAAGAGCAAGCAATGTCTTCAGCCTTGATGAGTGTCACTATATGAGAATATATATTTAGTATCTGACTCAACACCATATGGACCACAAAGATAATTATTTGGTGTTCTCATGATGTACCAGGAACAGCTCTGTTAAGAATCTATTATTTTAACTCTTTAAAAAGGAAATAAAAAACTTAAACTGCAACACTCCCCCGCCCATTTTTATCACATTATGCTATAAAATACCACAGAGAAGCCAGCAAAAAGACATCTTAAAATGAAATACCTGGTTTGCCAGAAAAAAGGCTAAATACTTTCGGACAAGGGACAGTGACAGTCTCTCCAATCTTTGCAGGACGCCAACAGGTGATGTTATCCCAAACTCCAACACATCCTGAAACAAAACCAGCAGTAACAAACTTTAAAGCTCAGTCTGGTCCAAATCACCCTTCTGTATTTATCTTATAAAGACTTGGCGGAAGCTTTCAATAATACGTTCAAGAAAAAGTAGACTCTTCCAAGAAAGTTGCAAAGATGGTATTTTATATGAAAATGTTAAAGGAATCATAAGAGTCTGTTAATTAACCAGCTTATTTTTAGGTCAGTTAATACATTGTTTCCAAAATTTTTCATTAAATGTATGTAATTTTGACAGGATCATGCTAAGAAAAGCTAAGGAAATATTTTAAAAAGTAAAAGTAGTTCATTTGACTCAGTACCAGAAATAGAAAAGGAATGCACCATGACTGGACAATTTTTGGAAAAAAGAGCAGAGCTTAACAAAATCATCTCTCCTAAACTAAGTAATAGACGTTTGAACAAAAAATGCTTCTGTATAACTATTTCAGGAAAGGGGGTCATAAAATGCTCTAGGCATGATTTGTAGTAGTACTAGTAACAACTTGTAGACAGTAACTACTAGCTATGGTTTTGCCCATGCTCACGTCTCAATAGATGTGGCTCAAAAGCAGTATCTTGTGAATGAGAACAAATCTTCCTATAGCCTGCCACAGGCACTTGGATCAAGCACGCTCTTTTGTTTAAAGGTGACGACCTACAGTGCTGAGTGAAGAGTTATGAAGGCTTCTGAATATAAAAGCCTTATGAGGAATTACGAGAACAAAGTAGTAAGGAAATGTTACTCATCTCAGTTCAAGTTCTCTCCAAGGAAAAAAAGATCATGTGCAAAATTCTGGGCATTTATGTCTTCAAATAAGGCAATGGACAATCGACAATTTAAATTAGTAATTAATACTAAAGAGAGAAACAAAACTTTTATTCTAGCAGTATTATTAGAAAGTGTAAGGGACAGTTTGTTCTCTTCAGTAGAGAACATGAAACTTCAAGCAGGAACTACTTGCATCCATGTATAATACTGTTCTTCCGAATATTTATAGTATTAGCAATTTACTATTTATTTACTCTGTGCTAGTGAGGTCATGCCCAAAATCAAGCCACTTGAGTTAAATGAAGCTGGAAAAGGAACACTAAAAAGTTCTGTATTTGTGTTAAACCATCTTAGTGCAATTAAACTTGAACAGCTTGTGTTGACTTAAAGTGTCTAGCATCCTACTTTCAAAGTTTAAATTACTTTCAAAGTACATGTAAACTAGGGAACCAAAGAGTGTGTTACAGAACTGGCTGTTGGATTTGCCCCTGAGGGTATTTCCTATCTGCAGCCTGAAGGATAGCCAGTGGCATAGCATTCCCATGGGTCTTGCTTTCCTTTGAAAGACAACTAAGTGTGACAGTCAGGAGGGAGCCTCTGTGCTGTACCAAGAATAGGGTTTGGAGATGAAAAAAGAAGATGAGAGGAGGATTATAGGCTAAATTCTGCATTTGGTCACCAATTACATAGAGTAATCTTTATACAGTTTCCCAAGGAAATGCTGTTCTCCAGAGAAGTCACTTGTTCATGGGGACTGGGTCTTTCTTCACTCCTCTTAGGATTATACAGCTCTAAATGCAGCATCTGTTCTATATTCAGAAAGATGATGCCAAAAATAAGGGATTATGAGTGGGAACGCTTCACAAAGTTTATCCATGTGTGTAGATAAAATGTAATGCCTTTCTCTCCGCTGCCTTGCATGCTGTATCAACCTCCAAAGAGGTATGCAACAAATATTTGTTGCATTGTATTATTGTTCATTACCTCACGCACTCACCCATACCCACTTCAATGCTTTTTCCACCCAAGCACCAAAAATCTCCAAAGAGCTCTGGAGATTCCAAATATCCAATCTATCACAACCTCTTTGGGCAACCTGCACACACACAACTTCCTCCATGAAGAATTTTGCCATGCATCTAATTAGGATTTCCCTTGCTGCAGGTTGCTTCTATTGCGTCTTCTTGTCTTTTTTGTTTGGGTTTTTCTGTTCACATCTGAGGAGAGTCTGGCTTCACCTTTATAAGCCCATTAGATAGATGAAGACAGCAATCAAATCACTCTTCCCCAAGCTGAACAAACCCAGCTTTCAGTCTATTGTTGTATGTTGCATATTCTAATGCCGTCTCCATACTCTGCTGAGACAATTAATGGCTTTTCTGTACACAGGAGCCCAAAACTGGACACAGAACTCTGCTGAGATGCAGCCTCAAAAGAGCCCAATAGAGACAGACAATTGCTTCTCTTGATCCACAGTATATGGTTAAACGTCATCTCCTTAAGGGTGCACTGCTGGGTCGTCTTTAAATTAATATATTTCTAAAGCAAACACCCAAAATGAGTCAGAATAATTTCATCCTAAAAAACGTTCATTTCTTTTCAAGAAAGTCTGAAGTTGTTAATTCAGTTGCAGAATCTAGAATGTAGATTTCTGTCTTTAATCAATCCCACCCTTATTTGCTTAATACTGTGTGACTAACCTCAGCTTATCATGTTCTCCAATAACCTGAAGAGGACTAATTGTTTTGGTTCCTTTAGTAACTTTGACTCCTAGACCAATATGTCAGCTTCCTTCTTTTAGCCTTACCTTAGGGTAAGGGAGATTTACTTAGGGCTAGGAGCTGTGAGAGTGGCGTTCTTTTTATCTGTATTCCACAGCTGGCTGAGAGGTTCCTATTCCCATTGACAATTCACTCTTTTCAGGTTTCTGGTCCTTACCTCTTGAATGCTTCTGGCAACTGACTCAGAATGTAATACTCTTTGAACTCCATCATCATTCCCTTTTTCCTGATGATCACGCAGAGTTTGTCCTCTCTAGTGTATCTGCCCCTACAGCTGGTTCATGCATTTCTTTAAGAATTAACTCATGAGTTTTATCTATGCTCTGTTTTACCTGACTACCTTCTACTCCCTCCAGCACTTGTGGCTTTTCTTTTAGCATTAGTAATGATATCTCTGAGGTGATGTTGACTTGGCCATGTAGATATAATTTAAGAGTTTTACATATGAGCAAGTCATCTTTGTACCCTTTGAAGTCAATGTAACTTAAACATGCTTAGGTGCTTCCTGAGTCGCAGTACTGGATTAAAATCAAGTCCTACATCTCTACAATGCAACACCAGGGTTTATGCAAAATAAAAGAATATTTACTTCAGCCAATTCAGGTCATGCTTCCTTCCCAATTGTTTTTAAGCCAGAAACAACATCAATAACGTGACAGACAAGAAAGAAAAAGAAACTATTTTCTTCATCTGCCAGCACTCAGGACTACAGTGGCAAAATGCAACTCTTTTGGCTTTGATGGATGTAGTGCATGAGCCAGAATAAACAAGCCCTGGAGTACACAAGAATAATTAGCATCTTGTCCGACTTCAGACCTTTTTAGTTCATCCCAATTTCCACTGACAAGTGAGAGCTGAGTCATGAAAGTGTTCATGCACACCTATAAAAGCTGGTGACTTTCACAAATTTTCCCGTTTGTTCAGCACACTCTCTGTAAAATGGTGGATGTGCTACAGTTATCTGCAAACAGTTTGGAGGTCTTTATAAATTTTTGCTACACTGCTATTTGGACTGGGCTAAGATTTTGCTAAAAAGGCAGCTGAACAACGTGGACTTCAGAGCTCCACTAGTACCTTTTCCACAAAAACCCACAAAACTCTTATCCAAGGTTCACTTACATGAAATATTATACAGAAAAACAGAGGTCTAAGTTCCATTCCCACCAAAATCGATCAACACAATTTGCATCAGATCTCGAAGCTAGCTTGCAGGAAGGAAAAAGGCATACAAATTTTTGACATTCAAAACATTACAAGTCACTAATGTTTTCTGTATTTTTTACCTTAGTTTTTCCCCAGTATGTTATGACTTTAAGGCATCTATGGCACAGGAAAGAATGATACTTTTTCAGACTCCTTAAATCAAATAAATGAAATAGCACAGACGATATATTTCCTACTTCTAGACTAGATTCAGATGCATCAACAATCATGAGAATGAAACTTAAGTGGCTGTCATCGGAATTCCGAGAAGAATATTAAGCCTCAATTTATGTATACATACAAGCTTACTATGGGATAGGAAATCTGAGAAAACTGATGAAATGTCCTAGAGGCATTTATAGTCACTGAATGACTACAGCACGTTTCTGGAAGCTGGTCTATGGCTCAATGCTGAAATTATGGTGTTACTGGTGCACTGCTAGGGGCTATTAAAAATACAACTGTTAAACAATATGCACTTTTCTGGGCTTTCAAATCACACCTTTGCTCATTTGCCCCTCCTATTCCTATGGATTTTTGAAAATACTGTAGTCATATCTCTTTTTCTTCTCTTACCTAAACACACCCTTATGCAGAGGTGGGATACAATTAACAAGTCCATCTTAATACACTTCTATCAATTTGTCTCTTCCATCACAATAACATATCTCTATAGCACAGCACCAGCTTAATTGTGCCCAATTGAAACTAGCAATTAATTTCCCACTGAACTTGGAAATTCAAGATGTGGCACAACTGGAGACCTTGTTGAGTTTCACAGGTTTTCAAGCTGATATTGCTCTTTACCCACCATATAACAATATGACAATAACATAAGCAATATTGTTAGAGGGTGACAGAGCATGATTCACTTCATCCTAAAACACATGAACATAGGCCAGATTAATTGCTCCCCAAAATTGCCTGTTTCTCCCCAGTGACTATAGAGCAACGTACAATCCTATAAATACATACACTGCTGGAAAATGAAGATGTGATAAATGCTCTGTTAAATGTATCTCTTTCTGCAAATAGATTACCTAGCTTGATCAAGCTGCATATTCTGCTCTCTACTTTCTGCTACTCTCTGTTAAGCCATTAATACATTCAGTGTTAAGATTTCTGGACTGTTGTTCATCTCTGTCACATTTCATAAAATCATTATGTACACTCTTTTTCTCTGGAAGTTTTACCCGTCTTCTGCATATATAAGCCTGTTTCCTACTATCTCCAAAGGACATTAATCAATTAAGGTACAAAATATATATATTTGTAGCTTTAAATAAGGCTCAAATTTTAGTTCTAGTAACAATTCTACCAGTAATTCTATAGAAAGTACCTCACACTTAAATAAAACTTAAATTGCTCAGATATTTATTGTCATGTCTGCAATTTTATTTATTTATCATATTTAACAAAAAAGTTCTAAGTACCTGAAGTATCTTAATGTATGTTTATATACTTTCATGTTTATTCACTGATTTAGTCTCTGTTTGCATCCAGCTTCAATAAATTCTCAAACCTTGAATGTTTTTGTCTTTTCACCCTGTTATGTACACATATAAAACCAGTCCAGCTCTTGATCTGTCTTAGCTCCCCAACTTTTCCTGTGCCTCTCTACTACTATTCTCTTTACCTCCTTCTTCACCTATTAATAAAGCTAGCAAAGTAAAAAAAAAAAAAGGTTCTTCATCTCTCTTCCTGTGGTGTCTAGAATTCCCTTGCACCCTGCATATAACAATATCTTTTCAGCCTCTTCACTCACATAATTTATTTCTCTGGTGTGTCATTTGCAGCATATTCAAAGAAATAATCAATCTTCCCAGAAACCCTTTGCTCAATGACTCACTCAGAAGTGTGGCCAGTGTTACTCCTCTACTGCTCTTCCCTCCTTTTCCTCCAGATGATGTTCCAGATGCTATTCTTAGTTATTTTCAATGAGATCACTTACTTTATTTGAATGCTTGGTCTTTAATGCTTGTGATGCATTTGCAAATACTTTATAATGAAAGGAAATGCAACACACTATAAACTATGTTTTGTTTCTCATTTTTTTCAGCTTACACAAGTACTGCCACCACATTCCTCATCCTGCTATCTGAGAACCACATTTTGGGCAACAACTTTGCTTACCTACATGTGCTTCTTCATCTATAAAACTGTGTAACACCGAGTTTGCACTGGGAAGTTTTGTTTATGTATACATTTTATCCATATATTTACCACTAGGTGGCACTTTGCATTTGGATTTTAAAAATTGCCGATTCAAAGAGACATTTGGCATTTTTTAAACTGTCTAGGTGTGCATGATTCATGAAACAAAGAAAGAGTACTTTGAAAATCAGCCAGAAAGTTGTCAGCTAGTCCAGGGTTTATTTTTCAAACAGGGAAACATTTTGATTTTTGTACTTAACTTGACAAAGGAGAAGCAATCTCATCTCTTATGGGCAATGTTTTGTAGACTGTAGGTCTGACCGCTGCAGCGTGTAATTTAGGCCGCATGTGAATTTATGAACATAAACGGATTGAAATTCTTTCTGCATCTTCACACAAGCAGTAAGAAAGAAAGGAAAAGGAGGTGCTAGAGAAATAGCACACTAGCAAACTGGAGGCAAAGCAAACACATGGCAGAACTGTGTAAAGCGGTAATAGGAGTAAGACAGTAGCAAATAGAATCACGGAATCATAGAATCATAGTGTTGGAAGGGACCTCTGGAGAACATCCAGTCCAACCCCCTGCCAGAGCAGGGCCACCTTAGAGCAGGGGGCACAGGAACGCGTCCAGGCGGGTTTTGAATGTCTCCAGAGACGGAGACTCCACCACCTCCCTGGGCAGCCTGTGCCAGTGCTCTGGCACTCTCAAAGTAAAGAAGTTTTTCCTTATGTTCAGACAGAATTTCCTGTGTTCCAGTTGGTGCCCTTTGCCTCTTGTCCTGTCGCTGGACATCACTGAAAAGAGTCTGGTCCCAACCTCTTGACACCTGCCCTTCAAGATACTTATAGGCTTTGATGAGATCCCTCTCAGTCTTCTTCAGGCTAAATAGACACAGGTCTCTCCTCCTCATGTTTAGGTGGAACTTCTATACTCAAGTTTGTGCCCGTTACCTCTTGTCCTGNGCTGGCCACACTCTTCTTGATGCCCCCCAGGATGCCATTGGCCTTCTTGGCCACCAGGGCATATTGCTGGCTCATGGTCATCCTGTTGTCCACCAGGACTCCCAGGTCCCTTTCCTCAGAGCTACTATTGCCTCAGAGCTATATACTATTGCTCCAAGCTACTTTGCTGAAGTTATTTGCTGACTCCTTTTGTCAGGGCGCTGAGTGCACTAATAAGCCCTAATGGTCCCTGCCCAAGTCCCCTCTAAGCTGAGGTCTGGGCCGTCACTGATGATGTGGGTGCAGCCGACTTGGGCTTCTCTGTGGCCATGCCTGTGCCTGCCTCTGCCCGGGCCCTGCCCCGCCATCCCAGGCCTGCGCCAGGCCAGATCCTGAGCCCCCACCTGCAGGCTAATGTCCGCAGCTGTCCCCGTCCCCAGGGAGATGCCCAACGCCTGGGGCTGTCCCTACTGTTCCCCAGCTTTCCCAGCTGGGGTGGGACAGGCCCTGAGAGGCCCCACCTGCCCTGGGGCCCCCAGTCCCCCTCTGCAAGGAGCTGCGGCCTGCGATCCTCTGAAAATGAGAACACTCATTCCAGAAGGGTCAAGAAGCAGCTCCAATATCCTTATGTAGCACTGAAGCACTGTTGTGAAACTGTACAGAGTGTATACAGGCTCTGATGATTCAGAAATACCGAGGAAACGTGAATGTAAACTTTTTTAACTACTGGTCAACAAAAACTACTCATACCCAGCAAGGAGAATTTGGGAAGGCTACAGTATACATCAGATTTAACTAGTTAAAGAGAATGACGAAAACAGTAGTTTATCTCATGTTCACCTTAAATGTCTGCAGTTTACAGATTTGCAAAAGCCAGCCCTGTTACCAGACACGGCAAAAATACTGAGATTTCTAGGAGATGACTGGCTTTTTGCTAAATGAAACATTTCAGAAGAAATGCCTTATTTCCTTTCTGAAGAACAGTTTCCCCATTACAGAATCAAAAACCTACAAGCTAATTTTATTTTTTAATGTAATTTACAAATTTTAGAGTACTGTAAGGAAATATGGAAGTTTCAGCTATAAACTTAAAAGCACATTCCCATCCAAATTTTCTACCAAGTAAATACTGCTTTCCAATTACTCCAAATGTTCTTTGGATACAACAGCATTTATTTTTGTACGACTGGACACACGCTGATCTTACCATAAGAACACCATTTTCTATTATATTGGAAAGATATTCATGGATGTACAGTCAAAGCTGTAAGAGGTACCTTTATTTTCGTGTTGCCCCAATTTAGACATGCTGTTTGTTATTCATAAAATACCATGAAATCTCAATCTCTTGTTCATATAAACCCCACCACAAAATTTTAAAAGTCCCTGTAAAGCATTAGGATCATATATTTCTGTTAGTTTGGAATATGTCGCATGTGCTATTTGTCGTATTAGCTGGAGCTTTTTTAGTGCTTTGGTATTCAAGATTTCTTCCTTGTAGTGTTTGAACTTTGGATGTCATGGAGCATAGAATGCCATGGCTACAGCTGTCTTTATCAGGACTCATGTGCAAAACTATGCAGGGCAGTATCTCTTTCAGAATCTTCTGAAAAACACAATAAATTCACTTATGGCTGTGCAGTTTCCTTGTCGGGGCTCCAAATGCCACCTATTAATGTCTTGTGCTGAATTTCTATTTATGTTTTTTGGGGGTAGAAATTTCGGACCTTCAAAACTGTAGAATGTATCTGTGGCTACACATCACCTGTCTTCTTTCTGAAAAAGTTTGTTATTGTCACTCTTCATAACCTTAATTATGTGATATTTTTCAATGAGGCTGATAATTTTCTTAGTCTTCATCATTTATTTCGTGTTGGTTATTTTTCAGTAGGCAGCTCCTTCCATTCAAGGTTCTTTCTCACCTATCGCCCAGCCTAGTCAAAAGATGAGCCAGCTCTGCCTCTCCTTCTGCCCTCATGTAATTACGTACTGCTTCCACAAAGCCCAGACATTGCCAACACCATAAGGATGGTCAGCTTTATGTGGTGTCATTAACAATGACACTTCATTTAACAGAAGCCAAAATAGACCAACATACAAAGTAGGTCATTTAGCTCCCCCCATAAAGAAAAATGTGTGAACCAAAAAGTAGCAGCATGCCTGTACTACAGCTAGAAAAGCAGCAGCACAGAAATTCACGAAAACTAAAGTTGTCCTACCAATGCTAGACATGAGCTACCGGTGCTGCATTAAAGGAAGTTCCATGATCCCACTATTTCATTTAATTCTACCGTTAATGCTACCTCAGATAACTCTAACCAACACTGCCGTCTGAACTACGGGCTCATTTTACAGAGAAAATAGCTGCAAAAACAAACAAAAAATTATGGAAGACCTTGATGAGATTGGGAGGATTAAGAAAAGGGGAACCTTGAGGAGATTCATTTTCATATAGTAAAAGAAAGGCCTCATCTGGCTTTGGGTTAGTCTCCTACTTACGTAGAGGAGAGAGTGATCATGAGGTTAGCTTAGTTACGCTTACAGTCAGTCCTTTTGCATGATATAGAGATATATATGTGTGTGTATGGGTGGGTTTAAAATGCAAAATAGGCACCTTTCTTGCTTGGAAAATAGCCTCAGCAGGAAAGGTTAGTTGGGTAAACTAACTTTTGGACAACTTGCCATGGGTACAACATTTGAATCTTCATCCCACTGTTCTGAAGAGCTTTTAGAAAGATCTGCTGTGTTTCATCCACAATACTATGAGCTCAGTGCTGAAATCACTGAGTGAAATTCTACTAGCAGTGTAATTCGGGAGATTAGATTACATTGTGACATTGGTCCCTCTTGCTTTATATTTATGGATGAGAGTATCATTTTGGTAGTCCTGTCTGTTTTAATTTCCCATTACTAGCTGCATTATGAAGCCTCATTTTGAGAGGTTTATGAAATTCTTTCCAAAGCCATTTCTCTTTCTATCTACACCCCTTTCTCAAAGTTAAGATGCCCTATCTAAAATTAAAAATGTTGTCTGGCATATGAGTCTCACAAAAACACATTTGGGAAAGCAAGAGCTCAAAAGACACATTTAACTATGCAGCCACTCAGTTCAAAATGAAAAAAAAACCAAACAGCAGACTTCATTTTTCCATAATAAAATCTTTTTAGAACTTTTTATTGTAGAACCCTGTTATAAAGTCTACTAACTAAGTTTTAATGTTTTCAATCATAAGATAACGCTTTTCACTTAAAGGTGAATGGAAATGAATCATTTACTTTATAAGGTAAAATTCTAAATACCAAATAAAGACATAAATTTGCAGTTGGCCATTCTTTATGTATTTTCAATTACTTTTCTTGGGAGCTTTCTAGTTTTTTAAAAAGACAAGCCATTGGTAGTGGGTAAAAGATAAATTAGTGTTTTCCCATATGGACCTCAAAATCTGTAGCTATTATGAATGATTCAGAATGGCATTAATCTGCCCTCCAAAAATGACAGTGCACAAAAAATTCTCTCCCAGGCTTCCAGCTAAGGTGCATCCATGCCTCAGGTGTCAGATTTTAGGATGAAAGACGAAAACAAACATGGATGGAAGCTAATGCAGTCTTCATAAAATAAACAGATTTGATTGAGAGGAAGACACTGCCACAGATCTTTGGAGAGTGATTTTCTTCCCTAAATGGAGTGTAATGCTCTCCACTAATAGAAGAGTATGTGCTAATGCCTGAAAATCCCCCAAAGGGTGCAAAGCAGGAGGTCTGGATTGCCATCTAACAATTTGATGATGGCAAATGAGCAGAATTTACACAAACTGGGTCCTGTGGTTTTAATATATCCTTATCCTTCAAAGGATATTTACACAATATTTATACAGTGTTTCCTTGCAAAACACACTATTGCTTTATTAAGCCATGAAGTAAGCAACTGCTTAGATTTCCAAGTCAATGGTTTCAGGTACACTACAAAAATTACTCAGTGAAATTCTTTAGCCCATGTTATGAGGCAGTTCAGGTAAGATGTATATAGCATCATTTTATTATGTCAAAACAACCCCAAACCACAATTGCCTTTACATCTTTCTTTTATGTCTCCCTAAATGGGAGATGAGAATTATTTAGGGACATGGTTTAGTGGGTTGCTTTGCCAGCATTAGGTTAATGGTTGGACGCGATGATTTTAAAGGTCCCTTCTAACCTAGACAATTCTATGTCATAAGATAAGGTATGTCATACATAATTGCCATCTAGGCCAAAAGAGAAACTGCCTGTCCCATACAATTTCGATCCTCCAAAATTCAGTAGCTGTGCATACCAGTCATATTACGGAGCATGTTACATAGAGGTGTGAAGGCTACTCAGGTCCCCAAGAATTTAATGAGAACGTTCCCACTGATTTTGATAATTGAGGTCCAAACCTCCAGTAGAAAATCTCAGTGAACCTTTATTTCCAAATTCTAGACAGGACATTCACTAGATTTTATTACAGCTTTTGGAAGGCAGGTAGCACATACTAAAGTTAGAAAAGAGTGAATAAGCACTGTATAACCATCCTTCCCATTCAAGAAGTGAAATAGGTTTTGTGAATTTGTTGTAATGAATTATGTTTCAAGTGTACTACAAGTTTTAGGTGTGGAGCTAGGACTTGGACTAGTTCCAGCTTGTTAATTTTCATTAGTAATTCTTCTTTATCAGCAGTCAGAGTACCACTGTGGCAATCTGCAAGTCTCTGTTCAAAATACTCCTTACATCTTTGTATGAATACAGAGAGTTTGTTAGGAAAATAAGGATGCATAGAGAATAGATATTTTTGGAAATGCAAGTGCATATATTTAACATAGGCTCTTCTGAACAGGTTCTTGGTAAAAGTATCTGTAACATGAAGCATAGGATAAATTCTGCTGTAACATTAAACACACAGTTTTTAAGGGATCATTACCATAGGGTCTTTATTCCAGTCTCCTACAAAATGGAATATTCCCTTAGTTTCAGCCAGGCATTCAATTAAATCTATAAATCCTTCCACTGCTGTTTTATCACTACCTGCAGGGCTGAATCAACATCATCAGACATACTGTCTCCTTCTAAGACGTGAAGTTCCTCCACAGCATTCAGGAGACACCCCTCTTCGAGTGAAAAGCGGCTGTGGAGAAAATATTGACAGAAAACTTCTTCCTTCCCCTAGGGAACCAAAAATAAAACTGGTGTGCATCACAAGGATACCCTTGGAGCATCCCAGCATCTGGATCACAGAAGTGGATCTTGAAGAAAGCTTGACTTTCAAAGCTGTATAATAGCTAATAGTGAATTTATTAATTCAAGATTTAATTCATTAAGCTGTGCTAGTAATTATTTCTCCATCTGGCTTTTCACTAGTATTATTTATGTAACAGCCGTCTCTCTTCACCACTCATATAAATAAAAAAATCTAAATGTAGATTAATCATTCCAGTAAGATTTTGCTTGGAGAGATATCCATGTAAACTATTCCCTGTTATTATAGGTTTTCTAATTACTGATCTGGATTAATCAAAAGGAGATATTATAGTAAAATACAAACTGCTGATGAACCTTTTAATTATTTTATTGTATGCAAATTTGTATTAGAGTATGTACTGTACACATTTAAATCAAGAAGAGAGGTGCAGAAAGCATGGTGAGCTGGGACTTGTGTTTGTGCTCAAAGGGCACTGCAGATGGCAGGTCCCATAATCATCTACAGAGCGCATTCAAACCAGACCGAATATAAAAAAACAAATGCACAATGTATCACCTAGCTCAGACAAAGGAGAACAAGTGCCCTGCAAGAGCTGTAATATTGCAAGGAGTCCACTTATTCTGAGACGATACATACCTAGACTGCCATATCAAAAGGCTGCACACTGCTGAGGCTTAGGGCTTTGTAGAACTAATTTGAACTGAAATACTTCTAGCCACTTAAAGATCATTTGACAAAAGGAATTTAATTGCTAGTTTTAGATGTGATATGACTTTGTAAAAATTCAAAATTGTATTTTGAACTGAAAAATGTTCCATTGCCTTGAGATCTAAAATTTCTTTCCCTTTTTTCTAAGTCTCAATGAAAGCCCATCCTTCCCTTCAACATTTTACATGTTACCAGAGGAGTGCTGGGCAGGTAAAATATACAGAAAAATCACTCCAAGAAGCACTTTTACTTTTTCACCAGCAGGTGAGTTGAGACTACTTTCTGCTCACAAGTTTTGGCATATGGTTTACAAAAGGTACTAATCATAAAACATTAATACCTTTGTCATTAAAAAAAAATAAATTAATAAATACACACTTCCAACTTTCCTAAAAAGTCGAAAACTTTCAACCACATTCTGCCCTAACTACTTTAATATCACAGATTTGCTTTTATTTTGGCTGTGTGGATGTATCTGTTGCCTTCATATTTTGCCTGCTGAACAAATGGCTTTATCAACAGCTCCAACTTACAAAAAAAATGTCATTTTGTCTTATTCATAATTTTCACTCACATGAAAATGTAGCATGGAGATCTAGTAAAATCTAAAATAAAAAAAATAATGAACTACATCTGCTCTTCCTTCTTTCTTCTATTAAATTACAATTGGCCATATCTCTGTATTTATCTTTCTATGTAGAGAGAAAATAAAAACAATAAAGGAACAGAGAGAATCTGGTTTTTGAATATAACACTACTGTCCGATTTTCCTTTTCTTTGCATGACTCTGGTACTCTGGGGGTGAATCTGGTCTTACAAAACAGAAGATCTGAAACATCTTCTGCCTGGGAAACCCAGAGATCACTCCTGCCACTAGTACTTTGCTTTCAGCCATAGCTAGAGTGAGATGTTTGAATCCAAGGCTTTCCAGTTCTCAGACTTGTTCTTTCAGCTGGTCCTGTCATTGCCAGCCTGCAGCATCTCTGCCAGTCAGAAAAGACTTGAGGGAATAGCTTAAAACATGAGAACATATTTGCTCCCATCTAGTGTCCCACCCAATGCCTGTCACACCTCTCACAGTATGCTTGCTGCAGCTGTACCTTTAACACAAAATCTGCATAAATTCTAAAATACATGAAAATCATATGGACAGTACAGACAAATACAGCAACTGCAACCGCAACAGCAAAGAAGGTAAAGGGAGAAAAATCTCGAGTATTCCAGTTGTCTCTATGTTACAGCTTATCTTTTCTTACCTTTGTAGTCCACTGGCTTCGCATTCTTCAAAAGTTCCATGCACCTTGTTTCCTCCTTGTGAATCTCCAGCTGAAATCTGCATTCTGGATGCACACCATTCACCTGTGTCAAATTAAAAAAACAGGACAGGGTCTTGAAACACTAATTAAAAGGCTTTATGAAGGATGCAACCACCAGTAATGAAATCCGTAACTTTAACTGTCACGGGTTTTGCCCAAGTATGCGCTAGGTGCTCTACAGGCACAGACATTGCCCATTTTAGCTTCCCACACGATGACTTTTCAAAACAAAATGTTAAAATAATCTACTAGAGCATTCACTGGCTTCTTCTTGTAGCATTTCAAGGCCAATGGTCATTTACAAGAAAATATTTAACTTTCTAGTGCATTCACAATACTGTTTCATGAGACTTTTTCCTCCAGAAAAACTGAGTTAAACTAAAGCAGGAAAGTAAACGCATTTGCTTTTTTTGCTTTCGTAGTAGGTCAGGAAGCTGAAAGTTTAATGCGAATCACAGAACATGAAAACCAATCAAAGTGCATTCTCTTTGACATGGTAAATTTTGCTTTTATTCCCTTTTCCACCATGTATATTTTACCTCCTGGAGGCCCCAGAGCATGATTATTTGATGCAAGCCAAGTGTTACATAGGAAGAAAACCCCACTCCTTTAAAAATGAAAGCACTATTGCCTTTACCCATTTATAGCCCTGTCCCCAGTTCCTTGGTTTTCAGAAAGGGTTATTTATGTCCATGGGAAGAGACAAGGAGGTAGCAGTACTGGGGAGAGAGACAAGACACTGGGAAGTTGTACTGAAGTCAGCTGGATTCACAGAGGCAGACAGAACCTAACAGAGAAACATGCAGCGCTCGTAAGAGACTGCATGGGAAAAATGACTGTAGTAGGTAAGTAATGGAAAATAGGGAACACCACTAGAGCTGAAGGAACAGTGAGATTAGCTCAAATCAAATAACATCATAATGAAATAAAATGTGACTGTGTAGTCTGCAGTCATCCTCACACTCGTAGTACCAATAAAAGGCTGGTCTCTCTCCCAGTTTCTCTCCCCTTTTCTCTCTCTCACTTTTTCTAGGAGACATTTAATAGCAGAATCTGGTAATAGTATCTGATTTGTGAGAGGCTATTTCTTTAAATGGCAATACTTAACTAATTAAGCTGTGAACATGGTCCCAGAACCTAGGACCCAGAGTTAGGACCGAGAACCTGGTTATTCTGTAGTCTCCTTGTGGACAAGCCACTTTGCATGACTTTTAAAAATACAGCATACTATCCATAAGCATGACAGTAGGAGCTGTTATGAAAACTCAGGAAAATGCGTCTCTTCTCCAAATGTCTCATTTCACCAACTACAACATCAGAACCTTAATTCCTTTTCCCCATCTTGTCTCTATATTGAGTATTGAAATTATAGGTTTCCAGAGCAGATTTTTTTTCTCTTTAAAGTGGATTTGTACAGATCCTTAACATAAATTAGGAATTCTAGAACTTAGAAAGTTCAGCTGTACATTGAAAGTATGTGTTTTGTTATGTATTACCTACTTTCCAGATAACTCCCATGTAAAATAAAGTCGCAGGTATACATAATGCTTTTAATAGCATTTTTGTTTCATATAACAGATTTTTAATATTTATTTTTCCAATTGCAAACATTCAGTAAGTAGATCTACTTATCAAAAAGTATTATAATTACTGGGTCTTGGAAAGGTAGGTTCCAATAAGTGGAAATGTTAACTAAAAGAGGGGTAAATGAAAGCAGCTACTACAATTAAGAAACCTGCCGAATAAGTGACTTCTCTCTCTCATACTTAGAAAAGAACTGCAAATTTCTCAGTATTGGTGATCTAATAGAGAAGGTTACTTTGAGACCGTAAATTTGTTAGTAGCCAAAGGCAAAACATTACTTTTCAAACCCAGGACACATGTTAAACTGTAATATACTTTGTTCTGATACCCTGGTTTCATTCAGATGTACTTCACCAAGCTAAAGAGGGTTCAAGATGGTGCGGCACTGACCACGTCCCAAAACACATCAAGAACCCCAAAATGGATTTTGAGGGCATTCGCCACCTTTCAGGGCTGGTGCTCATCCACCTTTCCCTCCACTTTACCAAGGGTGAGATATCCTTTGGGAAACATTTTTTTCACTTTAGGAAACATTTTTTCACTGAAAGGGTTATTAAACATTGGAACAGGCTGCCCAGGGAGGTGGTGGATTCACCATCCCTGGAGGTGTTTAAGAAAAGGGTAGATGAGGTGCTTAGGGACATGGTTTAGAAGGGGTTTTTGTCAGGGTAGGTTAATGGTTGGACTTGATGATCTTAAAGGTCCCTTCCAACCTCAGCGATTCTATGAGTCTATGATCCTTTGTAACCACTGAGCAGAGAAGGCTGTGCGCTGTGCTGGGCATTGTAAAGGCACACAGCTGGAAATCCAGCTGAGGAGTCTCTCTGCTGTTTTAGTGGCTTAACAATTTTAAGGCATCCAGAACAGCAGTTTGACTGGAAGAACATTTCTTCTGAGAAGCAGAAGTCGGTTCGCCGATGTTTGGTGGAAATGATCTGTTATTTTAAATTTACAGTAACAAAAAATGGAAAGATTTAGAAGGCAGCTTTTTGTCTTTTCCATAAATCACATTTCCAGCAACGTTATAGACTTTTACAAACAACTGAGGAAACGCTTAAGCACAGAAAGATGTTAAAAGCAGACGCCGTAAATTTGAAGACTTTAAGATCCTGAATTCTTTGTGGGTTGTTATCCGGTGGCATGTACTAAAGGGGGATTAATCATGCGGGTTTCCCCCCATGCGATGACTGCTAACCACCCTCCAGCCACGACCACCCCGCTGCCCCGTGAAAACTCCTGGCGAACCGGCGCTGGCCACCGGCGGCCGGGGAAAGCCGAGACAGCGGGGAAGGACTCACTCGCCCGGCGCCGGCTCCGCCGGGGTCGGGGACCGGACCGGGCCCGCGCTGCCCCCCCGAGGCGGAGCCGTCCCGGCCCCCGAGGAGCGCCCGGGGGTGCGGGGCGGCGCCCCCCGGGGAGCCC
>VXBO01011787.1:21343-60550 GCA_013400135.1 Rhinoptilus africanus | reverse complement strand
AGCCTGCCCGCCGCCCCCTCTCTGCGCTCAGCTCCTCCTCTAGACCCCGGCTCCCTTCCCTCCCGCTTCTCCTCAGCCCCTCTCCTCGGCTGCCTTTTCTCCTCCTCCCTCTCCCTGCCGCCGTCGCTCCCCCCCATAAGAGGTGGGAGTCGTTCCCCTCAGCCGGGACGCCCCCTCGCCCATCCCGGCCACCCGCAGGGGCTCCCCCGCCATCCCGGGCCCCTGCCGGGCTGCGGACGGCGTTTACCCGCCTCTGCCTGCCTCAGGGTGCCGGGGTGACCCCTCTTTCTCACCCACACACGTCCGGAGGGGCCGGGGTGCCCGTCCCGACAGCGTCCCGGTGCCGGCACTGGGATGCCTTTTGCCCGGAAAACCATGAAGACAACGGAGCGCGGGCCCCCCAAGCCACGACAACTCGCACACAGATGTGGGGGAAGAGAAGGGACCCCGGGCAGGGTCAGTCTTATCGCTGGGCAGACCAGCAACGGCATTACAAAATCTTTCTTCTCCCCAAGCTACTGTTTTTTTAACATCTCAGTAGAGGACCAACAGTCTCAGGCAACTCTATATTATTGCCTGGCAGTTGACACCAGGCGTGGATCTCGGTTTTGCTTCACAAGGCATATAAAATACACAATTAAGTGACATTTATATTTGCCCGTGCCTTTTGTTATAGAAAAAGCAGAGTTCATATGCTGGCTTTTAGCTGAAAATGAATATAAACTAGTGTCGTCTTTACACTGTCTCTGCGCTGTGCTGTAATTTAAGTACTATATTTTAAAAGGGACTGAGCAGGCAACGTAAGACTCTCCTAAATAGCCTTATGCCACCCAAGTTAATCATCTATAAGCAAAACCAAGGACACTTATTAGAAAAAGCTGAAAAGAATTTTCATATTTTTAATGCATTTGCAAAAATTCTTTTAATATATTGAGAAGAAAGACTTGATTATAACTTCTGTGACATCATTAAAAAGAAATACTACAAACCATAATGAGAAGTATTATAACCTGCATGCTGAGAGCAGAGGGAAACATTAATGTGGAAAGAAAAACATATTTTCATTGTAACAAAAAATAGTACCCCTTTGGATTGACTTTGATCTGTATGTGATAGGTGGACCAAAATGCCAGATGGCACCTACTTTTTTAAGAGCTGGGTTGTAGAAGAACCTGGTTATGCCACTGGCTCTGAGGTTCCCTGGCAGACTCTCATGACAGACTTTTTGGAAGTGGAGAATTGCACAGCGCAGTCCCCCTGATTCCTGAGACCAGCATCCAGGGTTCCTCTTCGGACTCCTGGATATTCATACATGCAGGCTGGGGGTGCTCTTAGCAATTTCCTAAGAGCTGTAGGTCTTTCCAAACTAAGAATCTCAAAAACACGTCTCTAATCTTATATTCTACAGGAATCTGAAAACTTATCATTATTGCAAAGCTTTGGAAAAATTCTTTCTCTCTTCAGAAGTGATTTCTTGCACTTTATGATGACTGGCATCCCCCTAAAAACTAAATCTTTAAATCCAGTCGCTTTCATGAGTGAAATTCAGACCTGTCAAGGCTCTTCAGGTGCTTCAGCAGTAAACCCGGTAGCGGTCCCTTCGCAGAGGAGCTGTCAGGCAGACTGTCCACAGCCAGACTGCCCCAGCAGCCGAGGACACAAGAGTTGCCAGACACCAAAACCCAGTGTTTGATTCTTCAAGCAAATGATTCATTAGTCTGTTGAAGCTGAGTAGCCTGGGAAACTAATTAACAAATTACTGTTAACATTCTGTGTAGAACCAGTCTTGGGAACTGTCATCATTATTCCTTCTGTGGCATGACAGAAACTGGTATCTTGGGGAGTAGGCAGTCCACATATCCCAGGACTGGCAAAGAGGATTTATATCTGTTCTATCAGATTGTCCAGAGTCAGATTTTTGTGATGTTTTGTCCTCAATGTTGTATTTTAAGGAGAAATGTATTTTAAGGAGAAATAAAAAATCAACAGTTATTTCTCAACCATTTCTTCTGTCGCTGTTCCCAGTGACTTTTTGACATGAAAGAGATACGAGATGAAAGAAATGCATCAGATACTAATATTTTTGTTTAGATATAGCTAAGTGCTTTTGTTTTGCCTGGAAGGAATACAAATTATTGATGGTTGAAGTCCAGAAAACATAGTTCCAATTCTTTTCACTGAAACACAGTACAGTTCAGTGCCCTGTTATAGCAGATGTAGAGTGAAAAAAAAAAAAAAAGAACAAGAATGGAACTAAACAGATGATATATAGAGATAGATATGAATGAGACTGATAGTCTTATACAGCGAAGAATGCATAGGGTTGTGAAGGAATAAAGGAGTGATATAAATTTAGACAGTCAACATAGATCTGGTGCCATTTCCATGAATGGCCTGTCAAATAGAAAGGAAAGAACAGAGAGAGAGATTTTGGGGAGGTATCCACAAGCACAGAAGGAAGGACTGCACAGACATTGAGTAAAAGGCTGGAGTCCAAACATGAGGGGAAATTCATCCCCTCTTCACAATACAGGTGGTAGAAAAGTAAATGCAGTTTGATTGAAATAGATATTGTTGTGAATCAGCAGAGTTTGGGTGTTACAGAGAGGGCAGTAAAAGCGGAAGTGGAAAGTTCAGGGGTAGGTAATGGACCTAGTGGCAAGGAGTGCCGAGGTACTGCTAGTTCCCTGCTCCTGTGGCACAGGCAGGAGCCAAAATGTTTGCTGCGATTCCAGCTGTTGGAAAAGTCTGCCTACCAAGGAAAGGTACATGCCAGTAGAGCTATAAGTAGAGCTATAAGTAACTTCTGCCTGGCCATCTCTCTCTTCAGAGTCCTCTGATACACGGTGTTAGCAATAAGTAGCTGATGTGATTTTGATCAGGCCCATGGAGAAGAAGCTTTCCATACTGAAGCAATGACATCAGTCCCCTTTGAGCTGAATTCTTATTTAAATTGTTTGTGGAATTCAAGATGTTTTGACAATTTGTATTCTATCCACAAATCATGTTCTTGTCATGTATAAAGACTAAAAAAACATTGCTTTCATTGTTTAAAAGGAGTTTTGTTCTTTTTTCAGTCATATAACAATTATTGTTTACACAATGCATAGCATACAGTTGCCAGAAATACCTGAACCGCATGAAAAACTTATAGGGATTTCCCTCAAAGCAAGTGTACGGGCCATCTTGGACAACGTGTCTCTGCGAAGCGTGACTGTCTCTTGAGCTACTCAAGCTATTTCACGTTTTGAGTCCTGCTCCAGAGACCGCAGAGATTTTTTACTTTCACTTTATGCAGAACACTGTACTCAGTCTCATTACAAAAGGGATGCTCTTCCTAAGTCTTCACACTTAGCAAAGACAGTACGTGTTTGTCAGATATTCCTAAATCTCCCAAGGCACTCTCTACTGTCATCCTGCATTTTGTTAGGCTTTTTTTTTTTTCTGGGCAATCCAAATACTTATGGAAGATTTTATCAGCCATGGAAATAGACATTAGAGAGGGTTTCCAAGAAAAAGGAATTGTGACTTTAATGAACGTGCTATTTGGACCTTTTATATTGGAGATTAAAGGTCCCCAAAATTTTAGCGTTGGTAACTACTGACACAGATGATCTTATTGAGCCTCTCTCGGTGATCAGATGGAAGCACAACAAAGGAGGTGCCAGGCCTGAGTGGGGCAAATGACATGTGTCCTGCTCATGACAATGGGAATTCAGACCTTGTCCAGGCTCCAGGGGACATCTGGCTACGCCATCGTCCTGTGAGAAGCAGCACAGTGTTGCTACTCTCCAACAGTTGAGCCTCCGGCACCAAATGTTGTAGTAGCTGCAGTAAGAGGAGAAACTGAAATGCAGATTCTCTGAATAAACAAAAGAAACTCCAGTGTATTTTATCTGCTGTCGGCTTTGTATACATAATGTTTTGAATCCTATACTTCTTTCTTAAACAAAGAAGAATACCATACTAAGGGAGAGTTTTGTAAGGAAAGGCTGTCCTTAAGTGTCACCACAGCTTTTTCACACTCCTCCATTTCAGCATCCCCAACAGTGCCCTGCTATCTCTAGGCATGAAGAGGAGCTTCATGCTGTAGCTGAGAGCGCATCTTCCAGTGATGATGCTCAAACTGCTCCACAAATGGCTTTGTTGCAGTGGCCCGCAACATGGCACCTTACAAACACCGTCATCCCAAATGCTTCCAAACAACACGTATTCCTAACCAACAACATAGTGACATGAAGAACTCTTCAGAGGGGTCTTTCTGCAATGTGCAAGTAGCTTGGCTACTCAGACATATGTTTCTGCAGATTAGAAACACAAAGGAATTCTATAAAAACAAAGAGACACTTATGGGTTTTTTTGGTATGTTAAGCTCAGGACTCACAGAATTTTAAAGGGCTTGATTAAGGACATGTCTGTAACTGTGATATCTTCCCTCAGGATGTGGCACAGGGACATCATTCACGAAAGACACAGAGTGTAGTCTGTAATACTTAATGTAAAGTATGCAATTTTTTCCTCTCTCCCTCAAATTTATAAGACTTACAGATCTTTTGTAACTTCAAAAGAGTGAGAGAAGTTCCTTCAGTATAATGAACTTTCCAATTTCTTGGACAGGGTATTCTATTTATTTTTCATATTTCCATTTTAGGAATGTCCTTTCATTAATACTTATTGAAGACATTAAATTAATAGGTATTCTGTTACCTTTACATGTATAGATTAAGTAGAATCTGATCTTTTAAATTTATAAAATCAATATGAAATAAATAATTTGGGTATCTGGCATAATGGAAAATACTCGGCTAATGTCATTTTAGCTGTCATTTACTACAAAGCTCCAGGTTTGATCAGTGATTTTTGAGTCTTTTACTGGACATGAAGAAATCAAATCTTTTTATTCTGAAAATTTGAAGTCTTTTTTAGTCCAAAACAATGAGAGGAAAATTGTCCGCATTAGTTTTCGGGGTTTTGTAATGGTTAGTTATTATGATGATAACTTCATCTTGGTACAATTTAAAGTAAACCATAGACTTTGTCACAAAACTCTAGCGGCAAAACTTAAAAACTGCAGAAAAAAATTAACTGAACAAGATAAATGAACAGGCAAGGCTGTGGAAAAGTAGAGAAGAGTAAGTGCAGAAGAGCAGACAAATGAAAAATAGAATAAAATAGGAGTAGTATTTATCAAGAGGAGTCAGTACCAGCTTAATCCAATACTTTTCTTTACTAAGACATATTTTCTACACAACAAAAAGACATATCAGACTTGTTCTAAATAATTGTCAGTAAAGCATTTGATGCAGTGCTGTAGAAATTGCTAGTTAAAATTTAAATGGTGGAGCTTAATGAAAAATATATTTGACCAAAAGGTGGTTAAATGAACCTGAAAAATAATGCTGATGTGTAAATAAGAGGATAAAGGGAAATAAAAGTTCCTCAGAGATCAGACTGGGGCCCTATTTTATTATTTTTAGTTATTGCTTTAATTTTTAGCAGAACAAAATTTTCTAAGAAGTCAAGGTGTTGTCAACAGTAAGCGGTATCTGGATAACTTACAGAACTGGGTCAACTGAAAAGTAAGCACAAGAAAAAAGTTGAAAATTTAATAAAGATAAATGGAAGGTCATGTGCTAACGAACGACAAACGTTTCCACCATAAGCTAAAAGGCAATAGCAGGAAGTCCTGTGTGTACAAGTCAGTGTGTGTCAAATATGAGTATTAATGTGACATGACTGTGAAAAATAAATGTGATCTTAGGACATACGGGAGAGATACTTGCTGTACAGTTAGAAAAGTAATGAGGCTAGGTAACACACAAAAGGCTGGTCAGATCTTGTCTGGGGTGTTAAATACAAATCTAGCAATCCGCAGTCAAGAAAGATGAATCCAGCAGGTGCACAGCAAATAAATGAAGACCTAAGGATTTTAGAGAATGCTTGGTTTGGTAGCCTGATAAAATATAAACAGATTAAATATGTCACCAGGAAAGCAACTATGTAGACTAAAGAAAATCTGTCAGAATAACAGATGAATTAATCTATGTGAGAGTAGATGCACAGACTGATTCCAGGTGGCTGTTCTGGACAAATATTTTGACAGTGAGGGCAAAGAAAGGAATTGCTTTTCAAGATAGAACTTGATCAGGCAGTGAAGAGGATTTTATAGTCCTGCACCCAGGACTATAAACTATAAACTGCACCCAGGTGCAGTTTGGATGGTGCTTTGATTAACCTGATCTAGTGGGAGGTGTCCCTGCTGAGGGCAGGGGCACTGGAACTAGACGATCTTTAAGGTTCCTTCCAATGCAAACCATTCTAGGATTCTCTAATGTAGCTCTGTGCACCAATATTACACCAGGCTTTTCTACAGGTCTTTTCCAAACCCATATCCTGTGCTTTGTAGTAAATAGTCCCTCTCCAAACTTTTCCATGAAAATCACTGCTCTACAGAAAACTGATTGCTGGATTTTGTTTTGTTTTGGTTTTTACACAGAAAAAAGTAGTTTTCGATACAAAGTGCCCGCCTTTGTGTAAAAATTCTACTTTTCATCAAAAATACGACTTTTTTGGCATAAATACAAATATTTATCATTTGGATAAATTTTTCTATTTATCTGGGGCTTTTCAAAATAACCATAAATTTTGCTAGAGGGGAAAAAAAGTCTCTACTGGGTTCTACTTTCTGAAGATTTTTTTGGTCAGTGGGACCTTTTCTTGGTACAAAGCAGATTTTAGGCCAATTTGCAAAAGCTGGATCTGGATCTTCATTTTTTGGTAATCTGGGAGTATTTGTATTAGCAGCCCTGTACTGGGCTCTTCTCCAGAAACAGGGCAAAAAGAAACATTGTCCTAAAGGATGTTTGAAAAAGAGATGAAGAATCCAGGTACTCCTAGTCTTGGTAAAGGGGGAGGGGGAGAAATTGCATTAATATAGTCAAAAGATTGAGTGCTAATTTTGCATAATTTTAAATCTTGAAATAGAGACAAGTAAATATATAGGGAATTTTTAGTCAGAGTAAGTTACAGCTTGAAGTTGTTTTGATTGTTATTTTTTTGTATCTTTGGGATAGAATATTATTTACACCATGGAGGGGGGTTTTTTTGACACTTCACAAGAAGACTGAAGCTTGGCATACTTTAGAAATTCAGAACACCATTTTGTCAAAAACTCTGAATAATCATCAGCCTAATGGGATATACAGAAAGCAAAAGTTTTAGAAAGAAAAGAGATGAGATTTCAGTGTAGTTAGCAATATGGATCTTGATTTCTATTGCTTAGCTCAAGTTTACCCATGAGTTGTGAAAGGAGAAGCTTCATCTTTAGTGTAACCAAACTGTTAAACACTCTAAAATGGCTGTCTCCATTCAGAGAAAAATTCAACAGCATAAGGTAGTAAGTGAAACCTGATCATCCAGTGTAATATGATCTGAATGACACTCTAATCAAGAATGGATTACTGAATGCTGTATGAAGAATTTTCCCACGTAACAGGAGGGTAAAAGAAATACATGTTGACAAAACAAGCCACTGTAATCCACAGGAATGTTCCATAGACAAAATCAATACCACCCTCTTCAGGTGCCCAGGTTAAACAGAAAACATCTGAAAAGCAGGAAAAGCCAGGGCAATCATGACACAGGCTGCCAGTGTCAGTGGGTGAAGAAAGACGGGCATTTGGGTGAGCAGGCATCTGTCTGCAAAATGAAATATTAGGAGCAGATGTGTGTTCTGTCCTCTAGAGATTAGATGACTTTGTCCATTCAGGATCCAGAAAGCTTTGTGAAAAACAAAAGCCTAGTTGATCAGAATTAATCCCTAAAAAAAACCCACCCTAAAACTAAAAAACAGCATTAAAGTAGGAGAAAGTAGCGATGAGCACTTGTGGCACAGTAGCCTGAGGATTGCTGAGGACATCATTTCCGTGTCTTCCCTTCCCTTCAACCTGAATCAAGGCCATCGTCGTGAATGAGCAGGAGCGTGCCCCAGTTACCAACCCAGAGGCACACTGGGACTAGAGGAGGGCCGAGAGTGTGCTCTTCTTTGTCACTTGGTGGTGGTGACAGACAAGCCTCTCTTCTGTTTGTTTGTCCATTTTCATGAAGTATGGAGGGAAATTACATCTTTGATACTTTGACTGAGATGAGCTAACTGTTTTGAAAGTTGTTAGAAGTGGATAGATAGAAAATGACAGCCAGATTCATGGCTGCATAGCGTCCTGGCTTCAACAGGACACGTGAAGGACGTCTTTGAGCATAGAGCCTGATAGACTGGACAGCTAGGAGTTGTATGTACAAACCCTCTCAGGCTTGTGTAGCCCTCCTAACCCACATTTTCCACTTCCTGGGAAAGTACATTTATTGCTGTGGTATTGCGCAAAAGATGGATATTGCCAACTATGGCTTTGAGTAGATGTAATAAAGCACTTTTAGTCCCTAGCTGCTTACATTTTGCTGGAAAAATGTATGTCTGTGGGTTGGATCTCACCCCATATTTCCTGAATCATTCTTTAACCAGTGCTAAGTGAGGCCTGAGTACCTAACTACAAAAGCTCTTGCTCTGATTCTAGAGACGTGTTGAGTGTCCTTGGGTTTGTACAGCTGCAGTGGATATTGAGGAAGCTCAGACTGGAATCACTGAATCCTCAAGAGAAACTGAGTATTGCATTGTCAGCCTTAGTCCTGGATTTCTGGCCCAACCCTGTTCACCTTGAGATCGATGACAGCAGTCCCATTGGCTTCAGCTGGGAACACAATCAAGCACTTGGCTGTGACACCATGTAAATACTGCTCAGATTTTCTATAAATCACACTGCTCTTTTTGAGGTAAGCAGATAGCTGGCTGCACTTATGACCATCAGAGAAATGATGGCACAGTCTCCTTTTTTAAGTATCTTATAGCAGCTATAGAGTAGGGCACCTCATATGTTGAGGAATGCTGTGCACTACCTAAATACACCAGCGATTAGCTAACCAAGACTCCTGAACTGAAATGCCAGTTCAACTTTTCCCCAGTCACAGTGCTGTTTTGGGTTGGAAACTTAGAAATTAATCCTAAGAGATGTAATTTCCCTGCTTTAATATATACTGGTTTTAATGGAATTGTGCAGAATGATTAGTGAGAGGCAAATGTCAAAATACCAGACAGAAACTGACTCACCAGTCATAGGATTTAATATTAAGGTCAGGCTATGGAAATGCAATGGTGCTCAGTCTTTATTGCCTTGCACCTTATGTAGTGATTTACATTGGAGCAAAACAACTGGAGTGGATGTAATGTCCTATTTTTCCAAATTTGATGGTATTTTACATATTCCTTCCACAGTTATTAGCAATGACACAGGGCACAAAGCAGTTAAAACAAGACAAGAACCCAAAACAAAGGAACAAGCTCAGAATGTCCTAGAAGATGATTATGAGCAATTGTCTGCAGAGATTTTAAGGTTTACTTTTTTTTCTTTTTTTTATGCTGCATGGAAATGTTGAAGTTCTGTCCAAATCAAGCATAGCAAGAGCTCACACAGTGCACACTTTCCCTTCCTACTCATTTCACTTTTCCCCCCCTTTTTTTTAATGCATTTGCATATGCCAATTGGTAACAAACCTTTAATGTTGATGTTTTTTACTTGAAAAACAGCTTTCATCACAGAGCTTTGATTGCATGGACTGCTCTAAAGTAAATCAGCTCCAAATTACATTATGCTTGAACTAACTGCATCTACTCACTGGAAGTATCTCAGTCCGTAGTGGCAGAGGAAGACATGAAAGATTGTAAGATCAAATGCTAACACCAGCTTTCATGCAATACTAAGCTTGCGTGTTGATGTTACTCATTTACTTGAAACAGCCCTCAACTCTCACATCCTGTAAGTCTTTGCTGCCGTTCTGTCCCTTAGCTTCTAGTCATCACCCCGTGCTGCTAAGTTTGCATTTTGGTTGTACTATGATGATGAATTACAGGGCTCAGATTCAAAGTGTCATCTACTTATGTCTTCGCTGTTTATTGTTTTGTCATCAGTCCTTTCTGTGCTGCTGTCTACCTACCTTGTACTGGATGAACGCTGTGTAGCATATGGTAGTAATTTCTTTTTTTTTTTTTCCTCAACAGCTTCTGAAGGTTATTTTCCATCTCCCACTTGTCAAGCCATGATGCTACCTTACCCAGGGAGCGCGATATTTGACAAATATCTGGGTTTCAAAACACTCAGCAGCTGTGATCTTGACAGCAGTAGCCACAGCAACTTCATTACTACTTCATTTTGAATATATTGCTCATAGAGGTCACTTACCTAACTGAATTTGAAACTAAGAGCCTTTCTTTTATTTCTGAAAAGAACTATGTGTTTCTGAAAATGAATGGTATGTTTTTCTGTTTTCTTGTAGCTCCTCTGAAGTACAAAGGGCTTGCCATGCTGCCAAGGGCTGAGTGCATTGATTATGTTAATGCTGATGGGAAGAAAGATGCAGACATGACACTGCAGAAAGGATGCATAAGGGAAGAATCAAACTGAAGGAGGAAGCACAAAGTTAGTTCCAAAGATATTCCTGTGGTATATCATGTTCTCCTAAGACCAAGAAAAGTGAGGAATGTCCATTTAATGCAACCCCTTACACAGGCTGAACATTACGAAGTGATGGAACAAAAAGTAGGCAGAATGTAAAGAAAAATGGCAATTACTTCTCTAAAGGAAAACCACACTACTGTTTTGCAAAGGGACATGAAGAAGAAAAGGATGATACTTTGAGGTGTAATGCTACAGGCGAAAACACACTTAGGAGAAACAGGTTTCCTCCCAGCTCAAGTATAGAGCACACAAAAGAGGAACGTCTTTCCCAGGTACTGTTAAGGTTAAAAAGCCTCTGGCTCGAGAGCATGGGTGTGTGCATATATACACACCCACTAAGATTGTCTCCTGTAGGGGAGCTGTCCTTCCATGAACGTCATCAGTGATTTGGGATAGTCTGTGAATGGCATCCTTGGAAAGCTGCTTGTTATTGCTGTTCCCAATAAAGGGGAAGTAACAGATTTTGCAACATCAAGTGGCTATTTGGGAACATGTAGTTTTCTATAGTGATCGGTAAGTAACTTGATCGAAAAAACCAATTCCTTCCATGTTGGCATAGGAATGTGGCATATTTCTTCACGGGCTTTGACATTGCTCATAAGTTTGAGCTGGTATGGCTACTGCAGCAAAGTAGGTATGGCGTGTTTTGGACAAAACTGTGCACACAGAAAGGACTCTTTACTTCCTTGAATCTCATTAGGCGTGTACAGATATGGTGCTAATTCCTGTAGAAACACTGTATGTCAGGGCCATTTTAAGATACATGATAGCATGTAGTTTAGAGGTCATTTTGGTTTAGTCCTTATTATGACAGTATGTCTGGTTTTGATAGTGTTATTTCTAAAGACTATCCAGATCACAGTTAATTTTCTTTTTTTGAATCAAGAAAAATCTGGCAGAGGCCAAAGAATGGCTAAAAGGAAAATTTTAAAAGGAAACTTTCCTATAATCCCCAGCACCAATTGCTGGTGGACAAAAGAATAATGCATTTCAGAAAACTCTGGGCTCAATCCTGGTACTGGCAGAGTGTCCTGATGAGAAGAGTTGCCAGCTTCTGTTCAGGGTCCTGGAAGACTGTTATTTCCAAAAGCACGTCAATGTTTTTCTAGACTTTGGCTATGATTTTAGGATCCCATCCTAAAAGTGTGCAGCTAGGTGAAGACTAAGCAGCCTTAACACCACAAGGCTGGATTGGGTCCCAATACAAATGCTCAAACTGTTTAGTTAACTCCAAATATTTAGGCTTATAAAATGTATTTCAGTAACAAGCTGTGTATTATTTAGTAAAGTTTTCTCTGGAATTACCCAGAAACAGAAATATAAATTAATTTCCTGCAAGGTCAGTATTGCTAAGATGAATACATATCCTTGTTTATTATTTCTGTTCCAAACTGCTTCATTCCTCATAATAACTTTCTCTGAAAGATAAATCTAATTTCCCAATCCTTCCTACTGAATTATAAACAAATCAGATAAACAGCTATAAACCAGTTCCATCCACAAACAGAAGATGGAGAATTTATCCCCCAGATTTCAAAACATATAATTAGGTATCAGGTCAAAGAAAATTAAATACATTCCTGAATACTAGCACAGGCCTTTGTTCCCAATTCCTCATTCCAGACAAAATGAAATAGCCCAGATACTCTGATTAAAGGGTTTGGTACCGATGCTTAATTATGGGACCAAGTATTAGCCACTGGATGTTTTTCACGCCTTCCTACCTGATCTGCATTCACCTACTACCAATAGTTATGACAGAATGAATATAGCAAAAGTTTCATTTTAGCAATTTGCTCTATAGTTCTCCAACTCTTTAATTAATATAAAAAGGCACAACTTTAAAGCATTTTATTTGTCTAAAAATAAGTCTGACTTTAAAATGACAAAGTTCAGGTTCTCTTTTGGGCTTCTATGTGCACTGTGTCCCATAAGAATGTTTAAGACGTGCCTCCAAATTGGTACTGAATACACTGGACACTGTAGGGAGTGGCTACCAGAGTAGAAGATAGCAGTCCTAGGACCATAGTCTTTTACTTTGATCTGTGATCCTCCTCTTAGTTGTTTGGTTTTCTTCTTCATCTCTCCCCAGTCTATATACCTATGCATTGACTACTGCAATACCAAAGTTTTGATTAAATCATTCTTATTTCTGAATACCTCCAATGCAACTTCTTCATCCATTACATCAAATACAAGCTTTCATACCACTTACTGAGCTCTGTAAAGCTCTTTGTTCTTATAGTTGTTCCCACTCATCCTGAGTCAAACCATGCTGGTCAATTCTCAAACACTTGTGCATTGCTTTTTCCTGTCCATATCCTTTATTCTATAGTATTTTGAAGTAATAACAGTCTCTAATTGGGCTTGAGCTTCTCTCTCAGAAAAAGTTTGCTCTGAGAGGGAGCACTTGTCATTTCTCGTGTTGAAGTTTACCTCTGTGCATGGCATTCCCAAGGTCCCGACCAGCCCAAACAGGCAGCGAAGCCAAGGTTTCTCAGAGACATGACATGGCTTTCCTGAGGTTAGTCCATGGGCCAAGGGCGGAATTCCACCCTCCTGAGCCTGAAGGTATCAATTGGTCTCCTAGGCTGCAAAAAGATGAAGAGATACTCTTTTTAAAATTTCCTTAAGGTTAAACTATGGCATCTGCTCAAAATACTGAGGAAAACTTGAAGAAATATAGTTACTGCATTCCCAAACAAACTGGTAGGGCAGGAAATATGCAATTCTTCTCTTTTGTGTATATTCCTATTACTAATTAAACAAAAAGTAAACTTTCTTTTCGCAGTTTCGAAAATGAGGTTGTAGTATGTCTCATTTACTGCCTTTTATTTCTTTACTTCATTGTAAATGCATAGGCACGCATGTGAATGAACTCTCTATATAACATCTCCTCCAATTCCCACCCCAGCTAACAAAGTATCTTCCACCACTTCCTGCTTCAAAATGCATGAAGATATGAAAACAGGCTGCATTAAAATTGCTAGATTAAAAAGATGGTATAAACATATTGAAATACTGTGTCAACATGATTTTGATGAAGGTTATTTCAATTTCACATCAGCTGACCTCAAAATAGTAATAACAATTGTTTTCGTAGTTACAATTTCTGGAATATTACCCTGAAATTCTCCTTGTAGACTCATAGTTGTATACATATTTCTTTATAAGACTTTTCGTTTGCTGAACATGGAGAGAAACATCTGTTCAGTTGTACACTGTACCCACGTGTCAACTGAGATCTCAGCCTTTTAAGTAAGAAAGCTTCTCATCCCTCATGAACTCCTGTACTAAGATTTAAGATGAAGGGGTTTACTTGAGATACATGACTGCAAATTTGAAGCCCTTTCTTAAAGGTAGTCTATAAAAACTTGTATCTGGTTTCTTATGGCTGTGAGCCCTTTGTGATCGCACTGCTGCTATGTACCTGCTACCTACCACTTGTAAAAAATGAGGATTTGGGCTGAAGATTGTTTGGGGGGCTTTGTTTGTCTTTTTTCTTTTTTTCCCTCCTGTAACTTAAAAAAAACCCAGACCCCTAAATATCAATTCTTATCTGTTAATAAATTTTTTCAAATGTGATGAATGCTGAATATTTTTTAAAGGGGTTAGTTCAGTTCCTGAAGTTAAGTAGCAAATAATAGAGAGTCATGAAAACTCAGAACATTTTCGTTAGCACAAGAGAAAATCCCTTCTATTCTGCATAGCTCTAGTTTCACTGCCTTTGGTCTTGGGATGTCACTTCTGATCTAGGATATGTCACTATTCTACTAATCTTTCCGGACAGATTTTAGTCTGCCCATATTAAAATAAAAGGAATATGGCATTTTTCTTAGTTGCAACCTCATTAAACACCATATACTAGAGAGAGAGGAAATTGTGTTTTAGCATGTGTTATGTAGCAGAGTAAATCCTACAGGAAGAGCAGAGGTTTTCCATACGCATCTAATGTAATTGATTCAATTGCTTAAAAACTTGCTACTGAAACTGGCAACCAGATTTTCCAAACTACAAAGTCTATTCTAGAGAAAAGTGTAGGCTCCTAGAATTTAAAAGTCTAAGTAGGATCAACCACAAGAAAAGTAATTGCAGGACCAATGGAAGAAAATAGTTTATTTGAGGATTTGTGTTTAGCTTTTAGTGAGAACATTAGTGCAAGGAACTCACATGGAAGAAGAATCTTGAGGGAGGAGTGCATTCATCAATGCCTAATAAGGTAAAGCTCCCACTGACATTTTTCCCATGGTTAGAACATTTCTAACATTTCTGTCTTCTAGGAATTCTCTTCTTTGTATCAAGGCCTGCATTCTTCTCCAATGTGGGGATTAATAGGCTGATAGAATTCTTCTCTTTTTGATTCAGATATTTACATAAAATTTCTGGCAACTTAGCATCTCTCGTTCCATTGTAGCTAAGGGGTATGGCTTTGGGGACTTTGTATTTGCATGCAAAAAACTGTCCTCAGTATACTATACTGCATATAAAAGTCCATTACAAATAAAGAAAAAAAGGAATTAACCAAAAATATTTTTCTGGGTACCACCTTTTTAAAGTGAGGTAGTTGATTTATACTGCTCTAAGAAAGTGCATCTTCAGCTTTAGCTTTATTTTAAGCTTCTACCTTATCTGTATGGTTCTAATGACAATGATAATGACTCAAAATCTGAATACCCTTTGCTTTCAAAGCTCAGCTGACAGTTCAGGTAAGCCCATCCCCCTGCTTTCATAGATGAGAGACTGAGACACAACCAAGTTAAACAACAAAAGAATAAACTAGCAAAATAACAATAGAAGGAAAAAACTGTTGAGTGGAAAATAGAGGGCAAGTAAAAAACTATGATCCCCAAAACTCTGATTCAGCCATTTTTAACTGTTGCAAAACCTTACACATTCTGCATTCTTAGAATCATAGTATGTATTGGGTTGGGAGGAACATCTAAAGGTCATCTAGTCCAACCCCCCTGCAGTAAGCAGGGATCTTTTATTTATTTATTTATTTATTGTAAGTAAAAATTACGTAGTTTTTAAGGATGTTATGTGCTCTTCCGTATACAGTAGACATCTTCCTCACAAAGAAAGTAGGGAGAAAAATGAAGAACCAAAGGTCCCTTTGATTCTTAATTATGAGCTTTCCTCATGCTTTGCTTCCCTAAAGGTCCTCTAGCATCTCACATCTTAGCTGTCCCAAAGGCCATTCCAGATTGATGAATTAAACGTATCTTCATCTGTTGACTCTGTGTTTGGGAACCTGAAAAAAAAAACAAAGAAAATGAATCCTTTTTGGCTGCTCTTTCTTTTAAAGCACAGGCAGAAGCTGCCCCTTTTATTCAGCAGCTTAGCATTTTCAAAAGACAGACCTGAGTCACAAAATGCTGCTTACGTGTTTTACCTGAACAGCTCTCAGCTGGGATGCATGAGGAGTGCTTGGGGCAGTGGCTGAAATGTGGGGCTCCTTCCCCCCAGCTGTTCGCCTGCCATGGCAGACTCACGTTGAGGGACTTTGTCTCTTACCCCATGGCTCCCTGCTTTCTGCAAAGCAGTAGAGCTTTACTAAGGGGACAAAGAATTCCCAGGCCGTACAATAGCTGATAGTTGCTAATTAGGGCACTTCCAGAAATGCGAGAGATATAGCAGAGGAAGGAACTAAATCTGGATCTCAGAGATAACAATAGCAGTGAACACAACAGCTGTAATAATCATTCATATTGCCGAAACAATTTTTAAAGAGTTTTTGCACACCAGGTGGTAGAACTAGCCGGACTATTTTTGTCTTAAGAGAAGCACTGCTCTGCAGTCCTGAGCAAGGACCCAGCATGAGGTAGAATTCAAAATACGCTCACTATAGTCTGTTGACTATTCCAGGCATCCCCCTGCTTCATGTGTTGCCAGTTATGATCCTGGTTGTGCTCTCTTTGTGCATTGGAGAGATCTAGAGTTTATCTTTGTGTTATTGACTTCTACTCTGGAGACCAGGAACTTTGGAGTTAGGCATTGCAAGGCTCAGCATCAGGCTATCAGAGCCTTTCCTGCAACCGAGCCCCAGACGTGTTCAGTTTCATAGGAACTCTGTGCTGAAGGAGGAAATTGAACATCCGCCTCCCAGATTCCGCATCAATATCAAGCTTTTCTCCTTTTTCTTCATATCTTATTCAGAGGCAGAAGAACTCCCTGGAACATCATACATTGTTCCAATGTTCAAGCAGAATGGGAAGCCTTCTGGCTGTTGATCTTCTGTGGATCTGAACAGAGTATATTTGTTTGGTGTTTTTAACTGAGAAAAAAGTAGTATTACCAAAATATAATCTATTATATCCAGGTTTATATTTTTACCATGCTTCTGTTTTTCATATAATTCTGAATATGAATATAAATATACACATAGAAAATATTTTGGCTTTGGTATAATCATCATATTGCAGCCCGGGATCAGGTATTACATTGCAATCGATATTTCTATTTTTTTTCCGGTGTTATATCATGCTTCTTTTGAGAAGAATAAAGACCACAGTGTATCTTATATTTCAACCAGGTAACTTGGCTTATGCAAAAGACTAAAAGCAAAACGTACATGGTAGTGCATTTCCCCAGTAATTCTGTGTTGGCTTTTCCAAGTGGAATCCTACCCCCACCCTCAAATTTCTTTGTCAGTGGAAAAAGTATTTTCTGACCAGTGCTAATAACCATCTACTAACAATTTTAGTCACCTGTGTAGGAAGTCAGACTGCCCATATTAATAACTGTCCATTCTTGTTTTAAAACATATGAACCTGATTTTTAGTTATCATTGTGCTACCATTAATATTCTTAAAGTGCTCACAAAAATACACGGGAAGAAGACAGGACAAGAAGAGCTAGTCTTCCATGTAATTATTTACATAAAAACAACCAGATTTTCGTAGCTGCTGAACTCTCACCAGCTCTTTTGGTGTAAAGTGCTTCACTTGCTGTGACATGGAAGCCTTAAATATTTAGGAAGCATTAGCAGTGCTTTGCAAATGCTGCGAAACCTCTGCGGAAAGATTCAGTAGAGCTCTACACTTAATAGCAAGTTGTTGTGTTACTATAGCACCTAGAGACCTCCTGTGATAGCCCTATCCCTGGGCTCCATGCTGTTGGGCACCGTTGAGGCATGTACTTTCAAAACCTGTGGTTGAAAAGAAGTGACTTGAAGACCACAGAGCAAGTGGACACTCTCTACATATGTCTGTTGATACTGAAGCCAGGGGCTATGGTTTGGCTGTGGTTTGGCTGCTCAGAAGCAGTAGTTCCTGAAGTGGCAATGTCCAAGTGTGCTCTGTCTCCTGCCCGTGTGGCCACCTGGCAGAGAGCCCGGAGCCAGTCTGGGGCTGTGCCTGCTGGCCTGTCCCGCCAGTGGGCACAAGGAGCTCCCGCTCTGTCTGCCTGGCCGGCCAGGCCACGCAGAGGTGACCATACAGATCACACTGCACAAACGAACTCATTATAAAGAGCAGAAACAAGCTACAAGCTCATTTTCCATCCCGCCCTCTACCTCAGTATTACAATATTATCTAATTCTTTCACCACTCTGCCCATTAGCACTGTGCAACTGGTTGCAATTATAGTTTTTAAATATGTTCTAAGCCACTTGGTATAGCTATATGTATCAGCGGCCAAAAGTCTCTCTTGTTGTTTGAAGAATTTTATTCCTTTTCAAAACATAAACAAACAAACTTGAACTGTCACTTTGGTCTATTGTTCTCTAAGTCCTGGATCCAAGTTCTGCTGGATCTCAGTGCACGGTAAAGATGAGTCACATGCTCAGCACATGTTAGAGCAAAAACATCTGAGGCTTCTCATTTTTTCTGGATGTTATCAAGCTCTAAGAAGCTGAGAAAAATCCAGTCAATTTGAGATGCTTGGAAGTATTTGCCTTCTAAAAAGTTCTTGGTTGTATGTATAGAAGTCACTTTCATAGTAACAGAAAAGGTATTGCATTCAAAAATGCTATATTAGGAAGCGAAAGAGGGAAAGAGAGAGGGGAGCAAGGAAGGATGGAAATAAAATAGAAAAAGAAAGGAAAAGAAATAACAAAAGGAAAAGAAAAAAGAAAGTGTACTGATAGAGTTCGTTTTCTTCATAGCGACTCATATGGTGCTGTATTTTAGAATTGTGACCCAAACAGTGTTGATAACTCATCAATCTTTTAACTATTGCCGAGCAGTTCTTAGGCAGCTGCCCCACCAGCGAGGAGGCTGGGGGTGCACAAGAGGTTGGGAGGGGACACAGTGAGGACAGCTGACCCCAGCGGACCAAAAGGATATCTATCCCATACCATATGACACCGTGCTCAGCAATAAAAGCCAGGGGAAGAAGGAGGAATGAAGAATGTTTGGAGTTACGGTATTTGTCTTCCCAAGTAACCATTACATGTGATGGAGCCCTGCTTTCCTGGAGAAGGCTGAACACCTGCCTGCCGATGGAAGTGGTGAATGAATTCCTTATTTTGCTTTTCTTGCACGTGTATCTTTGCTTTACCTATTAAAGCGTCCTTATCTGAACCCAGGAGTTTTCTCACTTTTACCCCCATCCCACTGTGGGGGAGTGAGTGAGCGGCTGTGGGGGGCTGAGCTGCCTGTTGGGGTTAACCCACAAGAGAAAGAAAGAAAAGGAGAGGAGAGGAGAGAGACCAAGGTCAAAAGAAATGACATACCAAAGCCAGAAAGCTAAGCATTCAAAAGTTTCAGAACGGAAGACTTAAGGTTGCCTTTAATTTTCTTTTGGCCTTCTGGCATGTGCATTACAATTCAGACCTTCATTACATGATCGTATTTTTCCCCCAACATCTCTGTCACATTCAGTGCATGGATATATAATATTTCCTTTTGTTTTTATTCAGTATGTGACCTTAGAGATCTTACTTAATTCATGCTATCCAAACCCTCCTCAGAACAGAGATTTGTCAGTTTTCTCAACAGCTGTTCTGATGAGCTCAGTTTCAGAGTATTTGGGTACTTCACAAATGTAATGGATTAATTTTCACAGCACCCAGCTGAGGTGCTACATTATTATTAGCCCTTTGTAGGGACCGAGAGATGAAGGTCAAAAGCTAACTACCTAATTTTGTGTTCCAAGCTGAAACGTCTGGAGCCTAATTGCTTAGGACTTCATACAGCACTTTTTAGCAACCTACAAACTGCAGTTTTGAGAAACTTTGGTGAGAGTGCTTCAGACAGGCCCAGTTAAATCCACACTGAATATTGAATACCAGACAGATGCTCCCAGAAAGGCGTCTATCCCACAACCTTTCAGCCCAACTCAGCAAGGGCTTTCCAGCACTCACCCCTCTCCTCTCTCACTGCACACCCGTCTGGTGTAGCAGGTGCCACCTCCTGCCTTCGACATGGTCAACCAGACTTTTGTAGCAGAGAGAGGGGGAAGCCAGACTGAACTTCAGCCTTTGCGATACTGTTTGTCGCCACTGTGCCTCCGAGGACCTGCCTGCACCTACAGACTACTAGCAAGAGGGCAGCAAGCCTTTCCTCCATGGCCTCAGCTCTTTTGAAGGACAGCTTGGGGAGAACTCCTCTGATGTGACCCATGTGCATCATCCTCTAGGGACTGGATGCCACCTCCTGCAGGAAGCCTCTATGCCTGGCAAAAGCCAACAAAACATGTCAGCACCTCACGTGGTCCCTGCGCGAGAGCAGTCAGGCAACCTTCCATGGGATTTTATGTATGTGGGAGGTATACCTGGGAGATAAACCGTTGTTACACTAGCCAGGGCAGAACACTTCTAATCTCCTCTGTCACAGATGACTGTAGAAAGAAACCCTTATAACCATCTTCAAATATTAATTGATGTTTTGCTGCTGCTAGGAAGCCACTTTCGTTTGTTATCTAAGGCAATAAAACAGACAACCACCAAGTCCTAGCTCAAGCCTCCCTTTCCTTGTAGTTCAGGCTTCAGCTCAAAACAATGGGTTCTTTCCTCCCAACAACCCACTCTCAAATAGAAAAATATCAAACTAGAGCACACCCAGACAGCCAGCCTGCAGCAGCACTGCTGGCACCCTTGCCCACCAGGTTTTTGCAAACAATCAAACTCTTGGTTGTCCTCATTCAGCCTACATGGCTCTGGTTTCAGAGGTGGCATGGGAGGGGCTTTTAGCCAAAATGTTCCTGTGATAAATATAACGAAGGGTCCCTAAGTGATTCACAGACTTTGTGGTCTCATCAGAATTTAAGGAGTGAAATGGAGAAGAAACCAGCATAAATTTCATATAAAGAGGGCATCTTTCCCCCTCTAACATGGTGAGCTTGAGAAGTCTCTTGACAGAGCTATCTGTGATAATAACGTTAAGAGGAGCAAGGTAGGAGAAGTTTGTGCGTGGACAGTTAAAAAAGGGATGACACCAGACCCAAAGAAAAGGCAGAGGTCCACCCCCTCTCGTCTGTGTCCATAGCGCTCTGCAGTCACCGCGGTGGGTGGAGAGTGCTCCCAGACCAGTGTGGGAGGGAGATGGCTCTGGGTGTGCAGTGGAGGCTGTGCCCCTTTGCCACGTACTGGTAACGTACAGTCTGGGAAATGGGAGGGCTTAAGAAAACCATCAGGAGTGACAGGAGCACATAGGTATTTTGTATCTAAGCAAAGATCACTCCTGTTATGATTTTCGTGCATGTCACAGTTACCTGGAGAGACACTCGTGGAAACAGGAGGGCAAGAGGCAGGGAGAGAGGACAGAAGGAGGCAAAGGAGAGAGGGAAGAGGAAGGGAGGGAAAGGTGGGAGAGGGAGGGACGAAATTCAAGCACACAATAAATGGGGTGAAATGTATACGTATAAGGAACAAAACAGTGAGGGGATAGCCATCATGGTGATCATACAGTCACATTCTGAGCATGGAGGGGCTTGACGACAGGGTGGGTTTTGCCTGCTCGGAGGCTCCAGCCTCAGCGCCCTGCCACTAGTGCCAAAAAGGGCTTGTGAAAACCACAGGGGAGGACAGGCATACATGTNAAAAGACGCTGGAATCAGGACTGGTGATTTCTTTCTCTGTGTTTTTCTGTCTAACTTTCTCTATCCTTCAGTTTCTCTTTTCTCTTAGAATTGCTAAGTAACCATTAGAGTTGTTAAGTAACGACCTTAGGTACTGTTTGTCCTAAATTGCTGCTTGTATAATTATTATTAACTAACACCATGTACATCCCACCACTTGCCATAATTTGTTATATACCTAACCAATTATTGTGGACTTGTTAAGACCTGTACTAACCGTTTTGGTAAGCTAATAAATGTTTCTATATGGACCTTGAGATTTATCTCACCTTAGTTTGCACTGTTGAGAATTTACGAATCTGAAGTCACTTACCCCCCCTCTTTCCTGAGAGTGGGACGTGACAGGCTGCCATGAGCTGTCACTCTGTGTGGGATGAGTGAGCTCTGTTGGGGCCATTCATTAGTCCAGCAATAATTAGAGTTCAGTATTAGGTTCTTCACTGAGATTTAAGTCTCCTGGACCTCACCATAACACCTGTGCACATCTTGTATTTCTCATCTTTTGAAAGCTTCATTTTTCAACCATTTTATTACTTAATTTTGACACTTCAATTTGTGAAAAAGGCAAAATACCATCAGTATAAATCCTATAGGTAGATATCCTCTTAATGTCATTGAAGTCTTTGTCAAGGCTTTTAGCATGTTTTTCTGGCATGTGTTCAGGATTCCAGGTTTTGCTAACTATGCATTGTTTTTATGTTGTGTCCTGAATATTCTTTCCTCCATTTCTTTTGTTTCCTTCTTCTGTGCTTCATGCAGACTCTCTCTCCCATGGCATTACTTTTTCTTCCATACAATAGGCATATTGAGGGAACAGCAAAACCTTCTTAATGTTTCCAGCCCCATCAAGGGAAAAGAGCAATTGCAAGGAAAGAGCAGCTCAGACTGTGCAAGCGTGGATTGCAGCGTACTGCCTACAAAGAAAATCTCAGGAGAGTTACCTAGCTATTAAATACTAGCAAGTTTCTAGTGCTGACTGATTTTGCAGAACTTTGTAATATACACAGATATTGGAAGATTTACTTAGGACAATCCTCCAAACCAGAGAACCCCCTAATTTCTCAGTGGGTTGATTTTTTAATGTGCAGTTGTTACTAAGCAACACCCTAGGCCACCCGCCCTGGCCCCCACCATGCCTGTCCGTGTTTAAGAGGCGTTTGCACAACACGCTTAATAACATGCTTTAATTTTTGGACAGCCCTAAAGTGGTCAGGCAGTTGGACTGAATGGTCATTGCAGGTCCCTTTGAACTGGACTGTTCTGTTCTATTCTATTCTATTCTATTCTATTCTATTCTATTCTATTCTATTCTATTCTATTCTATTCTATTCTATTCTATTCTATTCTATTCTATTCTAACCATTGTAGGCAACCTCAAACAGAGTCTTAAATGGAAAATGTTGGTCAACATTGATCAACTACAACTACATTAATTTCTGCCAGAATAGCTATATAGAAAAATGTTTAGTAATGCTACTTTAGCCTTATCATCAGGAGACTGATGGGCTTTTAGCAAGCAAGCTGGTTCCGTTGCAGTATATTTGCACCTTTTATTATCATTTAATAATTGCGGATATGTGTGACACAGAAGGTGCTGGAACTGTTTCTTAGAGTGTCACAAAACAATACTGAGTGAGTTTTATCTACTTTCTATATACTCCTGTTTAATTTGAAATTGATGAGTTACAGAGAACTGGAAACAGTAAGTACCTTTTTGAGGAAGAATAAAAAGAAACAAAACAAAAAATTGCACTCTAGATGTTAAGAGCTTTACAGTGAAGCATAAATTTATTTCATAAATGATTAAACATGTTCCACACCTTTTGAAGACTGCAGTGGTGAAACCAGATTAGATGGCAGCTCTAAGTTGAAGCAAAATAAGTTTTTCTGTACTGAATCTGGAAAACCAACATCACTAAAGCCTTCAAAAAAGCAGACATTTTACTGTTTCAAAGATAGTTCACAGAGAGCTCTCCTTTGTTTTCAGTCTGTTCTGGTTTAGTCTCTACCTGATATTTCTGAGTTTCAAAGATTGTCATCAAATCTGTCCAGTGCCAATGAACTCAGTGAGATTGCCAAACAGACAGCATTGTTGGTCAGTAAAAAAATCCACACTGAGCATTTCTATCCTTTATGAACAGAGAATAATAACTTCTCTAAATTTATTTTAAATTCCCAGAGAACTCTTAAACAGATATATGATTATCTAGTTAATTTTGTAAAAGCTTGAAATTATGCAAAATTATCTCAGCATTTTCAAATTCTATAATTTAAAATTTGTTTTATAACCCTTTTAAATTCATATAACCTCCTCTTCCATTTTTAAAATTTTAATTAAATTCCATGGAATTTTTCTATAAAGATTGTTGTAATAATTCCTAAAAATTTCTTGGAGGAAGTAAAAATGCTTTTTAACCTCTAGTTAAACCAACAAAACCATGGCCTTAAGTGACTGGCTTCAGGCACGTGGTTATAGAGGAACCATACTTATCACTCACTGTAAGACTCAGCCTGGCCAGTGTCATTCTGCGGTTAGTACTCCACTTCCTTTACCCTTTCCACATCTACATTAACCCCAAGAACATATGTATGCCCGATGGATGGGTTTGATTATTTTTTTTTTAACTGATTTAAACTGTAAATATATACAGAGGAAAAAAATGTGTCTGCAGTGTTCTGGCAGAACACAGATCCAAAAAATAAGCATTCATAAGCACAACGGAGCAGCGGTTTCTCCAGCTCCAGATGCAAACCACCAGGACTTCAAGTACTTTCTCTCACTACTTGTCCAAGTCCTGAGTCTCGGAGTGAGAGTGCAATCAGGGATGGAAGAGGAGGAGGATGCAGAGGAGCAGGACTTTGTGTACACAGTGTTAGTGAGAAGTGTGTTCTTCCCATGAAAGCCAGCATCCTGACTGCTTTTTATGTCCAGGTGTCAAGCCAAGACTTCGGTCTTCATTGTTGGCCCAATAACACCAAAAAGCAGAGATCAAGTGGTGGAATCAAGTTCTGAATGAACTGATGACTTTTACAAAAGACTAAAAATCATTTTAAAGCACTTGCTGGAGTTCAAGAATGAGCCAAGCTATTTGTACAGACACAGACAGTGTGTTTTGGTTTCTTTCCCTAAATGAAGGTTTATATGAAGACATCTGTTAGCTGGCCCTAAAATTTTGCTCACACAGCCTGTCTGAAATCAAAAGAAGGGGCGTAGGAAGAAGAAAGTCTGGCAAAAGGGGAATTAAATAGATATCCTAAAGTAATATGGGAAAGTTTTGTTGCAAGACTCATTTTCACAACTTCAGGCTATAGTTACCCTTCTTAAAAAAACCCAAAGAACTAATTTACAGGATTGCTGACTGCTAGAGGTTGTTGGTTGCTGTTTCATTAGTTGCATACTATGACAGCCATTTTGTACGGAGTAAACAACATTTTCAGATGCTCTGAAATTTTAATGTGGAGTATATCCAGAAACTTCTGCAAAATCTCAGGGTTGCACTGTAATATTATAAGAGAAGTCAGTGCAGCTGAGTTTTACTGTCCCGTGTAAATTCACAGATACAAGATGTTTGTTTAACTACTTTTCTGTAGCACAGTCATCACCACGTTTCATCTGCTACATGAAATCATGAAGAATCCAACAACAGTCTGAAAACATTTTAGCTAATGGAAAATTATGTTAGTCTGTAGCTACTGTTATCATTGGATTATTTTTTCTATGAGCCATTTATTAACTAGAAAATATACTTTTGAACAACCCCAAACCACTTGTAATTGCAGATTGAATTCAGAGATGAGCTGTTACTGAAAATTGTTATTATACAATTATTGCATGTTGTACACAGTTATTAATAACTTATTTTCTATTTATTTTAGACCTAACCTGATCAAAACAGTGAAAGAGAAGTCATCAGTTAGATTCACAAAATGCTGGAAGAGGTTATATCCTTTGATACAGCAGTTAGGCTTTTACCCAAGGAATGGCAAACATATATCAAATCCCCCTTTGTCCCTAAGAGATCTGCGTCCACCACTCCCACTTTCCAAGCATATCACTCCCCTGTTGATAGTCTAACACTAACTATAAAATATTAGTCACAGAAATGAAGTCACTGAAGCATGATTGCACACAGGAACGGGCAACAGCCATCCTATAAAGTCAGCCTTTGTCTCAGTGACAATATTGGTATTTTATAATTAATATAGACCAGGACAAGAACTTGGTGGGGAATGTGGAATCTATTAAAAAGAGCACAGAAGTCAACCTAAGGGCTTTAACCAAGAGCAATGACTTACCCTTAGTTTTACAGTCACGCTCATCTTTTCGTTGCTTCATGGTTGAGGGCAATTCCTGATATTCAGATGAAACATTTTGTTGACAGACAGTCAAAAACATTTAGTTTAAATTTTTCTTATTAAAGAAGGAAAAAACTTCTGCATTATTTTTCCACAGATGTTTGTTAAGTTTTGTCACACCTACCAAAAAGGATTGTGTTCACAGTAAGCATTTATATCATTGTTGTGTTCCCCAACATACAATGGCAGGGGAAATGATAATAAAGAGAGCTCGTTTCAGGAGTGAGCAATTGCCGTTAGTCCAAGATCACAAGGAACTGCGAGACAATCACAAGGACAGATGAGATTTCAGCTTCAATCATCTAAGGAAAGTAGGAGGAAGAGGTGAGGGTACGCCATAGCTTCTGGCCTGAGCCTCCAGTACTCTAATTCAGATGCTGCTCACCAGAGTGCTTATTCCTCTGTTAGGAAAATATTTGCAAAAGGATTTTTTTCAGAGAGATTAACAACATTAACAAATTAGCAGCATTTGTATTATATTTGTATAACAACAGCTCCCATCAGAACAAGAGCACCTCATCATGCTAACCCTACAAACAAATGTTTCTGATCTGCAGAGCTAACAGTCTAAATTCAGACAAAATAAACAAATAAAATAAATGGAGAGACCGGAGAAGAGGACAGGAGGGAAACAGCGATAAGAACACTTAGTTGCATAGATCATGTACATGCATAATTGCAGCTCTATTTATAAGCTAGAACTAAACATGAGATATTAATGAGGTTAGTAATCCCTGCTGGCCCGCTGCCTAGCTGTTAAAGGAAGGACAATTTGTCTGTAAGGAGAATATTTCTACACCCCACTGTGTTCCTGAGCGGGATTTTATAAATGCCATGAGGTTTACTCTGTTTCTTAATACTGCTTGCCTTACCTTCTTGAGTCAGCTATGCAAGGATAGAAGCACTGCTTTGTACTACTTATGGCTAGATATTCTCTTTCACCCACTTTAACACTTACAGCAACCGAGTGAGTCCTTTCCCACCCCATTCTCTACAAGGGGACCACTTGACATGCCAGGATAGAAAATGCACTTTTAGCACAAGTGACTTAAATATTGCCTCCTTTTTACTGACAGGACTTTTTGTGATTTCTGTTTTAGTGGTAAAATAATCTGTTATAACATGCAGATATATTACACAGCAATAAACACGTTTTACTAATAACAACTTTGGATTAAGATCAACCGCTCTCCTCCCTTCTTCTCTGCCTTATGAGGCTTAATCCTGATTTAAAAGACTGTAATTGCTTTTTATGACTTTGGGATTTTGACAAAAAGGCAATGCACCACACAATTTTCCACTTTCCACGTCACTCTCAGCCCTAGGGATGCCCTGCTGTCCTCAGGCTGATGTTTCTGCTCCCAGGGAGCAGTAAGCGACGGCTGTAGGCCTGGGATGAGCTGTGCTGATGGATGCTACGGGGCCAGTGTGTTCGCAGGAAACACACACATGTATGCCTGACTGAATACTTTCCTGACAGATAATTCTGCCTCCCGATTGCCTTAGCTTCCTCTCTCTCTGTTGATGCCTGTCTCCCGGGAGACAGAACTCTCCTTCTGCTTTTGTTCACACAAGCCAGGACCTGAATAGAGGGAGAAATTAGCTGTTGTTGACAGTAGCAGTCAATGGGAGGGAGGTTCTTCTCCCATCTTTCCCTCTACCCTTCCCTCATTTCCCACAGTGGTTTTGAATTGTTTTCTAGGCTGGTATAAATAAGACAAATTTTGTCCCAATATTCTTTGCTGGTAAGATGCTCGCACCCTCTGAACTGTCTGCTGTACAGGGAAAGATCAGCTCAGACCAACAGGGGGGTTCTGTGCCTTATGAGGAAAGCTGCTGGTAGGTGGGTGGCGAATTCACAGGTAGAAAGAAGATGTGCAGGAACTACCGTCTCTCTGCAGCTCGTGGGAAGGGGCTGTGTAGCTTATCTCCTGAATAATCAGTGTTCGGCACTGTAATGCTGTCACCAGCTCAAGAACATCATAAAACACAAGCCACTGGGAGCAGCCCCAGGGAAGAATGAATATACGCTTGTCCTTTTCTTGTACTTTTAACTTGGCATCTGCTGCTGGTCAGACACCGGGCTAGACAAACCTGGTCTGAGTAGAGCTGTTCTTGCATTTTTATGGTCTTGTCCACTGCCATCCTAACTTCTTATATTAGAGGAGTCATCTCAGATCAAAAAACAGTCCTTAGCCTCTACCTTACTCCTCTCTCCTCAACCCTCTTATCACGCACCTCTCTTTCAACTTCAAGCTTTTAGGCAATCCCTCTACTACCTGAAAGGAGGTTTTAGAGAGATGGGGGCTGAGCTCTTCTCCCTGGTGACAAGGGATAGGACAAGAGGAAATGGGTTCAAGTTATGTCAGGGCAGGTTTAGATTAGATATCAGGAAACATTTTTTCCCGGAAAGGGTTATTAAACATTGGAACAGGCTGCCCAGGGAGGTGGTGGATTCCCCATCCCTGGAGGTGTTTAAGAAAAGGGTAGATGGGGTGCGTAGGGACATGGTTTAGAAGGGGTTTTTGTCAGGGTAGGTTAATGGTTGGACTTGATGATCTTAAAGGTCCCTTCCAACCTCACCAATTCTATGATTCTATGATTCTAAATATTATTTTCCATTTTTGTTTTCACACTGCCCTAGGTCTCTTGGGACTAGAATGGGAATAGCCGAAATACTATGAGAGCCTTTTCTCAGGCTATTTACAGCTTATCCAGAAGCAGAAAGAACTGAAAAAACTTCATAAAAAAACCCCAGTTCTCACAAGACTGTCCAACCCAATTTAGCAGATAAAAGGGATTTGAATAGCTTTGAGAACTATTCAGGCTTTTGGGTGGTTCTCAGTCCTGACCTTTTTCAACAGTTTATGGTTTACTGACCACAATCTGTATTTAATATCGCTGTTGGGAGATCAAGATGTATTTCTAGCTTGAGTTGCCTGTGTGGAAGCAAATTTTAGTCTTCTCTTTGAACACAGTGAATTTTAGAGTCAATGAAGAGAAGCAAGTGTCTAACTTACACGCATTGCACCCTCTTCTAGAGCTATCAGCAATGACACATTGGACCTGGGCTGCTGGTTTAGACACCTGCTACATGCCTAAGGTTTAGTGTTGAATATTCCCTTCAACCTCAATGTAACAAAAATTTTACCCCAAAACAGAAGTCACTTTGGAAAGTCGCAGTACTGTGGTTCCACGCAATTAAAACTTGGTTTTCAGGCCATAAGCAAAGTTACCTGTGAAAAAAGAAAGATCCTTTTCAAGCTTCTGCATAGTAGCTTTTCAGATAGATGTCTGAGAGGCTGTCCAGAAGGTGAGAAGAGTGCTCATTTTAAACATTTCAAGCCTTGCTTGCAAGCTTAAAGGGAATTGATACTGGAGAGGATCCATCATGGATGAGTGCTTCAGCTCCCATGTTTTCCCTAACAAGACATTTCTGATCAGATGTAACAAGAACAGATCCAGCAGGGTTGTAAGATATCTACAGGCCTCAGGATGCAACATTGGTCTCAGTAAATTCAGTGGCAAAACTCCCACTGACTTTAGCTGGATCCAGGTTTCTCTTTTTGTCAAGAATGAAATTTTTGCCTGATATGCCCTTAAAGAACAAAGAAAACTTATGTTACAGAAATTTGGAGCAGTGACATGGGTATACGGAAAGTCCAACCCCCACCACCAACCAGGCAATCAACCCAAATCCCTGAATGTTATATAAAAATGAGATTTTGCTCCCAAGTTTTGAGCAAGCAGGTTGCTGCCTACTCAATAGCAGTGTGGTACCCTTGACTGAATTAGCTCTGGTATGGAAAACCTTAACAAAGATTGATTTATTATACTGAGAAGCAGCCTGCATTGTAGTCATACCCATCACCTTCAATCACGCATCTACAAGTGATTAGGAAAAAAATGAATGGACTATTAAGAATATGGGAGCAGTTTGTAGCTCAACCACAAAAGGATAGAATGGGAAACAGCAATGAAGTTGATGAATACTGGGGATTTCAGCATGAATTACAAGGTACTTGGTGGAATGTTATTTCCAACAGGCAAAACTCAGGACCAAACGAAATCTTCATTTAGGTAACAACTCAGAACTTATGTATTTGCAGCTAACACTGTAACTACCAACTAGGTCAGCAAGACAATCACAAGGAGGTTGGCATTGTTTTTTTCAGTAGCAGATTTTGGAACCTGCTCTCTTCACATGTCACTTGTGTGGATAATGTTTATTTTTTTATTTATGGCATAGTAAAATGAATTTCTGAGCTAAGTTAATACAAAGTGCTCAAAATGTCCTTTTGTATAGTATGAATATATTGAGGAAAAATTAATTAGACTGTATGAGTATTAAGGGAGCCTACCAGGGAAAGAAAGAGTAAATAGGCAGGACAAGGTTAAGTCTGCATTTGCAAAGATCTTCCATTGCAGGTACAGCTCAAAGAGAGTGAGTTGGAGCCTGGAAGGGACAGATGGGCAGAGTCAATGGAAATTCATTGGGAATAAATGGAAAAATCCCATTGGATTTTTTTTTCTTTCTTTCTTTCTTTCTTTCTTTCTTTCTTTTTTTCTTTCTTTCTTTCTTTCTTTCTTTCTTTCTTTCTTTCTTTCTTTCTTTCTTTCTTTCTTTCTTTCTTTCTTTCTTTCTTTCTTTCTTTCTTTCTTTCTTTCTTTCTTTCTTTCTTTCTTTCTTTCTTTCTTTCTTTCTTTCTTTTTCTTTCTCCTTCTCAGTCATTAAGAATTGCCCTGGAGCCACCAGCCATTTGGAGGTGGGGAGGGAGTGGGTAATGTCAAGTAGTCATGAAAAAATGGCAACAAAAACAACGGTGGCATGGAAAGCTTCGTCTGCATGTGTGAGGAGAGAAAGACATATCCCATACTTCATTCAATAGGAGACTTAATTCTATTTGCTCTCACACTGACCCAAGAGAAATCCTTGTCTGAATGACACAAATATCTGTCCTACTCTGTTTATAGTACTTTCAGTTAAAAATAGCTGGGACAGGAGAGAGTCATGTAAGGAAAGCGATTTGCTTATGAAAATGTTTTTTTCCTGTTTGTGTATAATTTGTTTACACACCCACACACTCACATGTGCATAGCCACATCTCACAAACAAATTTTTTTCCTAAAGAGGCTCAGTAGAGCAACCACTCATAATACTTTCTCACAGCTTTGCTTACTAACAGTCTTCGGAACAAAGAGCCCAGTTCAAAGTCCATTGGAGTCTGTGGAAAGATGCCCATTGACTTCACTGAGATTTGGATCAGGTCCCAAGTCTTTCCCTATTTAGAGGTTGGAAAATAGGCTGTAATTTCTCAGCTGTATATGCTGGGCTAACTGGGCCTGAAACTAAGTGCACAGGAAAGCCCCACATACCCAAGGCTGTACCTTGCAAATGAGTTTTTTGTTTCTGTCTGCTCATGGATCATTAAGTTCTTCAAAGCCAGTCAAACAAATAATGCTTCTAGTCATTGGATTTTCTGTCCTTACAAGGTTTGGCAGCTCTCAGAGATGTTATCTGCAAGATGTAACCATTCCTGTGGTTATGCCGAAAGATACAAATTTGGTCTTCAACAGTGAAAAGTAGTATTTTTTTTAAATTGGAGGAAGAAATAAATTTTGAAGAAAACTTTTTCAAGTTTTCATCTGCAAAACAGATATTCTTCAGTCCTCCAATATGCTTGAAGAAAAAGAAGTGTCTGTGGTTTCACCTTGTCATAAGCACCTAAATTTCTTCCTAAAGCAGTTTTATCAAAGCCATTTTGCAAATGGCCAAGTGGAAGCTTTTGCATGATGAAGGATGTATTGACCATACTATTTCTGATGCCTTTCTTGAGAATTAACTAACTACCTTCACACCTTTTTTTTTTCCAGGTTTAATTTAATTTCTTACAGTGATAGAAATCTAGGACACTAGACTTTTGTTTTGTTTTTAATTGAGACATTGAAGTTCAAGCTTAGAATGGGCATGAATAAGAATAATGAACTAGATCCCGTCTTTCGTCTATGAAGAGATCTACACTATTTAGAAGCTTTTTAGCATCAGTGGGAGTTTTTCCATCAATTTCAATATGAATTTCAGTGACCTCTGGCTCAGGAGAAGGGCTGATGGGGGACAAAGGTAGCTTTAAGCTGGATGTCAGCACTCTCTTACTTCTGCACCAGAGGAATCCATTCATAGTCTATTGTTTTCTTCAGTGATACGTTACTAAAGTGACATAATTATGTGGGTGGCATGAGATTTATGATATCCTTAATTATTCATTTATTTAAGTGTTTGGGGGTTGCTCTTAATGTGACAGATGTACACACTTGTCAAGGCAGCAGCTGAACTGTCTGCTTTTTAAATAAGGTTATTTACTTTTAGAAAAAAACCCAGATGTAGATAGTCATCTATTTTTTTTTCAGTTTAAATTTCATTCAGTCTCATAAGAGAGTTTGTTTAATTTTCTTATCTTCATTATATTTTGACGACAACTTAATTATTTTAGAAAAATTAATGGTTCCTCCACTTCCCTGTGTTAAACACAAGAAGAGTATTATGCACTAATTATAAGGAGTGAACTACAACTGACGTCAACAGAATTTGTGTGACTGCACATATTATAAATGAAATCAGAATATTATACAACAGCTGGAAGACAGTCTAAGAAATAACTTTTTGAATGCCATGTGAAGGAACATGCTGACTAACACACTCATTTAATTCAAGAATCTCCACGCAAATAGTGTTCTTGTCAACTGAGTTTTGCGCAGCCTGGAAAATGTAAATGAACTGATTTCCATGCTTGTTCTGCCCAAATGTAGTGATTCATATTTAAATATATCAGTTGTATTCCAATTAGAAATTAGTTTAAACTGCATCGAAGCCTGACATTGGCAGAGTCTGAAGAGCTCAGGGTAGTAGCCGTACCTACAATCACTATGGGTGTACAGCCAGCAAAAGGCTGGGGAGGAAACTTGTCGCTAACTCCAGAGTTTTGAAAAACAGGTAAAGTCTGACATCCTCCTACTTGCTGTGCACAAGAGTTCATTTTAATAATTTGTGATGAAAAAAAGAACATCCTCGCTTTTGATCTTCAGCTGCATTTATCCCACTCCTTTCTGGGTGTCATGGATATTCTTTTTTTGCGACACTACGTGAACAGGGCCCAGTTGTGCGTTAGGGAGTTCTGCTGACAGGAATGGCAGGCTCAAAAGCAATCTGTGGCACAGAAGACCATGGAGTAAACAGTGGAGACCCATTTCTATCTTAAGGAATTACTTAAAGGGGGCAGCAGCAAAACAAAATTTCTCCATTCATATATCTGGTCTCATAATCCCATAATCCACAAACCAGCAGTGTTCATTGCAGACTACAATGCTTGTACACAAATTAATTTGTGCAGATCTTTGAGAGAAGACCTCTCCAAAGCCCTGGTCTGCAAGCTAAGATGAAGATCACCAATAACATCTGTTCAAAGCATAGACAGTAACTAGAAATATAACTAGTCTTCTTTACTGTAAAGTCTTTATAGTTTCTGAACATTTACTTATCCCAGAAGGTGTGAAAAAACAAGGCAAGCCAGCAGGCTGGCTGGGGGAAAAAGGCCATTTGAGACTGAGGTAAAAATTAAATTGCCTTTTAAGGTTGTAATAATTTGCTATGTGGTGAAAATGAGCTTTATTACAGAACATTCAGAAATTCCCAGGGTCTGGTGGTCTCTATTTTTTATTCACTACTGAAATCTACCCCGTATGTTAAGCATATCACTTCAATTCCATTTCTATTATATTTTATTCTTAAATGTTGTCCTCTTCTATGTTTCATCTGTGAATAGCAACTTAGAAGTTTTTTGTTGAGAAAAAGATTACCATCCTGCTAGCACTGGCAGCCAGTCTCTATTTATCCTTCCAGCAACATACAATCTTTAAAAATTCCCATAGCTACCTGATATTTATAGGCACATTTATTATCCAAAGCATAATTTTACTTGTGGGAAGGCACATAAATGCCCTGCATTGCAGAACGTCTGGTTTGGGTTTATTTCCCCTACAATATTTCTCTGAATTTATTAATCTTAAGTGGGATTGACTTCACCTAAGAGCAGAGTATTTGAGTGAAACCACCAGTCACCTTCTACTGGCAATTTATAGAAACAGGCACTTGGGAAGAAGCGAATCATCCCAACTGCCTGGGATGTCTGTTTCCCTGCAAGAGGTGCCTTTGTCCCATCACAGAGGTGGAGGGGTCACAGATATCATGCCTGCCTTTTAAATGGTGATAACTAAGTGAGATGAATTCTAGACTGTTTATTTTTGAAAATGCTTCACATATTCTAGGTAGTATTCTGACCAGTATCAAAATCACATATAACTTCTGATTACAAAGATTTAACCTACTTTTTCTGAAAACCAGAAAATGATTCAGAAAATCTTGGATCTGATAATTCAATTTTTGTAGCAAAAATATTTCAATATAAGGGAAAAAAACCCAGACACTTCCAGAGCTAATTAAAATAATGGGTTCATGCGGTGACTTTAATTTAGTTGCACAAGCATATCATAAGAATACCAAAAGTCTACGCAGTCATTATCTAGGTTTTGGTTCTGGCATTAATTGTGCTCAGTTCCCATTCACGGTGCTGGCCGAGTAGTGTGCTCTGTTCCTCTGTTTGTAAACGTGAAAATGCCTGTGCAGAAATCTTGGTATTTTGCATAACAACAGAATGTTTTCTGCATAGGAGGAGTATTAGCACAAATGTTGGACACAGCAAGAAGGAGCAGACAAGTAAATGAAGTAGAATTCCATTCAAGGCAATGGAAAATGAAAATTATGTCCTCTATTTGACCAAAACTGGTTAAAAAAAAAAGTCAGACTTTTTCTAACCACCCCAAAATCTTCTCCAGTGAGAATGCTAATATAAATCTGAGGAGTTCTGCAATGGCAGAAGGGATGGACTCTATATCGACACACAGACCTCAGCACTGACACTCTGGGACCTCACTCTGTTGCGTGACAGAGGATGTTTCCATTTTCTCATTGTGTTGCATTTAGGGGAGCAAACTTCCCATCTGCAAAGGGCAGAGATGCAAAGGGATTCCAATCACAATTTACAACAATGACAGTAATACAAATTACTCTCTTGCCCATGCACCAAACCACAGCTATATTTCTACTTATGCCCTTTTTAAGGAAGGAAGAAGTAGCCTGTGTACTCCTGGGAAGAGTTTCTGGACATTCTGATTACATGGAAAATTCAGTAACTGAGGCACACTCCTGAACAATTATTTTTCTTTTTTTTTTTTTAATTTGAATATTTGCCTCTATTTTTTGAGCACAAAGACTATGGGCATCTTGTACTGCTACATTCCCCTTGGGCTACATTTTCCAATATACAGGGCTGTGTGCCCTGGGACTCACAAAATCTCTGACCGGGCAAGCAATGATATCACTCAGGTCTTTGCTATTGGACTATGATGTACCTTGCCAAAATGCAGGAAAAATAAGCAAAATAAGTACCCAGAACACTGGCTGAGTTTTGCTCTGAAGTACCATGATATAAACCAAAGAGAACACATAGCGACTTTTCTTGCACTTACCAGTGGATAAACATCATTTGGGTGCTATGTTTTGAGATGCATAGCCAAAAATTTCTTGGAAGAAGGATTAATAAGAAGGTTTAACTGTCATTTTGATGCAAATGCAGAAAGTCAGAGTCCTGGGACACATCAGAGACAAAAAAAGACTCCTAAAGCTCTTGATTTCTTCCAACTGTCCAGTCTGTCTACAGAACTGTGAACAATATAGGATGTATGACTGTATTTTTTCCTCTTAACACTCTTCATAACCCTCTTTGAGGGAAACACAAACACACAGAACGTGAATAAAGTTTCTACTATATTTCATCTTTCCACTCTTCAGAAACTGGGCAGGCTTTCTGCCTGCAGCTGCCTATGACTAACTTTAGCTTATTTAGTTGCTTTTTTGTGCCCATTTAACCAATTGGTCACAACAAATGCTCCATGCTGACTCCAGAGCTGGCACATCTGAAAATATTTACTTCCCCATTTCTTTTGTTATTGTTTAGTCTCACCTGTTATTGTAAAAATCATACTACAGAGGAGATGGGCCAGTGTCCCCACCAAAATATAAGATTGCTATGAGAATATACTTAAAGCGTATCTAGTCAGACATTTAGGAAGCAGATATCTGTAATCTTGATTTTTTTTGGTCCTGAATGTTTGTTATTTGCTTGGGTGTGAGAACTACCCTGAACTTCATCATATACTTATTATGGTCAAGTTCCTTCAGAGAGCTGCACAAGGAGATCCAATCCCAGGCGATCCCCCCAGCATGGTTTGCTTTGTCGACTGGGGCCTCCCCAATTTCCCCAGCTAAGTAGTTCAGAATGTCTTCAAGATTCCTTTGTCCTATGCTCTAAAGTCTATGCATAAAAATATTTTACAAACAATCTATTACATACACATACTTTCTTATGTTTGGATTTGATTTAGATACTTTTTGGGGGTTTGTTTTTGTTTGTTTGATTGATTGTTTGTTTTATTTTATGAAAAAAGTTTTTGCTTTCAGAGAGCCTAGAATGTTAATTTATATGACAAAATCCTTTTGCAGATTTTTTTGATAAAAAGGAAACTCTGCATGATGTACATTATAAATGGCCCAAAGCTACATGACTTGGTATTGCAAAGCAACATAAATATAAATTTATTTCTCATCTTCTGTGAGCCTTCAGTTTTGGAGCATGTGACAAATTTTTGGATGAGATATTCTAGTATTGGTTAATCTCACTTTAAAAAATAAGAAATATAAGACCTTATAATTTAATTCCCTCATACAGATCTAGAATTCCTGCTTTAAAGCAAAAAACCCCAAACAAACAAACAAAAAAAAAGGAATGTTTTTTTCCTGGAATTATAACTTAGATTTGTCCTTAAAAGTAATTTATCTGAAGGAAGCTTTCTCCTTTTTCTAATCCATAATATCTGAATTAATACACGAACAAGCAGAATGAACAGGTTGGAGCTGAGGGAAAAAGTTTGTTGTTTATCTCTAAGGCCTTTACCTGAGCCAGGTCATACCCGTTAAAGCCACAATCTTCATAGAACCACAGGGGCTGATCAGGAATTTATAAACAGATTACAATAGAAATATGGTAAATACAGTCATGGTAGCTCAACAGTGCTGCTGAAAATTCTTTTGCTGGCTGAACTGCCATTTCTGCTTTCCAATTCCTTCTCCCTCACTTCACTTTAAAGAAGCCTAATGGAAAAGACAGTAGAAATGACAGAATTCACTCAACTAAAAAGCAATATTTTCACAAGGAAAAAAAAAATCAAAAAGCTATCAGGAAGAAAGAAAAGTACTTCAAATATGCCCTTTCTGATGTCCTCAATCATAAAATAAACATAGAATGGGAAAGAATGGGAAAACGAATTTTCACTCACTCAAATACATAAACAAATACATATCATGTTTTTCCAGATTGGAAAAAGAATGAAGAAATAATCCTTTCATATTCAAGCCATATAGCAATAAGTGAAATAAAGGATGCATCCTGACAGTTTTATGGTCTAAAACCACTGGAAATTTACATGTTTTTCAAGGATAATGACATTCAGAAGGGACTTAGCCCTAGAGCAAGGTATATATATTTATTGATATTCCATAGACTCATCCAGTACTAAGTGAAACACTAGACTGCTTGCTTTATTAGTGAAGCAAGAACTGATGCACTTAGGGCTGGCAGCAGTACTATAGAGACAGAAGGCCCCAAAAGAAAGTGGTTACAAGCTCTCTAGCTTTCTAGTCAACGTGCTCAAGTGATTCAGTCCCAGCTCTAGGCACAGGTCTTCTCAGGCATAACGCTTGAGTGGCTTCAGAAGAGGCTGTGGTACCACCTTGGGCTTACTCCAACATAATCAGAAGCAGACCTTGTGCTCATTTACTTTACTCTGTGAGAAATGCAATGCAATTATTTCTTCATACAGCAGTGTGTTGGTATAGACAAATTGGACTTTCTGAAGCTCCTCTATTGCTGCTGTGACCTGGCTGGGTGTGAGCTTTCTCCAGGTTGGAAATCATTTTAGGGAGGCATATTCCAGCAGATCTTTAATGTGGCTGGCCCATACTGACCAAAGCCAGGTCTGGGATCCTATGCATTGTATGCATGGACATACTTTCAGCCCACAGTGCCAGCTCAGGGCCTCTCAGCACTGTAGACACCAGTTCATTTTCATTTTCCTGCTCCAGGACTGAGAAATTCAGACTCAGACCTGTCAATTTCTGCTGGGAAAAAAAAAAAAAAAAGGAAGGAACCATGATAAAATCCAAGCCAGAGATCAGGGTCGAGCTAAAGAACAGCCACAAAGAGTCACCTGCCAACAGGAGAAGATGGGAGCATTGGCCCTGCTTCTGGTGGAAGCAGAAGGGCTTACCAGCACCCTCTCCTCCTGCTGTGACCCAGAGGTCTCCTGTCAATGCAGCAATGACTGTAGCTTTTCAGGGCTTAAAGGCAAAAGAAATAAGCTGTGGGCTTTAGAGAACTGTTTGCTTCACCTGCACCTAGGAGTTACCCTGCCTGGTGGGTTATCTGCAAGGGCAGTTCTGCAGTGAACTGATCTGCATCATGTTCCACCAGCGAAGCATCACTGTGGGGCTCAGACACTCACCTGCCCGGCATCTATACCTTCACCAGCAAAAAACAGCTCTTCTGGGCTGCATGCAGGGAGAGGGGAGGGAGGATGAGTTCTTCATTTCCAAAAATAGTTCTTCAGAAGGATAATCTAACCCTAATGACTTTCAAAGATTAGTGCTGCATATAGCAAATAGAAAAAACTAAGAACTTTCAATAGGCATTCCAAAGTGCCACTTAGCACTATAATTCAACTAGCAATTAAATTTTCCAAGGTCTAAATTCAGGATATGATGTTTAAAAAAGAACCAATTCAAAAGATTGATGAATGAAATGGAAATGCAAGCATGTGTGATTCATTCTGTCAGCATCATCAGCTTTATAAATGTAGGTTCAAAATATTCAAGGTCAATATTTCTCAGTTATAAAAGTGAAAGGAAACTGCATTCATGAAAATCAGCAATAACTTTGGAGCTATAATGAGGCATCATGCGAGAGGTAACAGTTTCTTTCAAAAAATTAGTTTTCCCCAAGGCATGAAAGGTAACAATAACAGCACGGAGATCTGAGTGTCAAAAGAGTCAATTGTTTGGGGTTTGTTTGAATTTGAACTCTCAAATACAGTCAAACAA
>VXBO01011787.1:0-21285 GCA_013400135.1 Rhinoptilus africanus | reverse complement strand
TTTCCACGTTTTACTGTCAGGCAGTGGTACACCCCATAGCTTCATTTTTAGCACATACTGGAATTACTGAATTTTAGGATAAACCTATGAATTTGTGACTAATTAATCTCTGCTCATTATTTACTTTTTTCACAAAGCACTTTCTTTTAAAATTATGGAAACATCCACATGTAAATTTGTAAATGATGCTTGAAACACAGGTTAGTTTGGTCTTGAGTTCCTAGATTTTTGGTGACGAAATTTCATTTGATTTAACAAATTATACAACTGACTTCAATTCAAAATAGAGTTTCCATCTGATTATTTCTCAGATCTACATGAAAGCAAATTGTCTTAATACTCACTGCCCTCTAATACAATGCCAAAATTAGAAAATATTTGGTGCTCCATATTGTTTTTATGACTGCTTTTTAACCCATCTGTTTTTACAGTGCTCTATGGTGTTAGATGATTGTCTTATGTACGAACTGTCTCTTTAGCAAAACCCAAGGAATGTTCTTCTGTCAGATCACTCTGTTCTCACTTTATCTGTTCAATTCCATCTTAAAAAATTATAAATTCCATGCCAAATGGCAAGTTGAGAGAACCTCTCTGACATCAGTGCTAAAGATGTCTTTGTCTGTGTCTCCTTCATCTGTGTAAGCCATATCCTGATATAAAACCGTCTTTTATTTCTTTTCTTTTGCTTATGTAGTATTCCATGAAGGAGGCTATTGAATATTTTCCTAAAAGCTATAGTGCATATTTCAAGTATTTGTTGTTGTTTGATACATCTTCTATATACTCTTCTATGGCTGAGAATATGGTTGAAGGCTGGTTAAGATCTACCCTGCTCCTGCTAAGTTTTTTCTTCATTCTCTTCAAGATGCTTTAGTAGCATATTTGGCTTATTAATTCCTTTGCTGAACCTTTCTCAGGTTGAGTTTCATAAATTATTTAGACCTTATAAGTTCAGAATACTATATATGAATGTAAGTAGGTCTTGTGATTTACTACCACCTCTTCCAACATTTGTATCAATTTCCTTACTGTTCATGTAAATCCTCTTGGATTTTTCTGTACTGCTTTCATTAATGTGATTTTTATTGATTTTTTTTTCATGTGGAAGAGTTGAAGGCTTGTTGGAGTTTTTGAAAATGTTTTTTGAAAAAGTTTATTTTGGCTGATTTCCTTTTGTTGATAGACCTCTGTGTTTTCTCATTTACCCATGCTGAAGGATTGCTGCTCTGGCAACTGTTTTTTTTCCAGAATTTATGATACTGTCAAGCAGAAAGGGCTTCAAGATGTCAGTATTGATGTCCTGCGATGAGTCAAGCCTTGCTGCTTAGGAAATCTTTACTTCAGTTTGAAAATGCTGCAGTAAATAGCACTACTCTTAGTCCATTGTGGTCAACTTTCTCTTTTCTTTTTCAGAGGTTTGTTTTCTTATGTTTCATCTGCTTTCTTATCACATATAGTTTGTTATCTTTGGTTCTGAGGATTAGAATCGTGGCATACCCAGATATTCATGTAAGCTTTTTCCAATACATATAAGGTACCTGATAGCTCTGTTGGGAGAATTCCAAATTACTTCATGGGTTTCTTCATGATGAAATATAATTCATGAGCTCCCATGCCAGAAACAATTCAGACATCTATGCATCATTCTAGTGTGGAAACTCATGCTATATTTGTACATTTATTCTGAGTTGTTTTCCCAGCCGCTGGTTCTGAAGTTCCTCATTAACCTACTTGCTGTAGGCTTATCTAAATAAGGTGGGGTTGAAGTTTATGTGAAAATGGGAAAAGTTCTTGCCTAGATTTTTTCTTTAGTTCAGATTTGGTTTTCTCTTTCTTTTTATTTTTTTGTTAAATTTTTTTTCTAACCTAAAAAAAGTTCCCCACAGTTAGATTTAGATACTGTTATAGGAATGGAATGAGAGACAGTCACTCAGTAAATATTTCTTTAAATTAATTATTCCCTCTCTTTGGTGGTAGATGTTTATTTATCTATAGCGTTTTTTAAATATAACTGAAAAAAAAATAATTTTTGTAATCAGGAGGTCCTTATGTCTGAATACTGTGTGCTAGTAAATAGTGGCGTGCCTAGTTAGATGTACCAGCTATCTGGAGTTTGTCTACAATAGAGCTCCAGTGCACATTCTCATTCTGTCAAATTGTGCTTAAATCTGCAAAATAAACTTAAATCTCTACTTGTTAGGAATAACCAACACTGCCAATTCTTTAATTAAAATGTAATCTTTGATTTGAATTTGGAAGTCGATCTTACTTTCCTTCTAGCTAGTGATCTCTTAGGGACCTAGCTGGTTGTTATAAACAGAGGTAGACAGCAGAGGTGCCCTTACCATAACCACGTTAATTTCAAATATTTTATAACTTTCTTTTTTAGTACTGTGCTGTTGATATGACCTAGAGGTTAGTAGCACATGTTTTTGTTTCTCTTATCTCTAGTGAACCGATCTGTATTTCATCTACTGTTGTACATGACAAGAATCTACCGCCATGTATTGAACAGAGAGTTAAACCAGAGCAAGTGAAATTGGAATGAGGCCTTTGGAGTTCAGTTACGTTCACCATATGTTAAGAATTATTGCTATGCAATTTAAAAAGGTGTTGTTTAAGTTCAAACATTTAGAAAGGCCTCTTAAAACTCTACATCCTTTTAAACAATTCATCCAGATTCCTAATCCCTGAAAGGCCTTCTGGGCCATTAATCATGCCATGCTGGCTTTGCCCTTCACATTTTTCTTCAGACTAATCCACAGAAACAAGCAAATAAATTACACATTAAAATTTATGAGTACAAATTTTTCCTTCCCTCTAACTAATGTGTGTGATTTTCCCTGGAGAAATTCCCTCCTGCATAAGAAATTAAAGCTTTTAAGCAAAGAATATTTCCACTGTCAGGAAGAAAAACAAAACCGTTGCCATAACCATGTTATTTTCAAATATTTTATATTTCTGAATACTATATTGTTCATATGAATGAGGGCTTGGTAGCATATATAACCATAGTTAGCTCCTGAATGTCACAGCACTATAACACAGTATGAAAAAAGAAAATCATAGGTTAAATATTATTTTTCTACTGGCATGGAGAGTTTGTAACAGTTTATTCTTTAAAGAAGCCTCAAAAGGAATAAAACTCTCAAAGCAGTAAACTTCTCAGTTCTTTTGATATCCCGGTAGCTGAAATAAACAGCTGCAGACCCCATGGACATTTTAGTTTCTAGACTAGAGGATGAACTGCATTTGCAGGAGATTATCTGTTTATAGAGAATGGACAGACAAACCAGTTGCATGATTTGAGAAAGCTGTCTCAGTTCAGATGAAAATCTGAAAACTCAAGGATAAGTTGTTATTTTGATCAAGAGTAACACTTTGAGGTCAAAATGGACCTTTTGAAAATCACAAAAATGAAGATGTAGGCATTTTAAACTCCTACTTGGTAAATTTCAATGCTATTGCCGCTGGAGGTTACTGCAGCATACTTATTAACGTCATTTTACATTGGAATGCATTTCAAAATGAGATTATTTGTGCATAAAAGTAGGACTTTATCTTGGCTTCCAAGAATATATCCAGTGCAGTTATCTGCTACACTATAAATACACATTTTTGCAAGAAAGAAAGCATAATTGTCTACTGCCAGTAAAGCTGATTGTTAGAAGATAGTTATTTTCTTGGGTCACATCAAGACAGAGCCTTGATTAGTTCTATATTAAGCCAAATTACTTTATTGCACCAAATATTTGAGCCAAGCAGGCCTTAGTTTTAGCATAAGGGATGTAAGAATATTATCTATATATTGCTAATGTGACTTTTCCAGTTGTAGATTGGAAGGACCTGCAAAGGAAGAACCAGCCCATGATTGCTGAAATTTCATCTGGCACTTACACAACATTTCAAACATGTACATTTTGTTATAGGCTCCCAGCAGTAAAAGGCCTCACAAAACAGAGAGCAGTGAACTGACAGTCTCTTTGCAATCAGCCTATTCAATGTAATTATACCTTACTGTTGCTCAGATAGGTTCGTTCTTCTAAAAGGCAGAACAAGGGGGAACACATTTTGTTTGAATTACCTGGAAAACAGCCTTACTGAGATCAGCTGGGAATTATGCGTATCAGAAATAAAATAATTTTTAAATCCTAATTACAGAATAGCTTAGAGGCAGACCTGCAATAAAATGGCAAGTGGTTTTTATTGTATACAGCACAAAAGCAGAAAAGTTCACTTTTTCTGAGTTATAAAAAAAAAGCGTAAAAATACAAGAAATTATTAGAAAACTTGAACTTTCTCATTTTATCTTTAAGATGGCTAACCTGGGGGACGTGACTTATTCAGACTGGGGGGATTTTAATGCTGGATTGCCAGACAAATCACATAGATGTTTATTTAGTAGCCAGACACCAAAGTAGAATTTAGAAAGGAAGTGCAATCCATTTGTAGTATACCACTCCAAAAAGTCTTAAAACTACAGAATTCAGCTTGCAACTCCCTCTTTTGTCCTGGCTGCTCAGGACAAATTTATTTCAAAATAAATTTGATTTTTCGATGCAAAGTGGCCGTTTCCCATGTTCCACAATGTCCAGCAGAGAGCCTGCTGTGCTCCAGAAATGAGTGCTGCCACTTTCATTGGGACCATCAAGCTGTACTTGTTCTCTGGATATGCTGAAAAAATATAGAGGATACGAAAGTCTATCTTGACTTCATCCAGTTCATGAGCCTTCATCCAGAAAGAGATTTAATGGACCCAAGAGACAGCACAGCTTCATACTTTTTGGGAGAAAACAGTTTTCAGGAAAAAAGAGAGTTTATTTTTGACAGCAGTACTTTGGAGCAGGTTGAGAATAAGAAGGTCTTTCATATCAAAACAAAAATGAAAAAGGTATGGATAGCCAAACAGTTAAATAAATCTGCTTGACATAGCCACATTCTCAGTTTAACTAGAAAGAGATAGAATTGCAGGTTTGAAAAAAAAGAAAATACGTGCATACCTTCATATTCTTCCAGTCTTTCCACAGCTGCTTTAAAGATTGAAGAAGTTCAGTAAAGCCACCAAGATTTTGTATGCTTAAGCTAAGCCAAAATTAACAGCCAAAATTTTGATACCTACCTCATTACAAGTATTGGAAACAAATATTATCTTTGACCTAAACTGGTACTACTTGTTCTCATAAATGAGAGGAGGAATTGTGGGGGGTTGCCATTTTGTTTTGTTTGTTTGTTTGAAAACTTAAATATGAAAATTGCCAGTGACTGTGTGAATGGATACTCATAATAGCAGCTTTTCATGTTCCTCTTGATAAGCTTAATCAAAGTATCCGATTATAACCCTTCCCTTAGCACTTCATGTATTGTCTCCTTGGGAGCACAATAGATGTAATTTCACTCTTTCAGACAAAATGATTTTCATGGTAATTTCATTGCCATTATCTATCCCACATGCGGTGGTTTTGTATATCAATGTGCCTGACCCATGGCTTCTAACTAGTAGCCTGAAAAAAAGTAGCTTTCAAACATAATAAAAAAGCAGAAGTCATAGCAGAGCTAATAGCAGCAAGTACAGATAAAAAGACACAACTTGGACACAACAAATTTGTTAAATAAGAGCTGAGTTAGAGGAGGATTATGAGAGCATACCTGATTACTCTTCAGTGGAAATAATTCTTGTAAATATATCATACGAGTTAACACTTGTTACATTATCCTGCACATCAAATATTTCATTTACATAAAAGTCTGATGTATCTCAGGTGTCTCTCTGGGAGGCAAGAAGTGTAATGTGATTCACCTTTGCCTCTACTATTCAAATATCACAGCTTTGGAACAAAGTAATGAGACAGATGAAATGTCAAGAGAGAAGACCCTCCCATTGACTGGAGCTCAGCGGAAACAAGTAGTCCAGCCGAAGAAACCTAGTGGGAGTGGTATAAGAGTGCTCAGTGTTACTGCTTGGACACATCCAAGATAATATCTCTTCTAGTACAAACACTGCCTTCTTCTAAAACATAAAAGTGATGAAGTAGATTTGTATAAACAGCAGTATGGAAGTGTATGAGATAATACATGAAGGCAACAAAGCTGATTTTACTTGTTTATCCGTTCAGCTATGGCAAAGAACAGAGAATTAATCTTGCAAGAATTCTGATTACAGGGGAATTCAAAATTCAGGATCTCCTGTACAATGCACAGTCAAAGCTTCCCTGAGGAGCCCTTGGCCTGTGCTGTTCCCCAGCTGTGTGAAGCATCACAGCTACTTTGGGGTTCACAGGCAGCACCTGTCTCCTGCAGTAAACCCTCTGTACCTGCTCAGTCCTTTCTTTCTCTGAAGACAGACACTCAGCTGACGATGAGGCCAGCACAGGTGGGTGGGTACTCTGTCGGTAAACTGCAGACCTGTTAGTTAGCTGTCTCCCTTCACTTGGCTGGAACAGAAACTTGAAGCAGCCTCTCCAAACTTGCAGGTGCGTACTGTAAACACTGTTATATTTGGTTCTGTCCCACTGAAACTGTTCTTATGCAAAACACCCAAATGACTGCCTGTCACAGAGGACTTGAGAATGTACTGGTCAGAGAGCACTTGAAAACCACAGACGGTGAAGACACATACGTGGGCCAGACGACACAGGACTTAGTTTCTGCTTCACTGAGGATTAAGAAACAGTGATCTTACTATTCTTCCCCTCCTGGGACTTTTTCCTCCTCCACTTTACAATGCTGTTGCTACTAAATGTTTAAGAGACTGTACTGGACCCAAACTTTTTGTTCCTCTTATAATTTGTCCTATCGCTGAAGAAATAAGCTACCTTGTCTACTGCAATGGTAGAGTTGGCTTTATTACGTACCAGGTGGAATATAACTATGATATAGTCAAATTAAGTCAACATTGCATCTAAAATTCCTTGAAGGCCTCAACAACTTGAAAAAAACCCTCTGAAATGCAATGGTCTGTGCTCATATGGGTAGAGTTAGGGGTTAAGGGTCTGTGAGAAAAGCATATTACTCTAATCTGTGGTCAGAAATCTGCCTTCATTCTTCCTTGGGTGATATAGCAGGAGCTCTTCAAGCTGTATGAAAAACATCTTATATTTTATTTATTAATTGTTGTTATCCTTATTTTAAATTTCATTTGACACTTAAAATTATGTTGATGGCACTGGTAAAAGGAAATTTTGAAGTTGTTTCAATGAAGAAAACAAGCAATTGTTACAGGATAGATAGTTCATTATATGTAATCCGTTAACACAGGAAGTTTTATCATGCTTCAAGACACTTAACACATTCTTTGAATGTCATTTGTGCAATGTTTGGTTCCTTTGGAAAAGACTGTCATAAAGACTGAGTCAGATTTGAAACTCAGAAAATATACTAGAGTACAATTTTAAATTACTTCGTACTAATCTGGTAAACAAATCCTCCCTTACTATAGAGTGACAATTTACTGCATTGTAGCAATCATGATAGGAAAAGTACCACAAATGTATTCATTATTTTTCCCAACTGCATAACATCTTGTAAAGGAATCTTTGCTTTACCTCCAGCCAAACCTGAATTCCTTGGAAGACCAAGCTAAAATCATCCAACTTCATCATGCATCCTGGGTTTCAGGTAACGTTTTGGATCAACTTGAAGCAAACATCACCTTGGCCTGCAGTAGAACTAACACCACCTGCCTTGATGGTTGTGTCCCATCCCCAAGGGATCCCTTAGATCCTAACAGCAGCAATGTGCCATGTGGGAACATTGTGCCTCTGATATTTCCAATTCTAATTCTCTAACTGCTTTCCCCATATTTGGTGAGAATGTCTTTTTGTGCCTGTTTCAGTGGAACCATTTACTGTCTGTTTAGGGTTGATAGCTGGAGCGTGGGCCATGGCCAATGCTGCATTTTCTTGATTCTTGGCCCTTCTCTTTCGGAGGGCTTTGGAGAGAGCAACCTTGGCTCCCACTCCCATGGCCTGGGTGAACATCTAGGTGAGGCTCAGAAATGTCATGCTGTGTCCCGGAGCCCTTGTAGTCCCGGTGTGACAGATGATGGGCTGTCACTATCTAGTCCATAGATGGGATTATTGTCATGGAAACGCAACTACATGAAAATACTAAAAATAAAGCTGTCCAGACAAGCTTGATAGTTTTTAGGCAGGAAACCAAAGGGACAGAGTGCCATGGATATACTTGGATTTTAGACAGGCATTTGATAAGGAGGAATATGATAGTCTAGGGAGAAAATTAAATCAATTTGGCTTAGACAGCAATACAATTAGTCCAATCAAAAGCTGTCTTGTGAGCTACTGACAATGGAAAATTATAAATACTTCATTAAGGAGAGAGAAATTGGCTGGTGATGTCCCGCAAGAGTCAGTATTGGGCTACCTGTTTAAAGTTTGGATAGGTATATCTACAAAATTCTATCAAGACTAATGAGTTATTCAATATACGCTTAGAAGAGAGAACAATTTGGACTGCTTCACTTAAGTGCAAAATGACTAATATGTATCACCATACCAATTGCTGGAGGGGCAGGGGGTAGGGCTGTGGAGGTGCTTATGAAAATACATGGCCAAATTTTCCAGAATTCACAATCCAAACACTTTGGGCTTTTACCTGTCAGTGGAAGCTTTTTGCAAATAAGCCTGATTTTGCATGTCTCCTTCCAGCAGAATTAGGTTAACAGCTCTAAGAAATGGACTTAGTTTTATTGGATGGGTAATCCAAAAATCCTTCACTCCCAATTTTCTCACGTTTAGACCTATGTTTCCCAGTATTTCCTTTAATATCAGCCACACTAAGTAGCAGCATAACGGACAGTCCAGCACTGTAGGTCCCTGGGCTGGTATCCAGACATGCATTGAAGAATACACCAAAGCATTCTCTATAACCAGCTTATAACTTGATATATAGTGGCAACTTTTTTCAGCTGTGTTAGCATGCATGATTAAATTGGACTCCTGCTAGTAATGTCTATGATAGAAAAAGGTAATTATTTTCTTTTACCTTCTTTATAACAAGAATAATTTTACTATCTAGTCTCCCATGCTGACACCTCAACTGTGGAAAACACGGTGCTTATAAGGTACATGGGCTACACAGAAACATTTTGGATGGCTGTAGTTACCGAACCCTGACTCCACTATTAATCATTTAAATCATCCAACTTTTGCAAACATCAACTTAAAATAAACACCAGCAGCTAAATTCATAAATACATCAGCAGTCAAGACTTGTTTACATTTGAAAATGTGGTGAAATAGCCAGAATAACTGTTTCATTGTAAATCCTCAAATGGCCACTGTTTTCTGAGACAGCTATTTCACTAAAAGTCTGAAGGCAGACAACCTCTGAGTCATCAAAACTATTTCCCCTGTCACTCAACGGGGTTTTTCAGATAACTAGTTTTATTTTAGTTCTCTTCCTCACAGTCTGCTGATTTATCTATTATTCAAGTAACTACATTTTCCTCTGTCCTTGAATTATTTAAACTGTTGCGCATACAGACGAACACACTTTCACAGCTCTCCAGTTAGATTCTATTATAAGCAGATATTTGTGTCTGATCACATGCATTAGTGAACGTAAAGGATTAATATATCCCCCCATGGCAGGAGGGCTGGAACAAGATGATCTTTAAGGTCCCTTCCAACCGAAACCATTCTATTATTCTATGATTATTATCTTTCTTGGATGCAAAACCCTATCAATACTATTTATAAAATACTTAGCGCTTTCACTCTACATTTTATATTCTAATAACATTTTTTATTTAGGAGCCAATCTGGCTGTGCTAAGTATATATTCTCCAAAAAAATTAACCTATGGAACCTCAGGCTGAAGACAAAATTTATATTTGAGATCTAAAACTACCACCTTAATCAGAGTATTATTGTGTTATTATCCTAATACTCACTAATACATTTCTTGTAGATAATTTAAATGTGAATCAATGCCCAAGAATAACTGATTCTGCTGAGATCAAATAAATTAAGGAACTGAGAGATATAAATAAAATCTATTTCTTTCAAATTAAAGCAGCATCACCAAGTTTAAAGACAGTTCGATCAGAGACTATTATCCAATTGTAATGTAGGGAAAATTAGCCTAGAAAAACTCAGCAAGAAGTTAAAGGAACCTGTTTTAAAGCAGTCATAGAACCACAGAATCACCTAGGTTGGAAGGGACCTTTCAGAGCATCGAGTCCAACCATCAACTTAGCTCTGACAAAAACCATCACTAAACCATATCTCTAAGCACTGTCTCTGCCTGTCTTTTAAATACCTCCAGGAATGGTGCCTCAGTCACTTCCCTGGGCAGTCTATTTCAATGCTTAATAACTCTTTCAGTGTAAAAATTTTTCCTAATATCCAGTCGGTCCTGAAAGCATTGGCAGCAGCATGTCAAAGGCTTAATCAGTTGCAAAGCATACTTGAGAAACTCAAGCCATGTTGAAGAGACAGCATCCTAATGTAAAAACATACGAGGGTGGTTTGGGACTACAAAGTGTTGAGACAAAGTCTCTGCAGTGAGAAAGACAAAGGGACTTGAGCAGAGTCAAGGTGGTTATATCCAAAATTATAATGTAGAATGCCCATTCCAGAAACTACAAAACCCCCCAGAAGTAGGGGGTTCATACTCCAAAAGGCATACTCCAGAACGTCTTTAATAGACTGGCGTGCCTCCATCTCTGCCCTTGCTGCTGGGAGAGCAGTTGGACACTGGGACACAGAGCTACCCAGTGCCCAGCCCCTGCATTAAGCCCTGGCTCTTGGTGACATGAGCCCATCCATCTGCCCTGTGCGTCCTGCCAGCAAGTGAACGAGGAGCTTCCTGCTCAGCCCACCCTCCTCCCAACCCGCCTCACACCGCTGTCTGCATCTGACAGGACTTTATTTTCCTACCGAGCTCCAAAGCTTTAAATGTCGTTGCACTGGATCAATCTCAGAGAGTTAGGTGTCAAATTCTTAATAAGGTAATTTATAATTCAGGTTGCCAAACACTGCGCACAAATAGATTAGACCCTACAGTAACTAAGACTAGCTATCTGAAAATTGATCACTTAAGACACATGCTGTAGTTTCTTCCCTTTACTAAGGTGACAGAATTTTACACTTTTTAAAGAAAATTAATTACATAAGGAAAAAATGCGCATTAACTCACTCAAAGAAATACGCACAAGTTGTTTGCTTTCTTTAGAAAGCCTTCCTGTAACAAAATCTATATTTATACAATTGTGAACAGAAAATACACACAAAGCAGTATGATGTAAATTTGTGGGGTTAAGTTGAGTGAGAAGTCCTGAATTTTATCACAGGACTTTTCCTACCAGAGCTCTAATCTGCTTGGAAAATCTGACAGCGTATCAGAAAGAAGAAATCAAAAAGAAGATAAAGAAGAATCAAAAGTAATAAATCACACGTCTTATACCACCCAAACTGTGGAGTGCTTGAAGGCGGTACTGTGACGCATGCTTCTAGAGGGATTAAATATCTGTTAAGGGTTAGGAGGAAAGTGCAAAGTAATTTATGCTAAAAATTATCACAGTCTCAGCAGGGTATAAGCCAAGGAAAAAAAAAAATTGCTTTCAGCTTGCCTCCTCATGGTTTTCCACCATCTGCACACTCTGATCTGGAGAGCTGGTGTCAGCCTAAGAGAGCCCAGGGGCAGCCCCAGACCCAGGCAGCCCCCTCCTCTGGGCAGCCCATTGCCCTCACACAGGCGTTTTGCTGGCTGGGCTCAGCTGCTTCCACCAGTCTCTGAGCTACTTCCTCAGCTCCCCAGCTCCCCACCAGCCTGAAAACAGAGAAAATTCTAGAAACCTGTTTTCTCAAGTATTTCCAGTAAACAGTGAAGTGCTTTGGCTGGTATCTCTGCTGACTGGGCTGGGCCAGCATCTTTGGTTGTCAGGAGAAGGACTGGAAGAGAGGCTGAACCCACTGAAGTGAGCATAAAGCTCAGTTTCAATCACTTCCTTTGTGGCAGAACTTTCTGCTTTTACAGTTCTATTGATAACTGCAGTTTTTATTGCACGATTCCCCGTTAGTCATTTAAAATTACTTGTGCGATTCAAATGCTGTTTGTTGTTTCAGGCCATCCCAGTGTGCGTGCATGAATATTTTGGAATCTGAGACTAGAATACCTGGGTGCTTATTGCTCAGGATAATATCATTAAAATAATAAGGATTTTTTGTACAGTATTTGCAATACTGTTTTTCACAGAATAGATGTGTTCACTAATAAAGAGTCTTCATCCTTTCACTTGAAATCATTGATAGGACACTAATCAGAGGCCCTTTCAATTCGCAGAAAAATCCCTCTTGTGCTATTGATAAGTTGGATTGCTGATCTTTCCATATGGTTTCAGTCAACCATGAAATCAAGCATATTGTTTGTTTAGAGACCCTGATTTCAATTCCTTCCATACATCCCATACATCTTCATGTCAGATATATCTTTGCATAAAAGTAAAATTTTAAAAAGATATCAACAGCAATACACATTTGGATACTGAGAGTAGAAAGAAGTGTTAGAAGAAAGGAGTTATGGATTGTACTTAGAAGCTAGTATTCCACAAAAAGAAAAGAGAAATCTTAGGCTTCTAATAACACAGATCATTTCAGAAGTATTTGTTTGGCTGAGGTTTTCAAACTATAAATGAAGATATAAATGTTATAAATGGAATAACTGCCTCAGTAGCTGAACAAATTAACACAAAATGTTATATAAAAAACTTATATATCAATATGTGTAGCCATAGGATTATACCAAACCTTCTAAATTCTGATAAATATTTACCATTATTAAGTAATTTAGATTGTGGTAATGTTTCATTTTCTCCTAATCATTAGACAGAACAGGCTTTCTGAGATTGAGATAAAACAGTGATGCTTCTTCCAGCTCAAAAACTTTTAGTAAACATTGTCTGCAATGACAGTTGTGTAGCAGCTTCAACTCACTTTTTCAAGATTCGTATCTTTGCATAAAACATTGCTTGGGGACCTCAGAATATACAACGTTGTTTTAAAAAGTGATCAAGATTTAAACTATACATGGATTTAGCTCTATTTATTATACTGGAAAATTTTTCAAGACCACACTGCTTTGATGGATAAAAGTTATCCTGACTTCCAGCCTACCCATATTCCTGCATAGTCTGGACCCATTATCTGCCTTGTCAATACGATTAAGTAGTACTTATAACACTTTGCTTATTCTTAGCTCTGTTATATTTCCAAAACTCTCAGCCTTTGCTTCTTTTTTTTCATGGAGACCAGAACACAGGTGATTAAATTTGCATGCAATGTCCCAGCACAGTCCCAGCCATGCCCTTGCATAGTGTCATTAAAACTACTCTTTCTTAAAAGAAAGTACCCAGCCTACAGCAATCCTGCTACCACCTTTCATTTCTGATGGGTGCACCATAACAACAGATCAAGGTTATTCTGTGATCAACTAATTTAACCAGATTTCTCTTTATTTCAGTGCAGTGAAAATAAGCATCAGTGGCCAGTGAAGTAGTTTGCATTATCTGTATTATCTATGTACAGTGCACATTCCCATTGCAGCAGCTCTGCTCACAGTTTTGCTGCTTCAGCACTGAAAAAACCCAGTTAAAAACCTGAGGACCACACTGATGACTGCAGCCAACCAACACTGAAGCAGACTAAAGGTGAAGGCTGTGCACAAGAAAGTAAAACAAGGAATGTTATTTATAGCAAAAGTCACAATGTGCAATTTATCATGGTGTTTTATCCTCTACGCCACATATTATTATACATGTAATAACATAATGTATTTATAATCCCACAAAAGCATATTAATGTAAATAAACTGCAAGATATAAAAAAAATGACTGCTAAATATTAGCATTCCAAGTCCACAGACCTGGATTCAAAGGTGTTCAAACATTTTTCTTAGAAATAAAAGTAATTCAGTGTTATATATTAGAGTGCATGAAAATTTTGGAGGAAAATGCTATTCAACGCAGTAAAATAATCCGTTCCTTTGTAATTAGGAAAACATTTTGAAATTACCTTACTTTATGTCATGAGCAGTCATGAGTCTAAAAATAAAAGTATTTTGGCTTTCTAAGCAAATTATGCCCTCATTTTACAACATAAAGTGATGTAAATCAGCCTGTAGTTCTCATGCACTTGTGTGATACTCTGAGGTACGTGTATCCAGCATGACAGAAGCAGGTTTAATTTCAAAAGATATTCTTGTTTTATTGACATGTTCAAAAACCTTGAAAGTTTTTGTATCCTGATTAGTCCATTTTAGGAGAAAATCTGAAACTCTGGGCCTTAACATTGCCTGAAAAGTCTCTTATCAGTGTCCACATTACTAGCAGTAATCCTGCTAGAGAGTTCGCTCTTGAACTAAAGAAGGAAAACAAGTATTTCTATTTTAAGAGGCGCAAGAACCTTGCTGGAATTGAAATACACTGGAAATGTAACCCCTGAAGAGGCATGAGTCTTTTAAATGGTTTTTTGAAGTTTCAGTGGAGCTGCACATACAAGGAAATTTACTGTAACTGCAATTCCATCAAACCCTTTTAGCCTAAACCCCAAGTTCCATGTATTAGTTTTGCCAAAAGGGTAGCAGGTGACAATAAACACCTGAAGCAGAATTTCAGACCTGAAAAATCTCACAAGTCCCCTGCCAAGTAGGCTTACAGCCAACTGCGCACTATATTTAGCAGATAAGAAGCACCGTAAGTCTGAGTTTTTCCCAAGTTAAAGCACACCTATAGTTTTGCTCTGGATTTTTCATTCTTCCTTTAGTACAAAAAAGACTGGTTTGCTTAAGTGCCTGGATCAAACTGAAGCAAATAGATTTGATCATCCTGCAGTGATGAAAATGCCAGCGTTATGAAATACTAATGCTGTGTGTTAAAAAATAAAAAACCCAATCAACCTCTCCCACCCCAGGAAACTCAGACATTAGTGGTGGGATATTCCTTTGAATCAGCAACTGTCATTGCTGTAAAACTTAATTTCAATTTATTCATTATTATGCTGAAAATAGAGAATCATAATTCGTAATCTGTGCTGCCTGTTTCAAGCTGAGCAGTTTACTTTTTCCTACTGGAAAATCATTCCTCATTGCTTGTCACGTCTGCGTTACAGAACAGTAATATATGGGCAACAATTTGCCCTAACCAGTTTTATTCCTGATATATCTGTAATACCATCCAGCTCACTTTTCACAGGATTTTTTAACTGCATCCAATGAATAGTTAAGCAATATAACATTTTTCAATTTTTCCTTTCTAGGCTGTTGCCCTAAAGGCAGAGATGGAAGATATGAAAGACAGAGAGGATGGAAAAGAAACAAAGTGAGAAGAGCCTTCAAGGAAACACGATTGCTCACGTGCACCATATGTGATCTATGGCATAAAGTGAATGAATCGAATTTTGTCTTGCCATATTATACCTCATCAAGAAGCATCACACTCTACAAAGTGTGGCCTTGGAGGAAACAGAGTACATTTATTCATCATAACAGAGCAGCTGGGGCAGTGCGGTGAGAAGCAAAAAGAAAGTAAGTTCTGCTGAGGACCCAGAGTGGGTCTGGCTCTTGCTGTCATTCACCTCCAGAAGAGTATCTCCATGCTCTGCACGATGATTCGGGATGCAGTATTTTCTATGGTCTCATTTTACAGGTATGGAGACTGAGTTCTGGGAAAAAATGAAGAATTTGCTCACAAACTTGACCCATCTTCCTTATGCTTTCCTCTGCTTCTCACTTCCCCAAAAATCCATTTACTTGTTCCAAGACAAAACTGACAAATTCTGATGTGTCTTTCCATGTATGCTCAACTCACCATCCTTAGCCCTTTTTCCTGTGTTTCTCCCCAAGTCTCTAGTTACTGACACCACTAAATAAACCCTCCTGCCTCTCTAACGGTTCCTTCTGTATATTTTTCAGTGGGTCCTTGTCTTTCTCCATCCCTCTCTCAGGATCTTCTACTCTGTCTTTTCTGTGTACATCTTTTCTAGATAAATTTCATCTACAAACATAGATTCTCCCTCCACTTCTCTGTCTCACTTCTACCCCTGAATTCTGTCCCCGTGGATGGGATTCATTTGTCTGAATGTAGATATTTATTTTTGAACCACCCACTGTAGGCGCTTTCTGAAGTCTGAAAATCAAGTCAATAATATTTAAAGAACCGTAAGGTGCAATTAATCCAACTGCTAGAGAACATCTCTAAAATAAGGCATCTGAATGATGATCTAACTGTGCTTCTTTCCTTTCACTATCAAGAATAGTACCTACATTGTCGCTATATAAGGTTGGGTGGGATAAATCCTACTCTTTTGTACAAACTAAAATCCTGCTCTATCTCTAATGCTTTTTTGTAGACATTTAGACACAACATAGCTAATATAAAACTAACATTCTCCATAGTGTTTTTCTGCTTATTTCTTGTGGACAGAATTATCAAGCATGTGATCACACAGGACCATAACCTGACCTGTGTTCTTGAAGTCCTCATGCACAGTCTTACAGCATCTTTCTATCTGACATGTCTAAAAAACTGTTTCTGTTTCCTTCACACAGCTCAAACTCTTACCCAGGCTATCATCTCATGCACGTGGCATGCTTTCTAGGGCCTGAGTATATCCCATGTTTCCCCTGTATACCCAGGAGACCTTTGCATGATAATTTTCCACGTCTGTTACTTTACCCATGCCATTAGCCTCCTTCTCTCTCTCTGAGGTTCCTCCTCTCTTTCATATCAAAGAAAGGCTTTTGGGGAACTTCCCAGTCAGTAACAGCTTTTTTTCTTCTGATTTGGTTCTGAAGACAGATCCAGGCTTTTTTCAGAGCAGATGGCCAGCTTGTACCTGGCTAGATTTTCAAAAAGGAGCTTTATCCTTTCCTTCTAGCCACTGCTAATGTTTGAGATATCTCCCAGTCTGTCTTTAAACTCTTTCCTAAACTTTCCTTTTCCATAATGCTTCAACAACTCCTTGGCTTGTTTTGTACTTTCCTGGGACAACTGTCCTCTGTCCTGTTGACAAGCACTCAAGTTGCCTTTATTAATCTGCTGCCTCTTCTTGCACATTAGACTCGAAGTTCTTGGGGCTTTGACCATGTTTTTGTTCTGGTTTCTGTACAGCTACTGAAACACTAAGGTCCCAGCACATGCATTCAAATAGACTATGTTATCTCCACTAACTCAGCAAATGTTAGAGATTTCAGAAAATTTTCATAGTGGGAACATCCAATGGACGTGAGGTTTCTGATCAATGTGTTCATGAAGTATCTATGCTATGCCAGAATTTATTTATTTATTTTTATTACTTTTCCCAACAGAAAATAATTTGCATTTACAGAGTATAAAAGATTGTAACTTTTGACCATACTTATAAAAGTGTAAATCATTTGTCCTGAGGCAATAGGCGTTAAGGGAAAGGAATTTAAAGTGTTAATGCAACTATCAGGCATAGAGGAAGGAAAGGAAACTGCACAAGTTTATTTGTTCATTTTCATTTGGATTTATTTTGCATTCTTGATTAACCAAATCCAATAACAACAAGAAGCCGCTGTGAATGTTCTCCAGCTAGCTTGGAGGTATAGGGGCAATTTTGCAGGTGGGTTTTCTAATTTCCCTTGTGGAAATAATGTTTTTAGTGCATAGTGCATTGAAGTAAAACAAAGGCAGTGACAGATGCTCTTAAGGTGTTTCTTAAGTGGACAAATGGCCTTTGTAACACAATAGAGACTCAGAGTGTTATTTATCAGAAGCTGTGCAAAAGCTGTCATTCAACCTTACCTTGGGGAGCTGGAGTCCTACTTTTCTTCTTCTGTTGTAAGGCAGCAATTAGTTCTGAAAAAAATAAAGTCCTCACACAAGATCATTAAGGTGCTACAAAAGTGGTTAACAATAATTGCTGGAAAGGTTAGCAAAATATGCCAATTAAAGGTGAAGCAAATGATGTAAAAAATGCAACTATCCATTGCTTAGCCAGCTCCAACTATTCAGACTACTGGTTCAAACAATTAAAAAAAATTAGTAGGAGACTAAAAGGAAGTATCTGTCATATTGGCACAAGGGAGACACTGCTAATTTCTCTCCTCTGTCTACTTCAAAAAGCACTATGAACTGTTATCTCTGGTGCATTTCTCCTCCTGTGCTTCTTGGAAAGCCCTGAAGACTGAGTAGACTGTATTAATAATTTCTCTTTCCTTTGGTTCCGCAACTTCTCTATACAGGTATAATGATGTTTTCAACCTCATTACTTCCACTTTATCCCAAGACTTATTCAAAACAAGATGAAAACAGGCATCCTGTCCTCCTCCACAGATGAAACACAGATGATAAACTGAAATGATTATAAGATGAAGGCTGCTATGTAGAAGAAATGAAATAAAGTTCATCTTAAAAGAAATCAAAACATATTAAGGCATCAAATGTAAGGCAGTAAAACACAGAGCTAAAATAACCATATGTATGCCTGGGAGGAAATATCTACTCTTTTTAAAATGTTTGAGCTAATTTAGAAGCAAGAATAATAAAATGCTTTAGTCATGAGAATAGGGTCGTTGCATGTTGTCAGAGTGGCATAGGTTTACAGTTGCCCAAGTACACTAGATGCTATTTTCAAATTTAGCTTGCTTGGATTTTTCCTCACAGTAATTCTTACCTTTCTGAGCTTTTAAATCCTAGCTAAATAGTGGTAAATGTTTTTGTCACACATAAAAGGTCCATGTTTTCAAATTTAGCATCACTTAGAGTTTGGACGTGAGTAATTATATGAGAATCAGTGCTTTCAGAGTCCTACAAGAGTTGTAAAAATGTGCATAATGTGCAAGTTCAAAGAGAACCAAATAGGAAGTTTAATTTAGTTCTGATATCACAGAATCACAGAATGGTATGAATATGACAATAATTTTCAAAGAGAGATATCAATTACAACTATTTGAAACAGAAGGCCACTTTCTGAACCAAGTAGCTCAGAAATAAAGATTGAGATTTAATATAATTTTTGTAAAGTAGTGTAATTATTATCCCATGCACTTTTCTTACTATCCTTTTTGTGGTTCTTGTTGTTCATGTACAAGTGCTGAAATCTAAATAAATTACTTGCATGCGGAGAAGCACTTTGAATCTGAAGACATCAGCCCAGCTCCGAGCTGAGCTGCAAAAGCAGCTGGGCAGATGTTGAGTAGTGACTATGTGTACTGGTGAGAACCACACAGTCCAGCAGTAACTTCAGGACATCTCAGTCACTAAGAGAAAACATGACTTACGCTCTTTTGACCTTCTCCGCAAATGCCGCTCAGCTGTTGCTTTTTCTTGTCTTGCACATCGGCATTGCAGCCCTTTGGAAAAAATTAAAGCTGAGGAGATTTCTGGGACTCAGATTGTGAGCTTTGAGTCCTAACTCTGTTTTGAATGAGTAAGGTATTGTTCTTGCAGGTCAGGATCAAGCTCACGTTAACATGAGGGAATTAGGCAGGAGGGGGCTATCTAACAAAGCCCCCTGGTGCCCAGATGTTGTGTGCCCGGTGCCTAAGGATTAGACAGGCACCCAGCAGAGAAAGACCTACACACCCATTTGTCTCTCCTGTGGCAGGGCAAAAAATTAAGGATGCCTTCAGGAACCAAAATGACTGAGGAATTTTATGGTTTCTTGGTGGATCACCCAGTAATGCACAGACACATCAATTGCACCGAAGCTCCTTTGGAGATACACTATCACTGAAGCAAGGAACCAAAAGATGAAATGATGCCTACATGAAATGCCAACTGCCAAGTCCCCAGACACAGATGTGAGTGGTGGAAACCTTCTCAGCATGCAAAAGCAGAGCCTGAAACTATAGAAGTATACCAAAATATCACAGTAAGAGGCAGCAGGTGGTAAGTCTCAGTTTGTAGTGCCCCATTCTTCAACTGTTCTTACTTAATGTAGATGTTTCCTTTTTACAAAAAAACATAGATAAGCAGCTTCTGAGCAGAGCCCACACTGGCATCCCTGAGATTGTAGCAGGCTACATGTGAATTCAGTTCTTTAATATTATCATTATGAAGCAGAGTGGCAGAAGGCCAGCAATCACTAATCGGGGAACAAAAGAGCTAATTACAGCCAACTGCAAGCTGAACAGTCACCAGACAACAAAAATTCTCTTTCATTATGGCTGAGTCCCATCCTGAATTTCATTTGAGTTCAATCTGTTCCAAGTATCAAGAAGATGGATCGTAACAAAATCCTCTCCAAGGTGGTTCCTGGAGCACTAGCTTATGGGTTTTTCTCAGCTATGGTCTCCTGTGCTGGTACATAGCAGTCAGGATTCACAGTGCTCTGCAGAAACTGAACGGAAATCCTGGTTTATTACCCAGTATAACTCTCCTGAACTGTGGTGGAGACACATCCTTTTCAAGTTTTGAAGATTAACCAGTTACACTTGCATGACCCCTTCTGAGCTGATCATCAAACATTCGAGGTGCTGCCAGAGTAAGCAAAAACTACAGATGGGCTGCTAGACAGAGAGCTACAGCATTTTGGGGGGGGGAAAGAAATGTTAAGTAAATTTCATATTCTCCAAGGTCTCAGTTGGGATAGTGGGCTTAGCTAAGGACTGAGCTTATTCTTGATATATGGTAGAGTTTTCTCAAAGTGCATCCTAATTATACAGATCTGACCCTGCTTCCCACTATCGACTGTAAAATGAGCCTGGCACGTGCCAACTATTTCTTCATTGACATATGTGTCACAGACACAAAAAATTCTTTCATTATATATATGACATATTTTTTGAGTGTATCAATCTTGAAATATAGCACGTGAAATTAAACATTAGAAAGAGAAGTAGTGGTCTCTCTGTACCACTAAGTTTTCTCTAGAAGAATCCATCAGTTTTTCTGTTATCACTGATATAAAAAACAAGTCTCTAGGAAGTCAGGCATACTCTAATTCACTCTAATGTCATGAAGACAAAATTGATGAGCAATAATAGCAAAACCTGTTCTGTCCTAAAAGCACACGGGATCAGAAGAATGAAGATATATCTTGGGCCCACTGCCACAGAACGCACAGCTGGGGTGGGCTGGAGCCCTCCACCACAGAAAGCTCCACCACAAGCCCATCCTTTCTGCAGCTCAGGGCACGGGCTGCAGCAACCCTGCAGAAATGCTGGCTCAGCACTGAACATCCTCGTGCTCCCTCTCATTGGTTTGCAAAGCTCTTTTTCACACATTCTGGCTCCAACAGGAGGGAACTGGTCCCGTATGTGATAATCTAGAGGATCAGGCTTACAGAATCATAGAATCACAGA
>VXBO01011785.1:332130-358274 GCA_013400135.1 Rhinoptilus africanus | reverse complement strand
AAAAATAAAATGTGTATGTACACACACACAAAATCCAGGAAGGAAAATACATGGAAACAAGTCCTTTCTTGGGCCTAGAAAAACTATGTCTCAGTGAAACCACTTCTTGACTTGTTAAGATCTTCACCTCCTTTCTATCAGTCATTTTGGAACCGATCAGTTCATTTCAGGCAGGGAGAAGGCAGAATTAAGCTTAGGTTTGGTGAACAGCCGTTCCACCCTCCGACCGGCCTCCCCAAATCCCCCACATCTGCCAAAAGCTATCAGGTGATGACAGAGTCAATCAGCTACGCATCCAGTTCAAGTAAATGCGGGAGTACAAATTCTCACTGGCCAAACAAGCACCGAGAGCACAGAGCTGGAGAAAGCCACTCCTGAACATTGACCTGCCCAATGTACGTACTTGCACCTCAGGAATTAAGATCACAGACCAGGGAAAAAAGACAAGACTGGGGAAAAAAAAAATCTACAGGCAACAAAAAAAAAATGAGTTACAGCACTGTGAGCACGGTAAGACACTACGTGTTCTATATTCTTTGGATATCAACTCCAAGAACATCCTTCTGTCTCGCCAAACACTTGTTGAATGCTTAAGTATTTTAACATATCAGGTTTATTAGATCACTGTTTGGAAGTCTTTCCAAGAAAACCGATCTGGTAAAGCAATCACTATTTCAGGGAGCATAGCTGAGGTGCAGAAAGCCACATGTGCTAGAAAAGCTTGACTTGTTTTAAAGCAGTCAGTGGAAGGGCAGGGTGGAAGAACAGGATAGCAATAACTTCCATAAAAATCCAGCTTTAAGGAAGTCAAGAGAGAAGTAACAAGGTTCACGAAGGCCTATCAGACCTAATAAAGTTAGACTTCATAAGACTTGAGTCATTTTCTAATCGTGTAGATGGACTCTTTCGTAGACAAAACCCACAGCTGGGATGACCCCAGACTGTCCAGTGCAGTGCACTGTTTCCACATGCTTGTATACTTTTCCGGTGTTTTGCTTTTCTGACTCAAGTGAGACTGGCTTGTTCTTTGATAAGGGAACACAATAAAAAAATGTTTCAACCAAACAGTTACTCTGTGTCTGTACAGAGGTAAAAAATGCGTAATTTTGGGAGAGGTAAAAGACATGTAATTTTTTTTACACTGTAAATCACTGCCTCCTTCCTCACAAACTTCCAGGTTTATCTCACTTATGAAGGGTTAGCCCTAACCAGTCTGCCAGCCTCTTCAGGTATGTCCCTGGCTGGCAGGGAAGGAGTCAGAGCAAAACAAAAATGCCAAAGCTTTCCTGATAGACAAAAGTGTATCAAGAAAGAGAGAATACAATACAATTCTGCAGCTGATTGTCAGAACGTACTAAACCCAGCGCAGACTTTCCAACAGCACCGCTGAAAACTACTTGCACACAAACAAATTAAAAAGACTGGGACGAGACTTGTGATGGAGATATTAGGGAATCACTGAGGAATTTTTTTTTTTCTTAAATATATATATAAAAACTGCTCTGTTCCTGGATTACTTTATGAAAAAATGAATCTCGGACAAAATCACACTAGGGAGTGTTGGAGTGGAAAACAGTGGCAAAGACTGTGAAGGGGTGGATAAGGTGCCAGGCAGGTACTGGTACAGGTACTGTGCCCCCCAGTACGGCTGGGGGCCATACCGACTGCGGGATCCTTCACATCCATGGCACACCGCAGGGCAACGAAGCACCATCTGTCTGAGGGGAGGGAAGCGACAAAGGGACTTGCTACCCGATGACCTGCAACTCGGTTTTCCACAATGACAGAAAAAGTAGTACAAATGTAATTTGCATGAGTTTATATATTGCATCTCATTTATTACTGTAGTCTCTGACTGCGTTTCCCATTTCAGAGGATAATGCTTTGGACTCCCTGGAAAACTAAAGGCTGATGCTGGAGCAACCTTCACGCACCAGAGATCGGTACCTTCACACGCAGGAAATTTTAGCTCTCAAGGCTAGAAAGAAATACAGATGGTGAGAATCTTAATGCTAGGTCACCTGCCTCCAAATAGACTAAGAAAAACTATTCGCAACAGAGATCTTCTGAAATCAATGAGGTACGTTAACCAAGAAAAGGGACACCGATATTTCCTGAGATAAATATCATTCCTATATTTAACCCCTATATACTGTCATCTTCTGTCCTTCCTGGTTTCCCCATTGTACGCATTTATATTGACACTTTCTCCTTCCATTTTCCTGTCTCCACCTCAGCTTTTCTGATGAAAGAATGGCTTTTGCCATCTGTCTTGCTCTGCTTCTGCCACCAGGGAACAATGTCACTGACTAAGCCTCATATAAAACGCCATAAAGACCTAGTGAGCCATGGGACCTTGATGATTCAGGGACGATGGAGCGGCATGCACCCTATTAGCACAATACCGCTGCCTGTCCTTGCAATAAAAACACAGAAAGGGAACGTACGCCCCAAAGACACATTGCTGGACGTCCTGTGACTCTGTTGAAAACAAGCTTCCACAGTCGTGTGGAGTGCAGGGGGTGTCATAAATAAATGGCATTCAAGTGAACCAGATGGATTTTAGTCCTACTTTCAATTTGTTATTGATTTGCGAGGCTCTTCTCTCTTGAACGTGATGCTGCACAGAAGTCACGGCCATGATATAAAAACAGACCCTGTTCTGAAGGAGCCTGAGCTGCCCCTCGTCATTGCCCCAGGGCTTTCAGAGCCACCACTGCAGCTTCGGCTTTGCTCACAACTGCAAGTCGACACAGGCACAGGAGATAGGCCTAATAACACCTCCACCAGCAATATTCAACAAAAGCTACCCAAAATAACTTGTATTTATTGCTTACAGTATTTTGATTTTTTCCTACAGTTTTTCCTTGCTATGACTTACCAACTTCCCACATTTCAACGTGTAAGTTAACCCTCTATTTAATCAATACCTAACCGTATTGTACAGAGACACGAAACTCATTGTACCACCACTGAGAATGAAATACTTAATAATTGAGCACTGCATTAATTTGTGCTTAAACTAGCTTCCTCTTCATGATCAAACATCTGGGTCGGTAATTTTCACCAAGAAGCTCTATAAAAAAGGTGCCACGCTGTCCTGCTTTGAGGTAAAACAGAACCAACTTTCTGTCCAGTAATTTTATTTCTTAGCTAGGCCTCTTCTAACTCTCTGAAACTAACAGCGTGTTGTGTCTGAAACGCTTCATTCAGAGTGATGAGACAATTTGTGCCAAGGAATGGCATGCACAGAGGCTCTCGCTTATACTTATGGCTATAACAACCAAGGTCAGCTAATTTTGTTATTTGCCCCATTAGAGGGTCGGAAGGGGAGGGGCGTAGAGGGGTCCCACCTGCGGGGAGGAGCGGACAGGATGGGTGACAAAAATTAACCAAACAAGGGTCTTCAATCCCATCTGCCCNGATGGGTGACCAAAAATTAACCAAACAAGGGTCTTCCATCCCATCTGCCCCATGCTCAATATAAAAACTGAGGGATCAAAGGGTCAAGGTTCTTCCTTCAATGGCTGGCATCTGAGGAGGACCCTGTCTGTCCATCTGCCTTTGATCCCAATCGGTGTGCTCCTGACTCCAACTCTGGAACCTGGTTCCCACCTGTTGCTGAGTCCAGCCTGGGACTGCCCCAGTGCCTGACGGTGACATCATCCGGGGAGCTCAATACGGTTTTGTATATACTGAATCTATTTAATTATTTTCCTTTTTATCTTACTATTAGTATTTCATTAGTTCAGTTTCTTATAAACTCATGAATCTCTCTTTATCTCTCCCCCTCCTCCCCGTGCACAAGAGGCTGGGGGGGAGCATCTGTTGCCAGCCATTGGCCAATTTGGCCAAAACCACAACACACACTGAACCAACCTAATATATGTTTTTGAATTTAGTTTCATCGGTATAAAAGCAAGAGATCCATGTGCTGCTGCCAGGAGCCCATAAGTACAATTCTTTCTGTAGACAATGTTCTCTGTTCTGCTTTCTTAAAAAATAAATAAATAAAAAAATCATTGATCTGGTTTACGATTCAAAGTCTAGATAAGTGCCTGAATATTCTGTCTTACAACCCCACACCTCATTTTAAAACGTAGGCAATTTAGGAATAATGAAAATATGTGAAGTAGTCAAAACATACGGTGTATAACGAATCGTAAAACTTGGGATCAGTGACGGGTACATTATGAGAAGCTGTATAGTACTGTCTTACAACGTAATAGGAGAGAAAAGCTCTGTGAGGCCAAGCAGAGGCCAGTACGTGGCAATAGTTAAATTCTGAATTTACAATAAGTAGAAATGTCAAAATTCTTCCCTTTTACAGCCCTTCCACCTTCAGCTCACTTGCAGAAATCCTTCAGCCACATTATTAGCACTTTGAGGAAGCTGCATCTATGAAAAAATATCAGTATGGTGATGCTTTTTAATAGTCCTCAACAAGGCACAGCACTGGAATTTTAATCTGGATGTCATTTGTAAGGGGTAGCAGAAGTCCATTATATGCTTTGGGGCAAAATTCCTACTGACTACAGATGTAACAAAGCAGCCAGACAGAGAAATTAACAGTGAAGTAATGAAGTAATGAATTTCTATCTCTCCAGAAAAGTAAAAGTCTCTTTTGGTAAGGACACTCTTCTTTCTTAAAATAACAACATATAACAAAACAGTAAAACAACCAAAGGAAACTCATTATTTGAGTTTCTGTGTGTCTGCCTCCCCTGCCTCCCCTGCAACACACACAGCCAAGGACACAGCCAAGAAAACTCTGAAATTGCACACGTTCACTTGGCACGTCATGAGTACATGAAGAACAGACCCGACACGTGAAAACTAGAATTCACAGTATTGAATTCACCCGAAATCACGTAGGTTGAAACTACTGAAGTTGGGGCAGGCGGGCAGTGAAGTGGTGCTAGGTTTGCAGAAGGCTCTTGCAGGAGGACGTCTGTGATAAAAGGGAGCTGCAAATAGAAATGTGATACAGTCGAGGCTGCTTGTTTTCTGACACAACTGAGTAACACAGAGATTTGGACTTAATTTAGTAGCCAACTTGCACTACTGTACCTGTGCTGCAGTGCAGTGTGCAGTTACCTGTGCTAGTCTTAAAAACCCTACGGCAGCACAGAGGTAGGCATATGTTAACCACTTTGGTGATTACTCTTTAGGGGAACTTGCAGGCTGTGCTGGACTCCAGGAACCAACACCTCTCAGTTATTGCTAACGCTCAGAAAAGATCTGCACTGACCACACTCCACATGTGTCCTCAGAAGCAGGCAAGATGGTAGATTTAACGTAGAAAAAGGGAAACCAAAACTGTGTTATGAGAAGAAATTGATTTTTCCAGAAATTTTAGTACCTAACCTAAATTTTAAGAGCAATCCTACTGCAGAACAATTGTGACAAACTGTTGCAAATTGAAAGCAGTTTTATACCAAAAAGCGGCATTTTCCCCATCTTTTATTCGAGTTGAAAGAAATCCCCTTTGAGAGGCAGTATTTTATTTTTACTTCGTCATTTACAGTTACGGTGTGCTGCCTTAAAATGCTGTGAAGGGGCAGGGGGAGAGGGGGAGACCAGCTCTCAGCTGGAAGGAGCTGGTCCTTCCCGGCAGCAGAAGGCAGACAGGACAGGGGGGACCCCCAGCAAGAGGTGGGAGCCTGCAGGAGGCTCGGGGCCAGCAGTCTGCTCTCCAAAAGCTTCTTCCCATCACCCTGCTGCTATCCGAGGGCACCGAGTTGACCGAAACAGAGCCTGAAAGCAGGAAGCTGCCTGCCAGGACAAAGGGGGAGATTGTCTATAAACCCTTTTTATTTTTGTTCTGTCTTGCCTAATTGCTTCAAGTTTTTTCTGTTTAAGATGCGAGATATTATAGTTTGCCATCCAAATACAATGTGGCTTTTTGAGTCTAAAGGCTCTGCCGCTGGGCAGATCCCCTTCCCAATTCTGGCCAATTCAACGTCTTGCCACAACTTCACCTCTCCCTTTGCCCAGTATGATCCAATTTATATGACTACAGAATTATTTAGGGTATCTTGCCACCCTTAAATCACTGTTCTTTCTGTAACTTTTCTTCTGTTCCAGAAAATGTTAGCTCTCGCAGGCCACTGCCTTTCTAATGCATTACTTGAGCATGACACGAGACCCAGCACGTGCGATTTGCCACCAGTCTGGAAATTCATAGCGGGTCCAGGAGGTGGGCTGTGTTTGTAATGCAAAGGGCAACTTCACACTAAATGTTGGCCAGCGGGTGAGACTTCTGGCTAACAGGAAAACAGAAAGCTGCCAGGAGTAAAGCATCTTTCCAAGCCAAGAAAACCTGCTTTGCACCTATACTTTGGTGTCCAAAGAACCTTGGGAACTGGAAAAGAAAAGAAGTCTCACCCTATGAGGGGAAAGGGAGACCTGGGAGAAGGACCACAACACGAGATGTGACAAGTCACCTTGACATCCTGCCCCTGGAAAAAAGACAGCCCAAATAACCCTGAGAATAGACTGGGAGTGGGAGATCAGTAGTCTGGGAAAAGGAAATACAATTTCCATCTTTCAAAGTAAGGACATTAATAAAAAATTACATTTTTCAGGTTAAAAAAAAAGACACTAAAAAACATTAATCTCCACAAAGATTTATGTAAACCCCACTTCAAATAAATAGCAATCACCACCCATTTTGATTTTATTGTTAAGAGTAACAATGTCAGCAGCAGTCAGCATAAAAATATTTAAATGCTATAGCATAGCAGAATTCTGCAAATATTATATTTATAAGTTGGAACTAACCTCATTAACTGCCTGCGGCATTGCTTCAGTTCATTATGTGACACAAACAGAACAAATTTATATAACTGCATCTAAAATTACAAACAGGTAGTGCTGTACTTCTGTGACTGTGTCTTAGCAGCGATATTCATGCAGCCGTGAATAAAGTCCTGCCATCCTGCCAGCACTTTGACTACAAAACTGTATTCGTAGGATTTTTTTATTTTTTTTTTTTGGTTGCAAAAATGTGATTTGACTTCAAAGCCACTTTTAAGATTTTGCCTTTAGCGACCTTTTACAATGAATTGGTCCTTAATATCTGGAATAATTTTACAGGGAAAAAAAACCCATAAACCCAAATTAAAGGAATTCAGTAGTAGGAGAATGAGAATATTTCTTAGAGAGATAGTAACAAGTTGACTAGGACAGAAATTCAAACTAATCTCAGATTTTCCAAATCTAAAATGGTCTGCAGTGAAGCTGGGCATCCTTTTCTGAAATCACGATGGATGTCTGTAAGGGTGAGAATCCTTACAGAAATAACGTAACAATCTAAATAAGTGCTATTAAAATGCCAAGAGATTAAAGGCTAAGGTTATATACACATGCAAAAAATATTTGTATCTGCAGATGTTGACATCAGATCAGTTCACAGCTGTACTCCTTTGTTGTCTTAAAAAAAAAAGGATAATAAAAAAAATCAGACCATAAGACTACTTTTTTCTTCCATAACAACAATCTCTTTTGTCTTGGACGCAGAAGCAGCAGCAGGGGGTATGGTTTAGTTAGGTTGTAATTCATCTCCACTAAGAGTTACCCGACAAACACAGTATGAAGTGTCATTCTTCCCTTTGTCTGGGAGCTGGTGAAAGTGGTTTTATCTTGTTTTTTCTGTCCCTTACAATATAAGGTGTCAGGAGCTTCCACTCTATTCCTCAGGTTTTTCTGGCACCTTTTGTCCATTTTTATCGCTTGGCATCATACCTTCCCAGGAGTTTATAAATCTTTGATGAGATCATATGCCACTATTCGCTGGAGGTCTATATCTGGAAGGTGCCAAGGGTGCAGCATTGTGCGACACTCATGTGTCAGGAGTTACCCAAACATCACTTAACTCTGAAGCCACTGCCATTTACTAACTCCTTAGCGGCCGGATCAACACATCGTGATAAAAACATCGAATTATGTACTATGAACGCATACCTAGGAACCTCACTGTCCCTTCTCTCTCCCCTAATCATAATTTAAACGTTTTAGGTAAATGTTCACATATATACTACGTAGTTTTCTAGTATCTTTTCAAAGAAAAAAAACCCCAAACATTAGAAATAAATTTTAAAAAGGAACATATGCCTGATTAAAACCAAACCAACTAGCAGCTGAGGCCTGTGACTCTAGGATAGGCTCAGATGTCCAGTGCTGTGTATCAGTGTTCCAGCTTGGGATGTAACGAACCAAGACCTTGGAGCATGGCTTCCCAGCACCGTGCAAGACAGAGGATCCACCAACCTAAGAATGAGTCAACCAAGAGCCCGCTGTCTGGAAACCACCATACCTGAAGCTAAGAAGAGAAATAGGTAACAATCTAGTAAACCTTTTTCCCTAATGGACATGAAAATTATAAAGAAATAGAGAGCATGCTGCCTTCCCACCAGTCCCTGCAACACACGCAGAGATATCTGACATTAAAAGACTCTTTGATATAACAAAGCAAAGGTCCAGTAGTTAAAATCTGAGTCCAGAAAAGTTCAGACAGAAATAAGGTTCATAATTAACATATGTAATTAACCAGCTGGAACAGCTTCTGACACAGGATGCTGTCAATTACTTAGGAGAATATAAAGCAGACTTTTTGGTAAATTTTCATTTAAAACTTTCTAACAGAAAAGGTATTTTGACCCCCAGAAAGTGAAAAAAATAGCTATCAATTGAAACAGGTAAGAGTAAGGGGTATTTTTATAAACATGATTTTTATAAACATGACTGCTAGATTATTTTTTTTTCTAATTTGAAGAGACACAGACCTCAAAACCTTTGCAAACAAATTGTGCTGTTCAAGAGTTGCAGAATCTTTAAGGGAAACTGAACAAAACCAGTCCTGACTCCATTAATCCGTTCCTGCCCTGGAAACTGTCCTGACAAGACACACCCCAACAGATTATTGAAGATGGTTGTTTGGGATTTTTTACTTTTTTAATTCTTATTACTCATACAGGTGAAGTAATATCTTTGTTTTAAATATGAATCACATTCTGACACAGTGCATTAAAAAGATCCAGGTATTTTTATGGCATGTCTCACAAAGCAACTGCCACTGAGATGCATTAGACTATCATCCAAAGTCTGGTCTCCAGGGGACAGTGGGGCATTAAATTGGACAAAAAGCTATGACTGCTTCTGCAGGACAATCCTGAATGTGCCAGGAGATGGAAGAGATGACCTAACAAGTTTCATCTTCAAAGTAATCACCTCAAGGAATTAAAAAAAAAAAGCATAAAAATCTTTACGTTTACTACTTCAAAATTGTAAAAAGTATTTGTTTGCAGAAGGAAAAGGCTAATGGGAGAAACTTTTAAGTAGCTGCTTCCAAGAAAGGCAATGAACAGATTTGTTAGGAAATTATGGTTTCTTCACATTAACCTTCCTCGTCACAACAGGGGAGAGAGCACAGCTGCCTGAAAAATGTGCAGTCTCCTGCTTCTGCCCACGGTGGAGATCACCCAGGAAAAAAAAAGATAAAGATACTGTAGAAAAGGTTTCCATTCGCACCCTTGGTAACCCTTGCCTTTTCCAAATTTCCACTGAAGGGAGCCCTACCTCAAATTAATTTTAAAGCTTATGTCTAATGGCAACGTGACTTTAGTGGGCATCCATCATCAACGGAGAGCGCACCTCCCAGGAAACGTGTAGTATCAAGGTAAAATGCCGAACTCAACAGTCACAAATGTTGCATGAAGCAGAAACATTAACACATTTTAAACATCAAAAGTTTAAAACAAAACAAAGCCTAAAGCCTAAGTAATACACCATCTGGGGTTAGTTTGTGTGCATAGGAAGTTTCAGAACAGAGATAGTTAAGCAAGTGCCAAGGGTAAGTCTGACCACATTTCTCATCTTTTTCAGGTGTTTTGAAAACATAATTGTCATTTGCCTGGAAGGGAAATTTTTTCTCCCTCCCAGCCCATTATCTATACCCTGAAGCTGTAACAAGGGCCTGTAACAGAGTTTTCTGGTTACAGTTTCTCTTCTAAAAGCAAAGGACATTTCCGTGGTGGCCTGGGCTCTGTTATCAGAAGCTCTGATTTACTGAATACAAAGTCAACAATATTTTAATTTTTCCAGGCTTACACGAGAGGCAGCATTCAGCTTGATTTAACAAAGCCTTTTCAACAATGAGGCAGCATTTGGCTCCAAGTTGCCATTCAAACAGCAGCTTACCTTCGGGAATGAAGAGTACATTTCTTTCCCAGCGCCAGATTTTTGCGATGATGAAAAAGCTCCTGTTAAGCATTGATGCATATAACTAATTTAGACAAGTTAGGAAACACACTCTTTGCTCATTACCTGAAATTTACAGTATCTGTGGGAAAAATACCAGTTCTGGCACAGATTCTCATAATGTCATCTATGGATCCCTAATGCTTAGCAAAGAAGTTTCTAGATAAGCTTGTTATTATCTCATAGCAATGGGTCCTCTCCAACTGTTGAACTGCATTAAGAGGCACAAAATATTCCTGAAATATTTATTGTCCTTCTGAGCAACTGCTGAAGTATTGATAAAGCAGAAAGGCTGTACATAAAGTCAGAAGTGGAATGCACAGAATCCGCAAGCTAAATTGCAGCTAAAACATGGTCCACCCTATGAAAACATTCACAAACCCTTGACTTGAAGCACTTGGAGAGTAACAGGACATTCACAGACGTGTTTTATGAGAGCAAACACTTACATATAGAGTGTTAACAGAAAAAAAAAAAGAAAGGACTGAGGTTATGAACAGGGGCGAAGCAGCTGAAGATGTGTCATAACAGCAAATTATTCCACGCCCTTTCAGATATGGATCTTCTCAGCACACGCTTTGATAGAGATATCACTAGCTACATAGAAAATGTTTATCTTTTACATCAAAATCATGTTTTAAGATAATTATTGTATGGAGAACCACTTGAGAGTGTGGATAGCCTTAATTCGGTCCGTTGTGTTATGCTACATGGGTGGCTGCTCTTCCCCCAGTAACATCTGCCTGACTCAGTACAAAGAAAGGAGGATGCTCCAACTACTTAAAGTTTTAATTCTTGCTGTTCAGCTTGAGGCCACTGCTTGCTTACTTTTCAGTTTACTTTTTGCTCAGATGCTTCTCAAGACCAGCCATGAAAACCAATTTATAAAAATATCCTGGTAGGAGTCATGACATTTGACATGGAATTATCTGTGTGCTTAATAGCATTCCTCAGCTTATTTTCATACTAATGAAATAGCACTATTATTTGCATTTGTGAACTGCATAGAAACACAGCTGCCTAAGAAGTCTCTTTCATCTCTGAAGCAGACAATGTTCCACATGGATGAACTCTTTACTGAATATATTTGTTAAAATATTAAGAAGTCTGAAAATTCAACTATTGTTTAAAACCTGTCCAAGTGATAAAATACTATCAGAAGAGGGGGCAAATGCTCATCCTATAGCCAAATACCAATTTTTTTACTCTAAAACTCCAAAGTACTAGAGCTATTTAAGGAAAAGAACTATTCTAGTTTTATTCTCGGGAACTGGAAAGCCATTTTACCTGAAAAATATGAAAAATGAATAAGCTTGGCAAACATCCAGCAATGAATATTTCATTTTGAACAAATAAGTGGGTAAATTTACAAGCTATAAGAAGAGGGTTGTATGCAAAGGATCAAGCTGTATTAGAAGTACATAGCTTTACCTGTAAAAATACTGCAAACATTTTAACCGTTTTCCCTTTGGTATCGCGTAAGTAGGTAGGACCGTTGTGTAGTAATAAGAGATTCAATTTTAAGTCCCCTTGTCTTAGACCATCGTTGGCCTTTTCCTTCAGTTCCCAGTGCAAAAGAGATTAATACATCTGAGGCACTAACTTGCTTCCATTTGTCTGAGATGGGAACTACCGGAGTATCTAAGATAGTTAGAGATACCCTGCTCTAACAGTAAATTTCAACTAATCTATTTTTAAAATAATTCATATTACAGCAAGAAGAACTTCTTCCTTTAAAGAGAATATGAATGATTTAATGCCCCCCAAAATCCATTACTTTCATGCACTGTAGCAAAATAAATATTTTACAAACAATGAACTTCCACCTTTCTGCCTCTGAATTCCTTTTCATCTCCAGTCCCAAACTGTTTAAGCCTTGTTTCCTTGCTTACAGAGCTATACCATCCTGAAAAGCCAGAAAGTTTCAGCACAAATGAAGTCATCTTTTCACAGTACACTTCCTGTTTAAACTCACTTAACTGAATATGTAAATCTAATCATTTTTCTCAAAAGTTTCCGAATAGGCATTTTTTAAAAAATCCAATAAACAGCAGAAGTCTATTTAAGATCATAACGCTGAAGTCAGAACCTCTACTCCCATAGAAGAACTCACAACCAAGTAAACTGACAGGTGGAACAACTAATTCAGAGAATGAGATCTGTTTAATTAGGCCATTAAAACCACGTATACAGTTGTGAAATCTGTCATTAGAAGTCTTTTTCTTTAATCTCTTCTGAACCGTTTTTCAAACCTTTTCCGCGAGGTATCAGCAGGTCTTTAAGATCAAATATTGTTAGCAAATGTTCTCCTGATGCAACCCATCTGTTGGGTGTTAGCGTTGATCTTTTCTCAACATTCATAAACCAGTCCCTTCTCTATTGTAGATTATAAATATCAGCAACTGTGCAGAAACAGCTTTGCTCAGATCTGCCAAGACCCTCACTCCTGCAAAATGTTGAGTATTAATTTCCAATAGAACCAAATTTCACAAGACTTTAAGTTATATTTTTTTAATTAGTGCTTGCTTTTTACTATCATTAAAAGCACAATCAGAGGATCATTTGTTAGGTAAAAATTCCAATTTCTGCACATCGAGAACAAAACACAAAATTTTTACTTTATAATATTAATATATTTTGATTATGTTCAATTTAGCAACAAGCTGTCAATTTACATTTTAGTCACTTGAAGGCTTTAAACCTTACAGAGAATCTACTTGGACATAAACAGTTATACAGTGATGAGGCGAAAATAGCCATAAAAAGGACAAAGGAGAAGGAAGCACATTTTCTACATCTGAGGCAAAGCAAACAATTGCAGCAGTAATTATGGCCTTTTTCTTTAAAGGAGACTTTAGACCAATTGTCCTGAGGCCACTGAAGGAAGAACAAGATTTAGTTACAGTGGCCATTTGATACTGCAATTTATTGCTTGCTGTATTTTCCTTGAAACAAGATATTTGAGAGAGCCAGTTGCTTGGTGTTAAAAGCTTAATTTTCAAAGCAAATTTGAAGAATGATTCCAGATTTTGACATGGCCAGTCTTCTTATTACCGCTCACGTATTTTCCTTTGGCTATGAAAACAATTCCAGATTCTTTTTTCATTTTGACCATAGCGAATGAATAATGTGTCCATGCAAGTGATACAGTTAAAAAATGAAGGTCAGGCAATTCTGCCTCTATGTTCTTTACTTGTATCTTATATTAACATTGTATTATTATTAAATTACATGCTGAAATAAGCTTATTTTAAAGCCGCTATATGCTTCGTAAAATATTACGTTTAGAATACTTTTCCATTATTAATTCTTCAAATAATAAGTTAGAATGCCCTAGAAGCATTTTTTTAAAAAAATTTTCTGTTTATGTAATGAATAGACAAAAGAAGTTCAGGTCAGGACTATCTATATGTACACCCACACCCTCACATATATTTTTAAAGACTCAGTATGTATACATGAGACCAAGTTCATCTTTGGGAACCTGAGCTACTAAAAAAAAATATATATATATATTTAAAACTTTACAGTTGATTTTTCAAACATCCTATGCTGATTTGATTTTAAACATGCTGAAATAAAATGTCACAGTGAAGTGATGTGATGGGCAGGTCTAAGCTGCTGCCCGCCCTCAAGTCAAGGAGAGCTGGCAGAGCAGGGAGCTTTTTGGAGGAATGGTTTGGCACTGCACCGCATTGCATTTTTCAAGTGCTTGCGAGATAGAGAGTTATGAACACTCAAATACATACTGATGGATAAAACCTTTTTTGAAACGCTAGCTGCCTTTGCTAAACGGTCGATAGACCGTAGTCATTCCCGGCTCCCAGGAGCTGACAAAACAGACAAGGATTTGCTAATACAACATGCAAGCAGAGGGAATACGACGGTCAGTAAATATTGAGCAAGCTATGTGTGTTCCTTCCCTACAGCTAGAATGAGCCTTTGCAAGGAAATTATTAGGAAAGTGAAACAATGAAGATGACACAAGAAAGGGCATAATCAGAAGGCCAAACGAAATGAAAATAAAGAAACAAAGATAGAAAAGGAGTAAAGGAAAATAGCGATAAAGCTCATATGAGACTAAAGAGTGCTTGAGAGAGGACGGATGAAAGTGAGCGTGTTGAACACACAGCTGCAGATCAGATAGGCTGGAATATAACATATGAGACTTGGGGAGACCAGGAACGTACGCAGCACGAAAGCTTCACATGCAACTGGTTTTACAGGCTCCTACCAACTCAGTCTCTCTTCTGAGCCTGTTGCATCTCAGTGACGTTCTTCTTCCCTAAACCCACATCACACAGGGCAAAGCAGCACAGCACGCAAAGCCTCCAGCTCCCTCTTCTCCTCCTGCGTTATCTCTGGTCCCATGCAGCTGCCTGCCCACTACCCATCCACCCCCAACAGCCCACTCCGGGGTCAGCGAATACGTGTGCTCAAGTGCTGCATCTTTTTCATCCATTAATCTCTGTTCTCCAACCACAACTGGGGGAAACAGAAAAATCCCTGTACGCGCAGCTGCTAGAGGAACACATGGGAAATAAGAGAACTGATGAATCTAAGGCTAGCTCCTCAAACATCTCACTATTAAAGACATACAAAAATTATTTTGCTTAGTTTTTATCATCTGTACACTGGAATTAACATTTCCAATCTGTTTGTGCCCAGTCCTTTGAGATATGATGATAAAAATTCCTTCAGCAATGCAAAATATTAGTACCATTAATGTCACGGCATGGTTGAGAGTAAAGGAATTATTTTATAAGTGGTTATCAGCATTTGCCAAGTTCCCATCCCACCCCAAACTTTTGAAATACTAGAATGGAAAAAGCCCTGAAACGTGGAGAGAAATGCTGATGCTATTCATTTGAATAATATGAAGAGCTAAGTATTAGTGATCTCAGCTCAGTTTCCAATAGATGGTTCCCAAGAATGTGCAGCTGCTCTTGATGTTCCCTATCATTTACTAATAGTAAATGTCTTGAATGTATCAGATGGAGACATTAAATAAATTAAAATCTAATTTTCCCATCAAAAGTAATTAGCACAGTTTTTGCATCCTTGCCAGGTACTTCTCTCATTACTGGTTATTCTCTTTGGCACATACATTGGACAGTGAGAAAAGTTTATATTTTCTACTGTCCGACATGACAGGTTTATTTTTCAAGGACTACTGGCTAAACCATTTCATACATCGGTTAAGAAAAAAAAATCAGCAAAAATAAACATGCAAAGTAATCATGTAACTGGACGTGAGAAACTCAAACGTAACTATTTTTGGCAGAATCACCACTATCTGAAATGAAGAGATTAAAATACATTGCTAACATTAATACTGCCAAAAAAAATGGAAATAAATTTGCCAAGTGATGCTGTAATTAACATGGCCCTTGGGGGCCTGAGATGAAGTTCTGTCCAATTGCAGAGAAGAGGTGAGAAACTTAAAAGGCACCCAAATGCAATTCCAGTCTGTCACAGCACCAACACCTACAACACCAATAATTTGTGTCAATGGCTTCAGAATTACTGTCGCTGCGGTGTACTTTGTTATGTTTCACCCCTCCTTCAGCATACTTTCAGTGCGATAGAGCAGAAGAGGAAGTAGATCAGAAGCAATAACTCACTACACAGTGAAGTCTTCATCTTAATAACAAAAAAAAACTTGCAGCTAGTTACCATTTTCAGTCAGAAGGCTGCCACTTTATACTAGTAACCAACAGGAAAAAACCAAATCGAAGAATATTTTGGTATATCTAGATTTAGTCATCCTAATATCCTTAAGACAGAAGGGCAAATACTACATCATTAATGATGCAGTTCCTATTTCCAGTTCCTGAATTGTACAAGGCTTTTTGTCTCAGGTAGTATTCTGGCTTTCTCCAAATTTTTTCTCAGCTTCTACAGCTTGGTTGTTTTTTCAGCTTTATTCATCCACCCATCCAAACCAGCTACGCCCCAGCCTGACAGCGAGCTAGTTATAAACATTTGTTTACTCTTGCCTCCTTCCTCTATACTTAATTTATGTTACATTTTAGAAGCTTTTAATTAGGGAGCATCTACTGATAACAGGAAGGAAATGGTTTAAAAGTGCAAGAACAAACTCATAGATAGGAATCAAGTTAAAATAAAAAGAGCACATGAAAATGTTCTCCATTCTAACTCACAGCTGGGAAGCATCGCAGTGACTTCCTTGTACCCTTTATCACTGACTACAGTTTCTGCTTTAGAGAAATGTGCACTACCCGGAGATAAAATCTTTTATTCTATCAAACAAAGCCTTTGTTTCGTATATTAGAAAATATTAATATTGCAAATTAATTTGTATGCTAAAAGGTTTTTCCAAATTGCTTTAGCATTGCTCAAAACATTCGCCAAAAGTGACAGTCACCATGTTTTGCCACGCAAGTTTTTTTAAACATCATTTGGGTATGGCATGTTTCACAGACGATAATGGGAGAAATAAAAAATAAATAAATAACTTTAAAAGACCATTTGTGCACAGATCAGGGCCAGCAGAGCAAATCTCCTGGGTGAGAGCAAGGGCTGTGAGACTTGCAGCTCCCCCGTGGAAGGCAGAGGAAGCTCCTCTCTGGAGCTCTGGATCAAGTGGCCACTCTACTCCGAGCGGATCCCAGAAAACCACTTCTCACCATTAGATGTAGAGCTGGTCCACAGCCCAGAACAACCACTTGGAAAAGATCCAGAGCTCCTGGCTCTCACATCTGCTTTCTAGATAGTGGTCTTGCCCTTGTTCAGCTATATTTATGACCTTCGTAAATTAAAGATAAGGTTAAGAATATACCGCCCTTAATAATGGGCTTTAATAATTAATCTTTAGAATAGATTATTATAAAATCGGTATTATTTCCACAACACAATAAATCAAACACTCTTAAAACAGAAAATACACAGATCAGGGGAAAACTGGCCAGCAGTACTTGTGAGAACATCTCTGACCTTTCCAGATGTATTTTTCTGTCCTTCTCCTCTCTCCTCCCTGCACCGATTTCTGTTCTGTAACATGGCTTTTATTTGTCTGAGCCTCAAAAGCTCCTGGGACTCAGTCTGACCTCTCAAATGAGATTCCCAGAATACAGCCGTCACAAGAAATCAAAATGGTCCATCCATAACCAACTAGTTTGAAAGTCGTGCTTATCACAGGCCATTTTAATTATCTTACATAGCATTGGTTCCTTTCCTTGGGGATACTAATTACATGAGCATGCTTTGTTTCTTTCACTTCCACAACATTCACTTTTTTCAACATTTTCAAGCAATATTCTGAGAGCACACTACTCTAAAATGGCACAACATTCAGTTCTAACCTTAATGATAGATAGGCTTTAATCATCTGAAATGTGCTATGCCGTTTCTCTGGTGTCAGAGAGAAGCCTAAATTAATGGATAACCAAAATCATACTACTAGCAGGTTTGGCACATCAGTTCCTACTTACTTATCATTACTGCTAAAAAAATTTAAAATGAGGCACAAGGGTTATAAAATGCAATGTAAATGTAAGGTGTAATTTGAGTTTTCAGATTAGTTTACACAATTTGTCATTATTTTTCATCTGGCAAATCAATGATTAACTAAACCGAATCAGCCAACAGTAAGTGTTTTACTGGAGACAGATATCCTTCACTGTCAAAAGTGAAAATTGTGTTTAGGAACACTCAGATTTATTTACAAAGAGAACAGGGAGGCTTCTGTTCAGCTCATAACCATAAAATAAGCCAGTAATATACTGTCAAAACCTACAGTTGCAAAGTGATACAACCAAGAAGATTAAGGAGTTGTCACGTATTGCTCTCAAGAATATAACTTCTCCTCCACCCTCTCTATTCTTCTTTCTTCTCTGTCCGCAAAACAAAGTAAGTCCAATACTAACAACTGTTCAAACCAAGTCTAGCTTTTATTTTTTTCCTTTTTTGGTTTATAGTGAAAGCACAGCGTGCCCCCAAATATATATATATTCTCCATTTTCCCGTGACTCATTACATTCTCCAGTCAATGAAACTGGTTGTGTAGGAACAAATACGTCTTCCCAAAGCATATCTCACAAAACCAATGAAAGAAAATTCATGTCTTGGATTAAGTGTTTTTCTTTTTTCTTTAACCACCATTCTAAAAGGGGGAGAGGTATGCCCCACCCTGTTTATACTTCAGTCAACAAACAAAAAAAGGCTTTCAATGCAGGAAGAAGTAGGAATTGAACAAAGTTGTGTCCTCCGACACATAGCCACAAATGAGGGAAAGACAGAAGGATTTAAAATCAGGAAGAGCACAAGGCAGGGAGAGGTTCAAGTGTGGTATTACAGGAAAGTCGATGAGTCGCTGACTTAGGAGGAGATTCCCATTCGAGTTGGAGTCACCCAAGACAAAACCCCTGTGCAGGCTCTCTGGTTTTCCCTGAATTGGACACAGAATAAGACAGCAGCCAACATCAAAGCAGTCAGTTCCGAAGAGCCCCAGTATTTACAATCCAAGCATTCATGGGGGTTTGAATTAGTTTATGTACTTTGGTCTTTAAAAACACTAAAACTACTTTTATATTTATCTACTCAGGGTTCAGATTTTCAGGATTTGCTGGAAATTAGTAAAGCCCATGCAGAGAAGGACCATGCTACAGATGTCATATCCACATCTAGTTGTAAAATAAAAGTCCCCTGTTACAGCCCACTTCAAGAAAGCCATTCTCTCTGACATGAGAGGTAGTAACTTTGCAAATGAAAGACGAGATTTTCATGTCATCATTTGATTCCACATGTCATAATTTTAAAACAGATCCTCATTTACCATCACACTTAGGATCTAACTGCAAATGAAAACACTGTTCAAATCACAAACCTTTGCAAAGCTAGAAGCAAGCCAGGTACTACAATCTTGTCAAACACAAACACGCCAGTTTCCCTAACAGCAAGGAGTAAGGAGGAAGCATATTTTAAAAACTAATCAAATGTATCTCCTAGTTTCCCACCTAAGAGAGACCTCATGTAGAAGCACAGTGTTCAAAAGAGAATCCACTGTTTAAACCATCGGTGGCAATGTCTTCTGAGGCTTCCTCCTTTGACTGCTGAGCAAGCAATCAGGGCAGAGAATTTCTATGAAAGAACTTCTTCCTCAAGAAAAGGAAACGAAAATAACTTTCTAAATGAAAATGGACACAGAGAACAGGAAAGGAATCAGATCTACAAGGTGTTGAATGCCCTCATCTCACCTCATATTAATAACAGTCACAGGAATCCAATAACTTAGCAAACTGGACCCAGAAAGAATGAAACGGAACATCTCTGTATCACTTGTTTTTCATTAAAAATAGATAAATAAACACCCTGAAATCCTATCATTGGATACATGCAAGCAGAAGCAACAGAACAATCTTCCCAGCCCTTGTACAATGTCAGAATGCACTTACAGTTTAAAGTTTTACACTTCTCAGTACAGCACAAGCGCTAACTAAAGAGATAATTTTTCATTGAGCAACTGAATGTAGGAACATGGATTTCTCACATAATGTACACGGTTCATTTACCTCAGAAAAGAAATAGATTTTTACGGACATTAAATACAAACTACCTAAACGCATTGCACAGTTAGATACAATTGCCATTCCTATTCTTTCATAAGCAATGCCATCTAAAAGGATAGAGCCAGGGTTAAGACCTTCATTTAAACTAATCAGAATAAAAGTCAACATAAGCATCAGCAGAGGAAGGCATGCCAAAAATAATAGCAAAACAGTAAAGACACAACAAACAATAAAGCTAGTTAAAATCTTGGATACTGATTTATCCTAAGATGCAGCACAAAATACTAGAAGGCAAAAAAAAAGTTTATTCCATTTCCATTTATTTAAAGGTTATAAATATAAACACTGTTCCTGTGATTTCTACAAACAAATGACTTTGAAGTAAGTTTTTTGCATTTCTTTTAAGGAGTTATCTGTGCTAAGCTGGGACGTTTCTGAAAACAGAAATATGTTCAGTCAGTGTAAAATAGAGAAATGATGCCAGAGGAAAGGTTCTTCGTGCCCACCTCCTCTTGGGCACCGAGGCAGAGGTGTCTGTACAGACACCAATTAGCCGATGACGATGTTGGGGATGGCACGTATGTAACAGAGGGCTGAATTTAGACGACATGCTGACAAAAATTATGGCTGGTAACTGCTACTTCCAAACCCAGCAAGTTAGCATCTTTAATAATTGTCATTTGTCTTAAATGTTCAGAGCTATGAAGGCACCATTATGTCTGGCAAACTGGTAAAATTATAACTCAAAAAAATACAAAAGCCAAAATTAGGCTAATGATAAGGGAAGCATTACCTGTGTCAAACTGTTCAAAACTCTGGTTGGCACCTGTAAGCATTAATGGCAGGATTCTGAGGTTAGGCCTCAGAGCTGGGCTCGCTCCCTGACTTCACAGCCCAGGTGCTGACCTTTGCTAAAGGCATCTTCTTCGTCTGGACACCAAGCCAGACACAGGTCAGCAGCCCAAAGCATTATGGGCTGTGTAAGGTATTTTTTCTCTCCAAGCAAAGCAACTGGAACACTAATAGGGAGCTATGTAAAAAAGGAAAAAAAAAGGGGGGGGAGAGGATGATTCTAAGATGATTATGAAATATGATCAATAAATGATGCCTTTTTCCCCAAAGTCTGAAGTATTGACAAACAGAGGTCCTGTATGCATGACTGCATTAGCTGTCGGTAATCACTAATCAGATCTACAATGTCATGATGCATTTATTCATTTCCTTTAAATACCTGGCACTCATTATTTAATACGATGACACAAACCCGGACCGTAAAATGACCTACTGTAGTCTCAGTCATTTTCCTCTTTTGCTCAAAGATCCAACGAGCATGAATCTGCAGATAGACTGAAGCAGATTACAATGTATTGGGCAGTTAGCTAAAAGCAAAGTCTTTTCCCCTCTGCTTTCATGGCTAACAGCAGTCTTGTCATTCTTTAACAAAATGAACCTTGATCCAAGGCATTTGTTGCTACTACGAGTGACTTAACTGAACATCACTACCATACGCAAGACATATATAAAACATTGCATCTGTTCTGCTAATGGTAAACTTACGCTTGCAGGACATTTTCTCTATTTCTGTAATAACAGAATAAAGTTGAATTAAATGAAGCAAAAGACACGAAGCCTCTAGCCTATTTCTGTAAACAGCAGAAAGGCATTCAAGTCTTTAAACCACAAGGATAGGTCTTTTTATGGACTTTGATTCCAAATCTATGACAAATTTCAGAAAAAGACCATTGCATCTGGTTAGGAAGTCCCTCTGTTTGGGAATATTCAATTGCAGGATCAATACCTCAACCTACAAACCTGAAAAGACAGCAGTTTTCCATTTTCTTTAGAAGTTATGCGTATTAGCAGTAATGCACCAAACAGTAAAATTGGAATTCTCATGACTTAGAAATAACTGTGTTCTGGCCAAATAAGAAAGTTTTTTGGACATGCACCTATGCTCGCATACTTTCCTCTATTTACTACCCAGTTGACTGACTTGAAGAGAGACCCATACCGGTTTGTAACTGGAAGGACAATTTTAGTGCACAGGATTTTAACCACACAACAAAGGGTTAACACATCCCATCACCAAGGGAAATCAAGAAATGCAATCTCCAATGACCAAGTATTTCCCCAAGGAGGAAAAAGGACCGAGTACAACTTCAGTAAATGCCTACAAATTGTAAAATAATCATCTGGAATTTTTAAAGTAAAGCAGAAGTGAGAATAAAGGGGTTTAGGTGGTCTAATGCTAATCATCCACTAACACCTCTAATGACTTTTGGCAATTACAGAGATTTCATATATGAACAAACACCTTTTTTCTAAACTGCTGAGCACATACAAATGTGAATTAACCATTTAGTGAGACAAGCAATTAAGACAAATTAGAAAACAGTTTCATGTGCTTTCTGCATCACAAATACCTTATAAAAGCCTTTCAGTGACCCAAAAAGTGAACAATAAGGACTATGTTAAAGGCTACTGTCAGAGAGACAAAGAGCAAAGACATGCAAGCTTTGTCTACACCCATCCAGAGAAACTCAGCAAATTGCTCTGTCATGCATCTTGTACCCTCCCCAGCAATCATGGGAACCTTTGCCCTCTTGCCCTGACAGATTAAATCGAAGCATAAAGGAGTGGGATCTTAGCCAAAGAATATTACATTTTAAAAGCTGACCTAAGCTGTTTTTATTTGCCCTTTCATTTTGATCTCATGATGATGTTTGAATACTTTCCTTAGATATTGAGTTCATCAATCTCTAACCCTCTCCTGATGCACTTTAGGTTTCTGCATTTCCTCCATTTCAGGGAAGGGTAAGGTGTTTTGCGCTTAAATAAAAGTGCCTACATGACACAAGAGATCTAGAATGCTTAGTCATAAAGAAGATTTGTAATCGGGATTTTTTTTACCTCTCAAAATTATGAATATTTTCATGCACTAAGACTTGAAATTATCACTTGTTTAATACTTATTTTGTACTTGCATATAATTTCTCCCTAGAGAAAGGATCTGCGCAAGCATCCTTTTCACTCACTCACCCACCCACCATCACCCTTCCTTAAACAGTTGCAGAAAGTACCTTGTAATTGGGTGTTCGGCTTTTCTTAAACCTCTAAAACTGACATAAAGATTGATGACATTTGACACACTGAGTGAATAAGAGCATAAACTATCATACTATTTTATTTGAAATTAAAATTCTCTAGTCCGCTACAGTTACCTTTTAAATGCGCCTCCGGCATAAAGCTTTCAGACATGAAAACCGAGGGTGCAATCTGCACGGCTTGAGACTTAGCTAATGAAACACTGAATCTTCTACCTCAGTGAGTCCCAAATTTTTGAAAGGCTTAAGCACCTTACAGAGTTTAAAACAAACTGGTTGCCTCAGTCTAGCTTTGAAATGGATGTATCACCCCAACTGTTATTAATAGGAATAAAGGCTCATTGCCACTTGAACTACCCGCGTGTTTTAAAAAATACACTTCTAAGTTAAGACCAAAGTTTCTAACAGCATTGTATGAGCTGCAAAAATACTTGCTTGGGCAATTTTACTTGTGGAAACATGTTCAATTCATATAAAACAAATGAAAACACTATTATAGAGAATAGCATTATAACACTAAAAAAAAAATCAATTTCTGAAGCAGCAAGGTAGAGCCAAAGAGAGTACACCAACTCTGAATTTCAACGTGGGGCACGTGCCATACTAAGCACACAGACTGGATTTATGTAATTCCTGATGACTAAGCAGCTAATGTCTCTTCTTTGTACACAATGATCCAGTATTACACATAATCATTCTAGTCTTCCTGACATACTAGAAAAAGCACGCGTATTTTACACAAAGGATCAATATTCAGAGACTGCATAATTTTTCATCTCTTTAGATTGGGCATCCTAGAAATTAGTCATCTTTAAAAGTGATATTCCCAGAGATAAAGGATGTTTTTCGCAGTGTGCATACTGTTGTGATGGATACAGAACATTCAAATCCTCTAAATACGCTATGCTTTCTCTCCTAATTAGAGAACTCATTTTTTCTATTCCATTTTTCAGAGATAACAGTAGAGAAAGGTGGTAAAGTAATATTCCAGATAAGAGGAGTTAAATTTGATTCTGAGAAAAACATTCATTCAGATCATTTAAAACTCTACTTAGTGGTATTTTACAACAAAATCTCTCTTAATTCAAATATTCAGTGAAAGCTGCAAGACATCGCTCTGCTATTATCAGCCTTATTCCTTGATTTCAAGTCTGAGAAAGCTCACAACAGATATCTGAAAATTCCAGTAAATACAGTGAAGATAACGCTAACGCATACAATTTTTTATTTGTAAACTAGAAATTCAAAAATTAAAGATGAAAAGGAAAAGAGGGAGGGAAGAATATTAGAGCAGGCACAAAGCAAAACAGAGAAGTTTTCAAACCTTCCGCTTTTTGACATAAATATATCTTCAGCATATCAGTTTTCATGTGTAAGAAAAATATTTCTGTAGCACCTAAACCTGGCACCATTTAATCTACTGTGGAACACATCAGCCTGTTAATACACCCCAAGAACAAGGGTTTTCTGGGCAGTGTTTAAACTGGTTTGACTTTGTCTGTTCCATCCATAACAAGAGCCTACCTTATGAATGCAAATTCAACATTGTTACAACCTAACAATCCATTTCTCCCTTGTTTAAAGGTAACTGTTTACCTTAAAGAACTTCCCAGAAGGATTTTAACTACAAGTGATTATCTGTTAACTGACAGTAAAGTTATTTGGAAAGTTATAGTCTATTATCAGAATGTCTTTTATTATTATGCATGTATTAGCTCTTCATACTTACCAGAGGACTATGGAAAATGTTTCTAATATTCATTGAACTAAAACTATTTCAATTCCACGATGAATGTATATGTACTTAGACAGAAACTAAAACTGTTAATTATAGGCATACTTAGAACGACTACTGAGACATCAGCCACTTCCATTACATGTAGTTGACAGCTTAAGAAAAGAAATATTGCTCAAAATATTTCTCTGGTCCTACATACTGCTGAAGAGTATAAAGTTACGTGTTTGTGGCCTCACATGCTTTATACCTTAAGAATGATTTATATAGAAAAATTAGCTAGCTGGTATTCTCTGAGAACAGATGTGGTAGGCCTCTAGGTATTTTATTTAATTTCACTGGAAAATCATGCTGAAGATGTGGATGGCTCTAGGGATGTTCCAGACAAAGCACTCTGAGAAGGCTACACTGTAAATGGTTAATGCAATTCTGGCAACCTCTTAATTTCTCTCCTTATCTGGCAGCAATAAAGCTCAATTCTATAATCTGACACTTCCTATGCTCGGATGCCCAATTAGATAAATTGAACTAAGTGAAGGACTTCTCAGTAACTGTGGGTTTTCTACACAAAAAAAGAAAGACACTCTTGATATGCCGATGTAAATAAGGAGATATTTCTACAGACAGAATTCACAGAAATTAAGAACAGACCTCAAGAAGTCACACCGTCCATCATCTCCTGCTCTGATGCTACTTAAACATCTATGGCATCCCTGCCAAATCTTTATCTATCCAATGTTTAAAAAGCCTTCCGGCCTGTGCAGTATTGAGCTGCTATGTAGCTGAGATTTCCTCCTACTAAAACCTTGCTACAGCTTTAAGCTGTTATTCCTTCTCATGTAGCCACAAGGCATGTAAAACAATTGATCATTATTCTCTGTCAAATAAAACAAATCCAAGTCTGTCACAGCCTTTTCTCAAAGATCAGGTTTTAAATATATTTGACTTTGACACATTTCTACGGACTCTCCTCTCTAAAACTTACTGTTCTGCATGAGAAGCAACCTGAGAAATAAGTGCTGTTAAAAAGGCATCTTGAATCCTTTTCCAGTATGAGGAAGGTATTTCACTTCAATCCCTCAGACTCCTGTTATCTTCAAAAACCTGGGGCCAATCTTCACAAAACCCTTTGTACCTGCTAGATGTGTGGAGCTTCTTAGATATTCCAGACTACAGGAAAACCTTCAAAAGCCAATTAAGCTCCATATCTCTCTTGTACTGAGGAGCCCAGAACCGCACACAGTATTTCAGATCTATATATACTATTTGTCATTCCTAAGCAAAGACATGAACTAGGATAGCATAGCACTAATTCCTTTATTTTTTTAAAAAAAAAATCTATGTGAAACTTTGTCAGCGTAGGTGAAACTTCAAAAATGACAAGTATTTTATTCGCTTTGCCCTAGTTTATACATTTAGCAAGGGCAGAGGAAGCTTCTTAATTGTCACTAAGAGACCAAAGGCAATTCCTGCAAAGTGGTCTCCTGTCATCTAAAGATGACACACACAAAACAC
>VXBO01011785.1:296165-326531 GCA_013400135.1 Rhinoptilus africanus | reverse complement strand
GGGGGGTATTGTCAGATTGCAAGCAAGTATTTATGTAGAAAGATGACCTTCGAGGATTCATATTTACAGGGGCAACATCTTCCATAGTATAAATGTGCCAATCAACCAAAGTATTTGTTTAAAGCTCTTCTTGATGAGTTGAAACCTCCTCATGGCTTAGGTACATATTACCGCACCTGAGTTGAGAAAGGACAGATATACCCTCAAAAGGCAATTAACTTCCGTGCACTTCAGTATCATTTATTTAGAAACAGGTCCTTCTGGCCAACATTTAAACTGCAGCGCTCCGTTTCTGCAAGTGCAAGGTCAGAAAATTCCCCAAAAGGAAAACAAACTAAAAGATACGATGCTGAATAAGGTTCTAAAAGACATTCAGAAAGGTGATTTCTCTGTACACATTCTGACAATGACTACAATCTTCCTTGTACTATATGAAGCTACTCCTGGGCATTGCTGTGGTACTGAATACGAACCAAACTATACATTCCAGTATCTCATCTGAGCATGTAATCACTTGACAAATCAATCAGCGCTCACTTCACTCAAAAATACAAAGGGACAGATTCACCCTCTGGTTCCAGGGGGATCTGCAATCAGAGACTGAGATGAAAAGAGCCCAGGGCTTCTCCTGTTTCTCTGCTCTGCCTCTTCTGCTTCAGGCACTTCCAGCAGGAAACAGACCATATCAACGCCGCTTGCCAATTAAAAGGAGTCCCATCTTTCCCTCCCCTGGCTTTTGAAAAAGTCTGAAAGTCAACACGGGAATGGGAGATGGGGGGTGAAACGTGGTGCTTAGGCTTCTTATCAGGTCCCTGTCCTGATAGCTCACAGCCAGTCAGGGAGGCAGCGTATTCCTTCCTGGAGAGCGTACAGGAGGTACAGAAGAGAAGTAGGACAGAAATAGTCTACCAAAGGGATAAATAGTTTTTCCACAGGCAGTCTTGAGGGAAGAATCTGCCTTATGGATGAACCAGACATGAGGGAAAACTTACAAAAACATGAAACGGTGCTGGGGAAGAAAGATGAATAAAAAATCCTGTATAATGGAGATAGAGATTTCTATTTGTGCTACCCAGAACTAAGGGGGAAGCCCTCGACCAAGAGATCAGTTAAACTTTGCTGCACGATTCATGGCGGCAGACTGCACATCTATATCCTGTGAAATGCAAGTATTTAAGGAATTCATTTTAAATTAATATATTTTTACATCAAATGGGAGAAACAGTTTTTATATCTTTAATAATACATTTTCACAGTGTGAAGTTATAAGACTGGCTTATAACTAAACCAAAGTAGTCATTACAGTATCTGCAGAGACTGTGCCATTTTCCTGCGCGTTTCAAAGTCAATGTTCAAATCCAAAGCACTCCGGTCCTTCCCAAAGGAATTCTGTAGCAGGTGGTGTTAATAATCCTTGAAACAGGATTCTCTTTGCTGCACCAGCTAAAAGTTAGGGGAAAAGGGATTATGACAAAGACTTCACCTGACCCAGTAATGCCCCTGTCATTTGTCACCTATCATGTCAGTTTTAGAATAAGCAGGTATAACATTTCAATCATAATACTGCAGATTTACTTCTACACCTGCCAAGGTTGAAGGCTAATGTGCTCTTAGAGAGCCATTCTCCTGCAGGAAAATACATGGAATTTAGAAAGAGCTACACTCTACAAGGAACTGTCAGTTTCCTTGAGGGCTTTTACAAACCCCTTCTCCTCTGTCTAATCATAAAATAAAATAAATAAAGAGAGAGAAGGAATGGTGGGGTAGAGGTCAAACCAGAAAGTCTCCAGTGAAATATCTGCGTGACAGTTTTCTGAAGTCACCTTATTGAAAGTAACACTGCTTCTTGTCTTAACATGAATGCTTTCTAGTTTTCATTTATGTTGATTGCTCATGCAGTAAAAAATGTCTGGGGCAGCAATGTCACATCACATAAGGAAGAGATGAAAGATATGAGACTTTTCTAATATCTAATCCCAAAGTTACAGATACATCAGAGCCATTATTTTGTCATTAAAGTCCTATCTTTATAATAAATTAAAGGCCTTTGGACCCGTATTATACACTGGAGTTATATAAGTACATAAGCAAAGCATTTCACTATTAAACATGTACTTTTCCAAAATGCAATAAAAATAATTTATTTCACACGGGACATTCACCAGACACATTTTAAATACACCATCCAAATTCTTGGATGCTTTCCACAAATATTTGAGGTGTACAGGAAAAATGATAACAGATATTAAATAACTTTAATTGGAATATTTAATTTATTTTAAATGATTCAATAAATTTACAGACTTCTTCCATCTCTTCAATAGCAATTTAGCACTTTAAAACGCTACAAGACAGGTATATCCACATATTTGAAAACAACTACAAAAGGATAAAACCACTGTATTAACAGCAAATTTAGAAAACATGTTACCAAAGATCTAATTTACTGACCTTTTTTTTTAAAAAAAAAAAAAGAGGAAAAACATTTTTTTAAGAAGCTAGGTCATATCAGAAAGAGATTTAATCTTTTAGTGCTACTGGCCAGAAGCAGAAACATTAATCCAAAATACCATTACTTACATTTGTCAACTTTGATGCATTCAGATATAACTGGACTGAGCTACTATACGGATTTGGTTTACGAATAAAATTGTAATTTTCAAAAATGGTTATTTCTCTGAAATTCTCGTCTTTGATTGCCACAGTGTCATCAGATCTGTTGATTTTCAATCAGCGTTTCAATTCAGAGCAGGCTATCATGACCTCCTTAGTCACTAAATCCAAATTTTGCCCCAGAGGCAATTCACTTTCCCATTTGCAGACCATATGCTATTTTCAACTCAAGTAGGTGGTACGATACCCTGTTAGAAAATCAGGGCACTGCTCTTCACACGTGCAAAGGAAAAACAACCAGCATATATTCAGGTTAAATAAGAGTAAAATGACCAGGAAGATGTCAGCTACAGAAGGTACATATAATTGTGTAAGATTTAAAAACCCTTAATCCTTCAGCATTTGAGAGTTGGGTTTGGTTTTTTTTTTTAATATTAAGCTATAGAGGAAGTACTTTTGGTGCTTTAGCTCTTCGTAAAAAAAAGCATTAATGTATTTTATTACTTGTTTTGAGCAGATAGTGTCAAGATCTGGTCCTCAGTAGGTAAAGTGGAGGCTATCTTACTGTAATAAACTAGCATCTTTAAAGAAAATAACACGTTTCAGGAGTTTTCTTCTCCCATCCAAATTATTCCTGCCCACGATTCCCAGTGCTCTCAATCCCACACTCAGATTTCCTGTTCTTCCCACTCCCTTTCACACACTTGTAACCATTCTTTTCCCCTTCCTTTTCAGGCCATCTCCCTTTGTCCTTCCAGCTTCATTGCTCCTATGAATCCACCTCTCCTCCCACTCCTGGTATTTCCATATTTCTTTCAAAACAAAACAAAACAAAACAAAAAACAGAGGGAGGGAGAGAGAAGTCCCCAAAGAATCTCCCTCTTAAAAAAGGAAAAGTAACCCACAAACAAGAACTCAGGGAAAACAATGAGTAACCCTGCAACTTCACAGAGCTCCGTTGTTCTGTATGCGACATTAGACTCTTATCTTTTGCCTTTTTATTTATTTAGACTAGATCAAACAAGTTAAGAGTGAGTGGAGATTTAATTCAGTAGGTCATTTGTTTGATTTCAGGAGGCAAAGATGGAAGGCTGGTAGAGTTCAGGTGGTTTAGGCAACTACTGCAAAAAACAGTCAAAATTAAGCTTTCATCAAGGACATGCAAGATTCTTCCTAAACTCATTGTCTTAACAGCATCCAAGCTGCATCTCCAGGATTATTTACATCTTGCTCTACAACCAGCAACAATTTGGAGGGCTCTGCAGTGTCTGGTTGCCATGTAACTATCATCTACATCCGAAGACACGTTCATGTCTGGAATAAGAACTAAGCCTTTCCCGTGTTACTGGCTTTAATGGGAGCGTGGCTTCCCCTTTATCCTCCCCTCTCTGACTTCTCTACTTCTTTTCTCCAGGCGCTGAGATTAAGTGCCTATATATCAAAGAATGATTGCCAAGGAAAGCAAAACTTAGGTTATAATCAACACAGAGCTCGAGCCTCAGTTCTTCCTCTCCTCATATGGCTGGTGTCAAAACAATAAGCGCTCCATATGCCTTTAGACACATTCAGCCTCACGTACACTTGTCCCTTCACGAGGCATGTGTCACCAGCCTGCAATGACTTGTGCAAATGCACCTGCACAGATCTAAAAATTTAACCTGAAGTTCACATTAATAATGAAGCACTCCAGGTGGTCTGCAAGCTGGGACCATAATGAGGAACTTTCAGTGACACACTAGTTATCAAATGTTGAGCCAGGTCACTACACATGAATAAAGTGATCTCCCTAGAAAGATGAAAGGGGAATTATTTTTTCTTTTTAAGAGAGATTACACTTGCCTTCTGTAAAAAGTCTGAAGAAAGACAATGTGCTAAAACATTTAACTTGATTAGACTGGAACTGAAGAAAACACATCAAGAACTACCAAAGGAGCAGGAAATTATTCTGAACTGTATATGCAACAGTGGCTAAATCCCGGCTGGTGCCCTCTCAACCCCTGCTGACAGCAGGCCTCTTCACTGCGGTTGCACCGCTTGCAGAACTGGTGGAGGAATGACGCTGATCATTCTTGTTGCTGCTGGGGGAAGGAAGCAGGGGCGCAGGGAACATCAGAGGTGACAGCACTGGCCCTGGGAACCAGGAGCACCTTTCTCACTCCCTGAAGCCAGTCTGTGCTCACAACTTACCAATTCCAGGGAGCAGGCTGCCCCCGAGCTCTGCAGGGACAACCTTCAGGAACAGGCATGACAAGCACCCGCAGGGACATTAGGGTCTCCTACCATCTGCTCTGCTTCACACCTGCTCTGTCCCCTGGCAGGTAGGAGGGATATGAAAACACTCTGAGACTCTTTAGCACATCTCGTGCAAACCACTTTGTGCTCTTGGCTGAAACAAGGCTTTGCCCTCGCTAAGGAATGGCAGGAGGAAGCAACAGCACACAGAAGGCAGCTCATTCACACAGCCACCTCGGGCATCCCCTTTCATCCCACAAGGAGAAAACAGAATCGAATCCAGAAACGAGAAAGCTGAGAAGGTCTTAAGCTTTACACAGTCTTTTCTAAATTTTTAGCCCAGTGGCTTGCCCTAAGGGAAAATTACTTTTGCTTTGCCTGCTAAGAAAGGAATGCCAGTTATTGTAACGGAGCAGAGAAATATTGGATTGCACACTCAGTAACATATACACTGACTGTACAGGAATAAGTTGATGAAACCTGGAAAAAGGGAAGGAATGAAAGAGTAGGACGGTTGCCTAAAAACTTAGCAACAGCAGGCTAAGTCAGTCTGAATTTCCCTACATATATTTCTGTAACTAAGCACTAGAACAATACAATTATAAATCCAGTTCAGAGTAGAAATGTTCTTCATACCATAGAATCACAAAATGGTTTAGGTTGGAAAGGATCTTAAAGATCACCCAGTGCCACCCCCTGCCCGGGGCAGGGACACCTCCCATCAGACCAGGCTGCTCCAAGCCCCGTCCAACCTGGCCTTGAACCCCTCCAGGGATGGGGCAGCCACAGCTTCCCTGGGCAACCTGGGCCAGGGGCTCACCCCCCTCACAGGAAAGAATTTCTTCAAAATATCTCATCTAGATGTCCCCTCTTTCAATTTAAAACTGTTACTCCTCATCCTGTCACTACACTCCCTGATCCAGAGTCCCACCCCATCTTTCCTGTAGCCCCCTTTAGGTACTGGAAAGCTGCTCTAAGGTCTCCCCAGAGCCTTCTCTTCTCCAGGATGAACAACCCCAACTCTCTCAGCCTGTTTTCACAGGAGAGGTGCTCCAGCCCTCTGATCACCTTCATGGAACCCTCTGGACCCATTCCAACAGGTCCATGTCCTTCTTACATCGGGGGCCCCAGAGCTGGACGCAGTACTCTAGATGGGGTCTCACGAGAGCAGAGTAGAAGGAGAGAATCCTCTCCCTTGCCCTGCTGGCCACGCTGCTTTTGATGCAGCCCAGGATACGGTTAGCTTTCTGGGCTGCAAGTGTACATTGCTGGGTCATGTTGAGCTTCTCATCAGCCAACACTCTCAAGTCCTTCTCCTCAGGGCTGCTCTCAATCCATTCTCTGCCCAGCCTGTATTTGTGCTTGGAATTGCCCTGACCCACGTGCAGGACCATGCACTTGGCCTTGCTGAACTTCATGAGGTTCGCATGGGCCAACCTCTCAAGCCTGTCCAGGTCCCTCTGGATGGCATTCCTTCCCTCCAGTGTGTAAACTGCTCCACACAGCTTGGTGTCATTGGCAAACTTGCTGATGGTGCACTCAATCCCACTGTCCATGTCACCAACACATATAGAGGGCTGCCTCTGCTCAGTCTTCCTGGTCAGGTGGCCTGTAGGAGACCTCCACTACATTTCATAGATGGGTATAGTACAAGGACACAGAAAAATACAAGAAGCAAAGCCTCTGAATTTTTCTTGTACCTGATTCCGCAATCGAAGACAAACAAGCTTTTATGGTTTTCTACAGTAATTCTTCATGAAAAAGGTATTTCAGTGAGATACCCAAAGACATAATAAAAAATATCCCTAAAGATAAAATGAATCAGTTAGTTGTTCTTCTCACAAAGATAATTAAAGCACTACACAGAAATTATGGGTAAGCTTCCTCGCCAATATGCACAATTCAAAATCAACAGTATTCAAACCTCTTCAGAAAGATGAACGCATATGCAATCGTACCAGGTTGAAAAAACAAAAATAAGTCTATTTACTGCATGATTCTAGAAACTAAATGTAAAGCTTTCCCTGAGAGAAAACCAGCTCCAAATCTGACGAAGCTCTTTTAGCTTAATTGTTTTGAGATGTAAATGTAAACAATGTAGAGTGACATTCTTCATTTGGGAGAAAAACTAAAACCAAAGAATAAACACAGTTGCTGGATCTGAAGCAAGCTGTTCACTGTCCTGAAATAATATAACTTCCTTAGACATGTTTTCATGCTGAGAAGCTGGAGAAGCCAAAGTGTTGCTTAAGGGCCATTTGAGACACTTTTGCACCTAATGAGGCCAGCATATTTTTCGCAGGATAGTCTTATTTTCTTTTCTTCCAAGCACTCCTACATGGAAACAGATATCAACTTCTGAAATATTGCAGCCTGCGTGTTACCACCCAAGTAAATCATCGTACTTCTGGGGGGAAAAAAAAAACCCCAAACCACCTGGAACAGGAATAATGGAAAAATGAATCCAAAAGCAAAAAAGAATATAGCAACTAAGTGACAAGTTATTATTCCCATCAGTGTGCAGGCCTTGTTGCCAGAAAGAATTAATCGTGGTATTAACTTGAAGACTCCTATGAACTAAAACAGATCTATTCTAATCTTTTTAAAATGCATTTTTTGTAAAACCTGACCACTAACTCTGGCAAGCTGCTCTCAGAAGTCAAGCTTACTATTTTTCATATCACCTTAAACATTCTCTTCTGTCCCTAAAGGGCTCTTTCTGAAGAAACAGTAGGTTAGCATTCATTACTATAACCCATTGATGTATATTTTATTTGTGGTTTTAAAGTTTTCAACCACTTTTCTCTGATGCAATGCATAATCAGTAGTAGTTAAAAGAGTACCCTTAAAAAATGGAAGCCTCTGAACAAATTTTGTGATAAACCATCAAAGGAGTGGAGTTGGAATTAAAAGCCTGAAGGGTAAGAAACAAACCAAACTTGAAACAACTGAGGTCTCTAAGAACAATGGCAGGGATGGGGGAAATCTCTACCATTAACACCACTGGAAAGCTTAATTCAAAACAACTATCAGACACAGCTTCTTTGTTTACCTGTATCTAGAATTAAAACAATGGATGCTGTCAGTCTTACACCAGTATAAATGTGAACCTTCATGTTTCTATACTGAAAATGGTTCAACAGTCAACCCTAAAAATCATACTTCACAGCCCAATGAAAAGTGATCACACAAGATCCTGAAATGAAAAGTAGTGTATTTCAGGTCACTACTACTGACTTGTGGTCCACAGAGGGCTTGAAATCCTACTTTAAAAGAAATCCATGAAAGGTAACTAAGAGAAGAACACATGCTGGCAGCTGGCTCAAACTCACAGTACGTATGGGCCATACTTCTACTGCAAAACGTATACTCATGCACAAATTAGAGAAGGCTGAAAAATGCTTCTGTAAACAATTTTCCGTCATTAGTAATGGGAATGTTTTATGGGTACCTTGCACAGTAGAATAAATATGCATCAATCATTTATCTAATTTTTCTATTATACTCCGTGCCAAATTCATGTAAATATAGATTACTAATGAATAACTAGAAAATACAAGCTTTACTTACTTTTACTTAATAGATAAAACAATTACCAATCTACAGGTGGAAAAGTTTACTGCAATTCCCATTCACTTAATTTAAAAATTAACATTATAATTGCAAAATCTTTTGAGAGTCACTTGCCTCCGAGCAGTCTTCCACATCATTTCAAAGCTCAGGTCCTTGAGCTTTAAAAATAATACCCGAGTTTATTATTCCAGGCAAAGAATTCTACTGAAAACTCTCTTTCAGTGTTTGAACAAGCACTGATGAAATGGTGGCAAAAAGTTCACAGCCAGGCTGGCAGTGACAGACGCGGTTTTACCAGTGCTCCACAAAATTCAGATTCAGACAACAGACCCCTACGTAGTTCAGACCTTTTCAAATAGACAGGAGCAGATCTGTCGTGGAGTGCGGGAAGTCTGCCAGCCCTCAAAAATCAGCAGGATAGCTGGGAGAAGGAGTCTGAACTATTGCGACACCTGAAACCAAAAGCGTAGAGCTCATAAATAGTTCTAAACACACTTAAATTACGAGTAATATAAACTTTTAGGCCTCATTAGCACTTCCTATGTATATCAATCAGAAAAGTTAATGTAACTCCTTGGAACAACCAAATACTGTATGCACTTTTTTAACTGCAAAATTAAAGATAGAGAAAAAAGGTCTTGCAAAACACAAAGATAAAAGGTTTCCTTCTGAATTCAGCTCCTGTTAGCATTTGCACCTGGTGCTTACATAATTAAATACAGAAAACAACAATTGTACCCTAAGAAAAACTTAATTAGATTAGGCATGTAGTAACAAATGCAAAATTACCATCATTAGTATGTCAGTGTTCTACAAATGGAAATGCTTAACTGCCAAGCCTACAACTCTCATGTCTGATTTATTCCCACAGATGAGGAGGAGACAGCCGTTTGCACCTTTCCGTAATTTCAGGGCAACTGCATCCAGGGAAGATTTACTCACAAAGGAGCAGGCAGGAGTACTGCTGTCATCTTGTCTCTCTCCCCAGAAACTCAGAAGGCGTACTTTCCTCTACAGACACTTGGCGCTACAAAAGCAAAACCAGCCTGGAACAAACTAATGAGTCTACAGATTTCTTATGTGTCCTGATCCTTGATCGTTAGCCTTATGGGCCGCTTCATAGGCACCTGCTCTTCTCACAGAGGAGACATTGCGAATGATGTGACAGCGCCCCTCTCCCCCAAAGAAACAGGAATCCTTTAATTTTAGGCTTAAGGCTGTAACAAAAAGAAAATTAGGATTCCAGGGGGAAATGTTTCAATGGCATAGTGGTATAGATAGTGATGCACTGGAAAAGATCGCCTACGGAAGTCGCAGAGTCACAAGCAAGAGCACAAGGAAGAGTTTGACAAGTATCCACCAGGAGCGACCTAAGCAGAAGCGATACTGTCTGATCCAGCCTCGCTTTCCTCCGATTATATATAAAGTGTTTTAAAATAGTTGGGATACTCTTACGCAGACCTGCTAGAGATCATCAGCTCTGATGCCTCTGTGCAGTCACACGAGGGAAATAAATTATCCCCATGGTTATAACAAGAAAAGAACTTTTCCAATTGTTTTCTACCATCTTAGTTAGGGGAACAGTCCTCACAAACCTTCACATCCCACCACCACAAGAGATCAGGATCAGTATGACTAAATACAACAGCGTACACCACAGCCTTGTGAACCCAAAAGTTGCATTGCACATGAAATGGGCACTGTGAGGCTGTAACAAGCTGCTCTAAGGCCCAAACTTACTGCTGCAAGTTTGTAATTCTCTCCATGCCAAGATACTTCAATTTGTCAGGAACTAATGTGAGCTTAAAATGGCTATTTAAATGCTTTGTATATTTAATCAACTTTCCTCAATTATTAAATTGTAAATATTCCCTCAGTATTAGGGCATTAATTCATTCCAAGAAGCTCCTAGAGACTGCAGCTGCCTTCCTGGATATTTCACTCCTGCAAAGTTATTTAAACATTACCACTGAAACTGTAAAGCTAAACAAGTCTTCCTCCCACTGCCTCCCCTGGCAGGGCAGATATTTAACTAAAGCTAGCACCTAAAGCTAGATAATATTTAAATTGCTCTTTGATAACCTTTCCTGAGGAGATCTGATACAATTTGTTCAATAAGTAGTAATAGGTTTTCAATAACATAAATGAAAGAAAAACACATCATTAAGAATTCAGATTGTTTCTTAAAAACCATAAAGCCATATGCTTGATGGCAAACTAAGTCACACCTACCAGCGTGGACTCTCTGCCTCCCTTGTGCTGCAACACTTAAAGCCCGAAATCACATGCGGCCTTGCAAAAGGAGGAAAACCTTCCCTTTATCACAAAAAGCCAGATAAGCACTATGCAAAATTGGGGTCTGACCTACAACTTCACCACGTAGGCAAGAAATAAAAAATAAGTAGTCTGGTTTATGAATTTTTGAAGCAAAATTCATATTAAGATAGCATGGGGCATAGACAGGATCGTTTCTTGAGAAAACTATAGATACATAAGGTTACCCAGCTGTGCAGCCATGAACCATTTTTTTTTCTTGATTAAATAAGGAACTATGGCAACCAAAGGTACCATGGCCTCGCATATGCTGTAATAATGAGACATAATGAAGGGTCTGCTGGGAGCTCTCCCACAACTGTTAAAATTTTATAGCATCAAACGTGGGAATTAATTTTGAAAAAGAGAGAATTCTATTTAATATTTGATGTGCACTGGTACTTTTTTCCTTTATAATGAAACAATCTCCTCTAAACATCCACATTCTTTATGTTTAAAAAAATCCAACTGCTCCTGCTCAATCAACTCTCAAGAGAGAAGAAGATAATAATATCGCATATGAACCTTACAGTATTTGCTTAGTATATCCTATTTGCAGATATCATCTTATTTGAATAATCGTATGTTTGCAATTTTCCAGCACCTGATGAAAAACTGACCTGTCATCGGAGCAAATTTCCTTCAGAACTCACATATGACTGCTATCTGTACCTTGTGTTATTAAGAATATCCATTTTTTTGACACTCGCTCCACTAGTTATCTACATATACACTTATAAGAGGTCTCATCTCAGTCCATGGCGAGGTCATGCTACTTTACTTTACTGTAAAAAGCAACTCGAAATAATTGTCTGGTAAATCTGCTGATTCTTTGTCCAGCTGTCATTTTGGAGGACAAGTTTTCTACCGAATCCCTTGTTCTCTGGGAAGGCAGGCAGTCCTGGCTTAAGCACTAATTGCTTGTAAACCCAGAGAAGAGGGTAAATTCCACCGCAGCTGGGTTATATCTGGCTTGAACAGAGGCCCCACCCTTGAACAAATAATCCCCGTGGAGAAATTATTGCCCAATCATCAAGGGTGAAGAAATACAAAGACGGGAGGAACATCAGGGGTTTATCCCTTTACACCGACAACACTGCCTTCATTTCTACGAGTAACAGAACAGCAGATGGGGTGACCACTGCAATACAGGCAGGTTGGGCTAACCATTTTAAATCAAAATTGTGAATAAAAGATACACAGAGATGACAACCATAACTGTAGGCCTTCATAAACTTTTTCTTCACTTACAGCAACTCCGAAATTGGCAGTTCTCTTTCATTTGCTTGAATAATGAATTCATTTGGCTCAGCAAATTACCGCCTGTTCGGAACACTTATTCCCTTCGTCCCAGTATATACTGGTGAAAAGAAGGAGGAGGGACACTACCTGTGTTTACGGTTGGACAGTAGGTTTCAAGATGAAAGGGACTAGTGGTTAAAGCTGTGGTTAGGATAGGGCATAAGAGTGAAGCTGGATGTGAAAGGGCACAGGCACGTGAATTCAACCTAGGAAATTGGACTAGGACTAAAACTGAATTATTTCCCACTTAAAAAAAAAAAAATCAGACAGTGAGCCAGAAGCAGAGAAAAACTGTGACTGGCTAGACACGGAGACTACTCTTCAGAAGTGAACATTATGGTAAGAGGTTAGAAAGGGGAGGCTCTCTCCCAGTATCCCAAATGTTTGAGAATAAGGTCTCACATTACAATCTGCCCAGCAGCGGAGGAAGTTATCACTCACCTCTTCCCCTGTGCACTTGTTTCCACACCCATCACTCCTCTCTCAGTCAGCTCTCTGCTCCTCAATCACCTCAAAGTAAACTTTTTTTTAAGATCACTGTGTGAAATTGCCCAAGTAAAAACCTCCCTAAAATCAACCCCTCTTTAACATGTAAATTCAGCCAACAGACTTTTGGATGGATGTGATTAAGGGAGCAGTAAACTCTAAAACGCAGGTAGTGGGACTGGGAACAAGAAGAAGAGAAGAAGGTGGGAATCTCAATGTGAATTTCAGTCTGAAAATGTATAATGTTGCATTACATCCTGAGTTAATGTACAAGTTCCAGTTTGCAGAACTCCTTGGAATTTACTAGACCTACTTTTCGAAATGTAAGGACTGCCATTTCTTTACAGAAAATAGTCCCCCTGTTGCACAGAATTGTGACCTTAACCTCTCTTTTTTTATTTTCTTTTGGTAAATACAACACCATTGTTTTGGGGAAGACAAATATATTACCTATGATATCTTTCCTTTTCTTATGATATCGTATACCAATGATAAATACCATAACAAATACTGGTTTGCAGAGTTTAAGTACACAAAAAGCCAAAACATGGTTTATGATTGGAAGAAAGAGGATGACTGAGATGAGGTTCCACCCGGAAAAACAGTGCAATTGTACAGTTAGAGGCAATACCATAATGCATATATGCGTGGAGACTGTGAGCCTGCAGGCAACTTTAATTTTGGCACTTCCTAACTTTAAGTACTTGGGTTTGCACCTTAATAACATTCTTCAAACGTTGTGTGTGTATAATACAGTCATAGATCACTCAGCCAAGACATAATTGATTTAATCGTCCACATTTGTGAATGATTTGTGAAGCTTACATGAGTTTGCTAAGTTACAGTCCTGCCCAATAAAAATTAAAACAGATGCCTCTATGAAGCCCAGAGAAGCAAGCTGATCATGTAAAAGGAACAGACTGAACTGTAACAGTAGAAGTGTGACAAAAAATATTTTGTTCTTTGCGACTGTGTATGTAGCCAAAACTACAACACTACAGATCTGTCAGTCCAAATGGCAAAAATACGCTTTCAAATTTTAAAAAGATAAATCAAGTTCAAAGAAACTTGAATGATAAACCCTACACATTACAAGGCATTTACATAATAACAAGGAAAAAAGATGTAAATAAGGCAACTTTATAAAGAAAAGAAAACTATTTTACACATAATTATAAGGTAGCATTTTTAATGGGAGAATCATTGAAATTCTTCTGCTGTTGGAACAGGCTAGATTTGGTAGATGATAAGATTAGATGCTTTCTTAATCCAGAAGACTGTCTTTTTGCCATCAAAAAGATATTCAAATGCTTTGTTATTAATACTGTACAAATTCAAAATAAAAGTAAACATTCCTTCCCTAACTTAATACAGAAAAGCCCCAAATAAGAACGGTGAATTGCTGTTTATTTAGAATTACTAACGGTGGTAGCCTCAAATACATCACATTTTTCCTATATTCAATTTTATCTCCACTAGTGTAACCCTGGTTATCTAGCAGTATCTTATTTCCAGTTGGAGGTCCTTCTGCCATTCCTTTAGAGAATTTGCTGTATAACCAATTAAGGCCTAATTGTCAGAAAGTTGTTCACAGTAGAGTATGTTTTCTCTTTTTCCAAATATCATCCTGTTTCTACCCACGAAACTGGTACTAAAATTAAAATTCCTCTTCCTTCCAGATAGGAATCAAAATCCCTATTCACAAAATTGATATAGGCATTACGAAACCCCAGTGAGTTATGCTTTGCCTTCAGTGAGCTGATTCTTGCTCTTTTCTATTTGGACCTTTTGCAAAACATACGGTTTCCTTGTCTCATTTTCCCAACTGTAAAATGGAGAAAACATTGCTTCTGTTTACAGAGCTATCAGGATAAATGCACCAAAGGTCTGTGGAGCATTTAGATTGTGATAATGCTGCTCATACGGATGAGACTCGTCATGCGTTTTCTTTCATAGCAAAGCCATCTTCAGCAGTTCCTGTCCTCGGTTACTTTGCACCTCAGTTTACTGTTCCCCCACTCAAGTGATTTTGAAAATAAAGTCTAAATTGAAAGTATGAAGTCATTCAGGCTAAACTTGAAGCCCTTGAAAGGGCAGGCAGCTTTTTTATTTGTTTCTTAATTCATAGGGGCTGTCTACTTTGCAGTTTGCTGTATGGCCCTAGAATGAAAGTTAGCAACTGGAAGCTACGTCACCATCCAATATTATCTGTTAGAAAAGATGAGCAACTGCAGAGACAGACTTGTACATGCAGGTTTTCCACTAATGTCTCTTAAAAATCAGTTCCACCTACGTAAGAGGTTTTAATCCTTTGCTAGCAATCACTTTTTTTTTTATTATGACAAAAGTTCATTCCACTTTATACTGTCTGTTTGACAGACGGTTCTCAAAACTGGATGGAAGAGAACTGGAAAGTTAGGCACACAGAAAACAAAGAAGGACAGATCTTTCCAAAACTCTACCATCTTGCCAGCTGCTCTGCTGGAGATTTTCTTGGCTTTTGAAAAGCTGAATGTTATTATCTGTAAGCATTTTGCACAGAACAAAGGAACATTGGAAAAATGTGATCAGCAAAGAGCAACTCATAAATGAGTAGTGAAGCTCTGTGGAAAGAGCAGAAAATGTGAAATAGAAGGTGAGAGGTGAATGCAGGCCTGATTTCATAATCTTTCATTCTATGTGGCAAGAACAGAGTTGTAAACGCTTTCTATAATATCAGTAATTTCGATACTTGCTTTTTGCTTGCCTCTGTAGTTAATCCTGGGTTTTATTCAAGATTTTCTTTGAAAACACAGTGACTAAGAAGTAATTGCTTTAAGAAGAAACTACTGTAAATTCTTTCCATTACAGGAGGTGAGGCATTAAGGACAATGGCAACCTCCAGTCTCTGACCTTTGGGAAACATGAGTTTTTGTGTCCAAGTATCTCAGCAGAAGTAGTTACAAGTTGTCTTCTCCCTCCTTCTGGGGAGGCGCTAGCATTATGCGATGTCCATATTTTCATTTTATTGGACATGCACGCATTTTAAAAAGAACAATCATCAACAATCAGCAAATAGTTGTTACCATTTTTCCACACCTTGCTGCTCACACCTGTATACACATTTGATGTAAAAGTAATCAGCTTGAGGCTTCAGAGATATTTTTAAGGAACCCTCAACTGATTAAGGTCTTTGTTTTGTGTTTATACATACCAGCATGAAAGCTTCATTACGTGGGCTGATACTCAAAAGTGCCTCTATGCCTACAAGTCAAGTATCTCCATCACCCCTTTATTTCATTTGTTCTATTAATATCAGCTGTAAAAATAAATTAATGTGTTAAATCACAGTTTGCATTTTCCTCCTACTGCATAGTCAGTACTTCTGTTCCAGATCCAGGAAAAAAGCTGCAGACCTTGAATGTGAAAAACAGATTTAAGAACACCACCACCCCTGTTTGAGCCTAACAAAACGTGTCTTCGCTGTAGCGCTTGCTCCATTCTTACCTCAGCAAAAGGGACACTGGCGAGATTGTTGGGCATGAAATTGAACAACTTTGACAGGTGTCCCAATTTACAGGTTTTTCTTTCAGGAAACCAACCAAATGCTTAGTTTTAAAAACTGTCTCCTGTAGACTGGAACATATATACACTGGAATGTCTGACTTACTCTATTCTCGTTGCAGCACACAGCCATACATGTCGCTTCCTGCACTCCCAGACTATTTTCATCCTGGGAGAGTCTCAGCCAAAGTATCCTAAGATGCCTGAGCAGCACCTTTGTAAATGAAAAAAATAACTATTTTCTGCATACAAGACATACATGAGAGACATGTATGTAATTGTCTATATATGGAAAAAGCATTTAACATTTTTAGAGCATGTATCCAATTCACTAACAAACATACCGTGAATTGACATATACATCATGTGATAACTGGATTAGGGAAGGGTTGGGATCTCTCATCCTGATTTGCAGCTCTGTCCCATAGCACGAAACAAAAAAGGAAGGAATACATTCCTTACATAACTGCCTGCCTTTTCGGCTTGGATTTTTATCAATAGCACCTTAAACTTTCAATGACCATGAACTAAAGGCCTTTCCCAATCTAACAAAATTAATGCCATATTTTTATCTATGCACGTGCATGCGCACACACCCACTAAGTCTGACTTTCTGAAAAGACTGCCAGATTCAGGCATAAAAACATACAGTGACATGCATATATATACACAAGTAGGTACATAAGAAAGCCACGTATGTGGCAGAAACTGTGTATGTTCACTTTTTAGCTGTGGGTAACACGCTAATTACCTCATAACAAAACTAAACAAAATGAGACTGTCACACTGACTCCCGTATCTCAGTAAGAAAAAGGCCTCACAATTAAGCAGGGGCTAAGTGTGTTGTGGATTCAGCATTCAGTAACTGATGAGTGAAAAATAAAACATCACCTTCTAAGGCCTAATTAAGTCAACACAGCAGCAACATTAAAAAGCTTAGGACAGCAGTGAGTAAGTATGCCTGAAAACACTACATTTTAGATTACTTTCATGACAGAAACATGCAGGCCTGTTGCCACACAACTGGCTGGAACAGCAGCGCTGCTTTAAATGATCACAGGCTGAACGTGTATTTAAAAAAAAGTCAGTGTTAGGGAAGTCATTTATGGGCACCAACAAATATATGTGCATGCTTGAAACTGATCACATACCTGTGTCAGTTCCTGTAAATAGCAAAACATAATTTATTTTTTTTTAAATAACTGCTGGGAAAGTGTAATTAACAGGATACAATTATGGAACAACTAAGAAACACTTAAAATCAACCCAGAGACTTCCTGCCTACGATTATTACCTATAAGAAAGTATAAAATGACTGGAGAAAGCAAGTTAGCACCCTATCTAGTCGAAGAGCAGAATATATATCATAATTTAAACAAAAAAACAGAAGACCCACAAACCACACAAAGCCCAACAACTCTAGACAGCAGAGCATACACTGTAAGTACAGTCATGGCATTGGGTTAAGGGTCTTTTGAAATAAACTGTGCTTATTTATTTATAGAGCTATCATCACTATGTCTCTAGATACACTACCAAATGAGAATCCCCACTAATTTTAATTAAAGCTGAACTAAAACTCACATGGAAATATCCACTGCAATAACAGAAGGCAAAAAGCAAACATACACACACAGACTGAAGAAAGAAAGAAAAAAACATATCAAGAATAACTGACCTGTAAAGAAAGCCTTTGCTTACATAAGAAGTTTGAATAAATTCTATAAAAGCAGTTCAATTACAGAGAAATCTATTTGCTTTGATCTAATCCAACAAACAGCTCATAAATAATAAGAAGATTTTGGGATGAACCAAACACCTTGAAAGGGTTGAAGTCTAGCCTGAGCTACAGGGCGACCAATGGAACTAGTATTACAGCTGTACAGAAAGAAATACATAAATGCATAAATATTAAACTTTTAATTGGCTGATGTGCTGTCACAGTGGGGGAACTGGTGGATACAGCCCTCTCAAACCCACTCTATTTACAGAGATGAAAAAGAACAGCATGCAAATAGTAAAAAGAGATAAAACACTTTAACAACCCTACAGAATTGCAGCAGCAGTCTTCTAGCAGAAAGGGATTAATTAGCAACAAAGGCAAACGGCCATTTGCCTTAAATTATCAGTTCTTCTACATGATCATTATTCGCTAGGAAAATCTTTGTACCTTCATGGCCATTATCTAAATACCTAAGATAGGATGACGCAGTGTACAAAGCAACTGAGAGCTTTGAAGCTAGCTGAAATCCCAGATGAAGCACATTTGTTCCATGAAGCCATTTGTTGCAAGCACACCCCAATCTGACAAACGCATTTGACATGATACAAGAAAATGCCAACAGACTGACACAAAAAAATACAAAATAATAATGCTTATTTTCTTGATGAAAGAATTCTGTCAGTGTTCCTTTCCCAAACTCTTTCTTTTCCTCTCAAGGGATGCATTCATGCTACGCGCACGTCACGCACAAATTTGAACTTTGGATTTAAACCCTTGCTTCACTTGCATTTAAATTATGTAAATATCAAGCCCAAGCCCTGTGAAATCCAAAACAGAGAGCATCTCATCCTGGTTCAGGAAAAAACAGGCTTGTCTTCTTCCTGTCATACATTTTGAATGGGCTGGTGTAGGGCCAGTCTAGTATTTAAAGCATTCTCCTTTTAGATTGTTATGTGGTGCTTTGCAAGTTGTCTCATTCCTGCCTCCAGTTTTCTCTTGTACAACTTTTACTTCTCAGCATCATGAATACTCATTTGCCATCTAAGTCCATGTCAGGTTACTCTTCAGACAGGGCAAAACCTCCCTTTTTTTGGTAGGGATTTAACTATCAGTGGGTGGCTGGAAATAGTTAGTAGTGAATCTAAATCACAGCCGCGAGAATAAAAACTTCATCCCTGGCCAAGGGGAGGGATGTCAAGAAGAGATATTTGTGTCAGCTGTTCCTTCCTGCCACTACTGACAGGATAATCACTGGCTTTTTGAACTCATTAGCCTGCAATTAATTGACAAATAGACACAGTGGCTGGCAAACACCATTGATGCTAGCAATCACCCCCACCAGCAGTTATCCTCTATTTCTATCGCATTAGCAGCAGCCAAGATGGTCATGCTACACACCTGCTATACCCATCTTTCAAGATGAACAACTGCACCACCAATTTGGAGCCAAGCGGTGCAATCCAGATGCTCAAACACAGGTACCTAGTGGTACCTCGGCTGTCCCAAAGTGACATATGCGACCATCAGTTGGTGCAGAAGGCCACCCAACCCCGTGTCCTATCTGCCAGATCCCTGCCTGTACCTCAGAGAGCCCATCGGGCTGACGTGGCACTAGATGCTGGCAGGCGAGCGTAGCTGTTCGCATTTTGAAGTGGCATACCGACCCTCGCGCAAAGTCCATCTCCTCCGTCATGGGATTTTGTGCTTGGGCTCAGCAAAAGACTCCAGGCACCGAATAGCTCATTTCCCTCCTGATAAACCCATATTCCAGGATAGAAGTCAGTCTATGGTAATTTCTTTCTAGCAGGAGAAAACGCTTTTGCCACGATTGTCATTTAACACAGAGGTAGAGGCGAACAAAGGCAGCAAGCAAATCCCACTTTCAAAATGGAGCCTACTCGGTAACATGCAGAGAAACCCAGTTCCCTGCTGTGATCATGAACACAGTACAAGCTCCCCATGCCATAACAGTTGCTTAAAACGACATGCCTACGAACCGTATCTTGGCAGACTGAAGAGGTAGGTCTGGTCTACATTTAAGATATGCTAACATACTTATGGCTATATAGGAATTAATTTTTTCCATGCCAGCAAAAGCCCTAGAAAAGATACAGTTACACTGGCCAAAAAACAAAACAAGAGAGAGGGAGAGAAACAGAAAAGCAGACAGACCTTTTGGGGCAACCAACTTAAACGGGGTCCAAACAGTGCTTCCAAAAAACTGCGAATATAACCTGTCTCCTTTCAAATTTTTTAAAGACAAAGTTATAATTTTCAAGTACAGAGCAGACAACAATCACATTTATAACAGGACACACTAAATGATGATGTCTCCTTCTCCAGCTCCAGCACAGGCAATAAAATCCTATGAAGAAAAAAAAAAGTAAAACCCCCTAGCTTGCCATTTTAAACACACCCTCAATTTAAGGTCAAAGAAAGGAAAGCCAATCCAGACATCAGCATGCAACAAGAACTCGAATGCAGTCAGCAAATAAAGTAAAGGAAAAATGAACCCCAAGGAAAACAACCCCACAGACTATCCAAAACCATGAGGGGGAAGGAGAAATCTCAGCTCTTGTTCATTTTACTTTAACCAAGTGCCAGAAATCACATACTTTCATTCCTTGACACAGCTGTAAAAGAATGTAAAGAAAAAAACTGCCATGCAAAATAGGGCATTTCGATTTCCCAACAGCCAAAACTTCACAATGTATTTTTAAAAGGGGTCACTTCCTCAAAATCTCAAATGTTTTTTCTTCATTCCTACCAAATGCAGGCAATTTTCTTAATAATTTTCACCTTTGCACTGCTGAACATAATGGGACAAATAATACATGACGCACAAATAAGTCATGATGCTCTGTGAAAGTTAATAGGAGCAGTGAAATGCTGAATGCGTGATAAATCTAGACCTGAAAGTGAAATATGCCTTCTAATTAAAAATCAATTATTAAAACCAGTAAAGAATTAAAAGAAAAAAGGTTCACTCACCAAACTCATAATGAAATCCTGGAAACTTCAGAGTTATTTGAAAAGCAGAAAGAAACATCTTCAACATCTATATTTAACTAAAGATTCTTCTAAGACTCTATCGTGGGTTTCTCAATTCTATGATTAAACAGCTCTGTGAAAAATTGTTTCTGGTGTCTTTTGTGCTTTTATCTCTTCATTCCAAATGGTCATGAAAATGAATAGACAGCATTTAAAAGGGGAAAGCAAGAGCAAATCATTAATCCAGCTCTGGGAAATCGAAGTACGCGGATGCCCTGATGTGGCTCCGAGGTGACGCCGGGATGATAAGCAGCTGCCCAAAACCACCAGCACCTGAACTTATATCCCAGTGTGCCACATTTACTGACAGCATCACCTGTTGGGTTCCTCAACAGTTCTCCTCCGGAAGCTGGTTTTAACACACATATTGAGTCATTCGCAAACATTAGATTATGGTGTTCAAATAACTATTCCCAACTAATTTGTGTTCAATTCCAGACAGATTTCTAACACAAAACGGCTCAAAAGCAGCTCAAAAATCACAAAACCTGTTGCATGAGCTTGGACAAGTGGAAATTTCTGGTTTTCATTTTCTGTAAAACTAAGATTTGTATTCATACCCCCAGCAGTGACGGAGAGATTAAATTAACAAGCGTTACTGAAGAGATCTGCATCCCATTATTGGAGAAACTACACTGGTATTATGCATTATCATAAATATTCAGCACCTGCAATCAAAAGAAGGCTTTGGTGTTTACGTATATAATAAAGTTTTAATAATTCACTAGCAATATTTCATGCGGAGTGCTGCCGCCACTTCCTTCTGGAAAAAGGAAAAAAAAAAAAACATATCCAGAATTTAAAATCCAAAACCTATCAGCTGGAAACAAAACAATCCTTTCTGCAGAGCAATGCAAGTCGTGGGTAAGAGGCCGTTTTTCCAGGAGGTAGGGGCTCCGGGTTTTGCCTGCCTGCGGCGGGCGGGTGGGTCAGGCAGGAGGCGCCTCCATCTTGTGCTCCCCTGAGCAAGCCCCAGCCCCCCTGCACCCTTCCCCTCCTCTGCGAGGGCACAGGCAACACGTGCACCCAAGGATGGAGCCACAGGCACCCCACAGCGCCTGCACAAGCTCAGGAGTACTTTGGCAACGGAATTCTCACAATTTTTCCTCAAAAGACTCGGAAAAACCTAAGCCAGCGCGCTGCAAGGACACGTCGACCACCCTACCCCGAGGGCACCTCCACAGCACAAATGCAGCCCCTCAACCATCGGCAGTCAAACTCTAAGCCATAAAATTGTTAAATTTAGTATTTTACCTGCATTACAAGCTGTAATCCAACGTGCTGTCATCCTTCCACCGGAGATTAAAGGATCTGGGATTGCATTTCGTGGGGTTTTGGCGAGGGGGGTCTGCGGGGAGACCTCCTCTGTGGGAAAACCCAAGGGACCCACTGTGTGCCAAAACTCAACCTGCTGCAGGACCTTCCTGATGCTACTGAGGAAAATCGTTTCGGAAATGGTGGGTACGAGCCCAAAACACTGCCAGGGTGGCAGGAAGGAGGGGAGAAGCAGGGGAGAAGGTGCAGCTGCCCCTGCCATCACCTCAGCCCTGAGGGGGTAGGAGACCAGGAAGTTGGCGGGAGAGGCAGGTGGTTTTCATTGCCAATAAATTAACTTGATTGAGCACTCCCCCACTTTAAGCACAAAAAAATACAGCAAAAAATCCCCACTTGACTGGTGGAGTGGGCTCATCCCATCTGCCAGGGAGGGAGAGCCATGTTATCTAGCGCCATGCTGATGGGACACCAGCTTTTGAAGTGTGGTCCAGCTGAATAAATACCACAGAAAGTCAATAGCCAAATCCTTTCCACAGCAGCAGTGCTCCGGGATCCTGATTGGAATTTCAACATTTGCACTGATTTATATTTTTCTTTTTTGACTTTACCAGCTGGGAGCAAGCACTGGAGAGGAGGTACATGGATGGCTCCGTAGGAACACGAACGGCTAGCAAAGGATTACTTTTTAAAGGATTATCTCTTAAACAAAGAAAAACTTGGTATACTGCAAACAACTAACTCGCATCAAAAGAAACAAGATTAATCCAACAGGATTACCAGGTAAGGCTTCCCTGTACTTTAATGTCCAGACACACAGCTGACAAACATGAAGCATTTTATTTAGCCTGGGTGCAGTTATCCAGCACCTTTTCCTGGTCCAGAAATAAGGGGGGCCCCTGCAGTTAAGGCTGCTAAAACAAAAGCTTTGAGGACTTGTCCTCCAGCTTCACAAGCAACAGGGATCTTCTGTCTTTTTACAGAGCCCTTTCCTTTAACCTTGCATATGTAAGCTCTGATCATCGAGTCCTTTTAACTCCAGCCAGGAAGGAAGATTAGTCCCTGCCCGTACCGCTCCTGCGCTGTGAAATTTCCAGAACTGAGCTCTTTTGCTTCCCTCTGGGAGGGAGGGGAAGTCACAGAAAACTGAGATCTTGCTTTTCATGTGTTTTGGTGGGTTTTTTTTCCCTGAATTGTTAACGCTCATGTAAGCTCTTACAGTCACAGTACTATGAAAAGCAAAATAGCATCGTTCTGCAGCACCCATGTATTTGGAAACAATACCCACTATGTGTGCTTATGCTTCTCTGTTTTAGTAAGACACATGTTGTTAGCATCTCTTACACACACCAAAGATTTGTACTGAAATCTACTTGAGTATTCCAAGAGGCAGAATGTGGTAAGCAACCAAGTTTTTTTAAATAGTGCAAATAAACCCCCCTGAATTTACTAAAATTAGTTTTAACCATGTTTGAATTATTTAACGTTTTAAAAAAACTATTTATTTAACATGCATTCAAGGTTCCCTTGAAGTAAATGAAATAAAAGTCCTAACTACTTAAACAAGGCATAAATTAGGCAGTTCAGTTCCTTTATGTTTCAGTTAGCCCCACATACAGGTCAGCCTTGCCTAATTGTGAGGGGAACCCAGATTCAGCAGCAGTCACATCAGCTGCCCCTCGATGACAGGAAATGTTACTGACTTTGGTGAGTTTTCCCATCTAATAATTTTACTTTTCTACCTTTTGAACTTACCATACATCGTTCTATAACCAGCCAAACACCACACTTGCTCAGCATATATGACACCTTTATTTAAAAGTAAACACAGCATTAAGCAAAGACTTACCTCCCCCACCTCCAAGAAGGCTGGAATTGGCTGTAAGAAGAACAAAAAGAGAACTGTTAGCATTGAGCTTCCTAAACATAGATAGAACCAAACCAGAAGATATCTCATAAGAGATTTTCCAGTGTTTCAGTAACTTTGCTACTCTCCAATTATCCAAAAACATTTACCGCAAACCCAGTAATTTATGCAAATCATAATTGCAATCTTTATCTTTGCACTATTTTGCAATATCTTTAAACATGTAGTCTAATAAATAAAACAGTAATACAATTATTAAAGCTTAATGTGTCGAATAGCTTATGAAATTACAATCTTGAATTTGTAATTCTATAAACGAACTCCTTTTTGATTCCCAAATGAAGTAAAAGTATTTCATTTTAAAGAAACTTAAATAGACTTTGATGCAACTTTTGGTTAGCTCTCCTTGTTTTCTATGACACGGGACCTTTGGGAATGATGATGAGAAACCTTGGCCCCATTGGTATCAAAGAGTGTTTTACCATTGTATGCAATTAAGTTGGGATTTCACTCAGTATGCTTAATTGCCTCTGTAGCGTAACCATCCAGCTATCCATGCCAGAAACAGATAAATCACTTATGGAAAGCAATTTTCAGAGCATGGTGATACAAGAAGGTCCTTCAAATGAAGCTAGCACAATTGGAGCCATGCCAAACATTTTCCTTTCACTGCCTTGGGAAAAACAGAAGGAAAGCCTAGGCTTCTCAGCCTGTCTTGAGTAAAGTATTCACCCTTTACATGTGCGGGAAACAAATCCCTGTCCTATCGTAATATCGATAAAACACAGTATAAAAGCAAGAGTATAATGGATGGACACAGGTATTTCTTATTGCTTGCTGATGAGTGAAGGAACAGCAAGACATCAAACCATTTCCTGTTCCAGGACAAGGATAGATGGCAAGATACACAGAATAAATTAGGTATTTTCCAGTATACAAACTTTCTACTGTTATATGTTATTGTTTCTACAATATTCCTCTGCTTTCTAAACAGAAGACTGTAAACACTAAATTCCCTGGCTCTTGTTTTTTTCAATCACTTTCTTGAGACTTTTACAAAAAATCAACAGTTACTTTGGTCTTCCTCATTCCTTTTTCAGATATTCTACAAACATCTTTGACTTAACAGCCACTTTCAGCTCAACCCTTGGCAGACAGCTTTCCCTGACACCGCAATGAAACTGTCTTCATTGAAAAGCCAGATTTTCCATCCAAGTATCATACCCAAGATCTCTAATTTTAAAAGGAACACATACCATCAATGCTACTATCTTATAGTGACTCAAGAAGTTGCTCTACGTTATCCAAAATGCAATGCTCTTTAAAGAAATAAATATGTGGCTTTATATCCATCAGAGGTGACAAAATCAAATCAAAATAAAGAGTAAATGACAGGGACTGTTATCCCCACACTTGGACTAGTTGCTCCTACACTCATTGAGTGAGTGAATGTTGAGACCAAGACCTAGAGGGATGTTCTTGTGCATCTTGTGGAATACTATATAAAGGAAAATGAGGTAAATAATCTTTTTTTCTAAAACAAAGCCATTTGCAGCCATTTTCAAATAAGTGCCTGACTTCCTTTTGCTGGCTGGATTCTTCCCTCAGATGCAACTCAGACACCATCTGAAAACTATCCACTATTGTTTTTCATTCAGATTTCTGACACATCACTGAGGTGAACCGGCCCATGGGGAGATGCACAAGTGGCAGAACGGTGTGGCTAGGAAAGAGAAGATGGGGCAACACAGTTTGGAGAAGACAGAACAAATCCTCCCTTTGGGCTGTCACATACTGTTATATTCGCTTAAGATCCTTAAAACTTTCACGTACCTATACCCCATGAATCAACTAGGCTGCTAGGACATCACTGTCACAGTTTCTCTGCTTTTATATAGCATAACAAGACCGCTTTAGGCTCTGGGCTATCTTCTACAAAGTGCTAGCAGGGAACAAATATTGCCATATATAAATTGCCTTTGAAAAAGATACAATGATAGTAATACTAAATGGGTGCAGACTTACTGCAAAGAGCGCTGCTGAAATTTTCTATTAAAAAGACACCAATGAAAAACAGCCCCACGTATTTCCACAGCAGCTTCCAAAGGAGCCCTGTAACAGGTAACACCACCTTCCCTGCAGTGAAGCGAGTAGATCTGAGACAAAATTCAGCACGCTTCGTATCAGAAGAAAATAAAAGTAACAAAGTGTCGTCTACTGCCATAAATCTGCTACTCAAGATTACTCTTTTTGGCACTGCAGAATGCACCTACAATTACCATTCTAGTTCTCGAATGAGTCAAATTCTAGGATTTCAGGTATTATGTTTGAGAGACTTAAGAGGCACAGCTGAGACCTGCTATACCTCACTGTAACCAAAGTTTCCACTGCTAAAACAGTTTCTTCTGATACCCAGCCAACACCCCCGTTGCAAGCTCTCATTTGCAGGCTTCTCAGAGAATTATGTTTCTCTCATTAACTTTTCCTGACAACGTTCATCTTTCCAATACTTTCTAAAATTTGTTAATAACATACAGTATAACTCAGGGTAACACACTTCTCTATAGAAACAGCAAAAACAGCTCAAACAGTTTTTTGGCTGTAATGCATCTATTACAGCTATTGAAATTGCAGTAATAATTCATAGGCACTTTTTTTTTTAAGCATTATGCTTGACTATTAGGAGGAAAATCAAACCATTTTCCTATGACGACAAGAAAGAACATGACTGAATTATATTTACAGCACCCTTTCCAGGAAGATGATATGCCACTCAAAAAGCAAGAACGCTTTTATTTTCAGATTTTTCAGACCGGGCCTGAAAGGTTGAACAAAATATAACTCCCCCTCCATCTTTGGGAAAGCCTTACCATTAAAGAAGTAACTTGTCACTTAGCACCTAAAGAACACTTTTCCCTAGCCAGAGGTGGGGATTTTCACCCAGATGCAGACAGCAGGTCAGCACAGCCCCATGGCTTTAATCACAGCATATAACGTTGGAGCAAGTATTGCCTCTCTTCTCAGCCCCCCCACTGTTAATCTACAGCTGCATTTTGTCCATCAGGGCTCCCAAACGACCAAGCCTTGCAAAGCACTTTGAGAGGGGCTGTGGGTAGGTGTGAGCAACCTGCGGTGGGACCCTGCGAGCTTCCAACCTGCAAACTCAGTGCAGACCAAACTGCTCCCCAGGTTGCACCACGACACCGTGTGCACGTACAACTCCCCCACCTGACTCAGGGCCTGCCCAGCTGTAGGTAGGAAACATTAAGACATTTGTACACAACCAGTAGATCCATCTTCACTAGCCTCTTGTCCTTATTTCTCTATTCCAGAGCTGCACAAGATCCTCAAGTCACAGGAGACTTGGGGTGGGAGGAAAGAGGAAGAGAAAATTGCTACCAAGTTACCAAGGCAAAGAACAGTAAAAGAAAACAAACAAGCATAAGAGAGGCTCCAAAGAAATCTGAGGTAAAGCCCTCTTGCACCTCATTTCATTCCCTGTGTTACCCCTTCAAGTCGACCTGCTTCCTAAAATTTCCTCCTTACAAACTACAGTCTGCAACAGATTCCTGGGCGTTAATTCTGAAAATCCACTCACAATACAAACCCTGAAACACGTACTCAATGATACTAAGAGGAGTGATGACACAGAGTGGTCCGGCAGCCAGCAGAGACTACGTACTTCCTTCTCAAACTGAACCGCAACACATATTGATAAAGCCCCATCCAAAACATCTCAGTTGGCAATGGCCTGCAAGAGGCAGCAGAGGTGAGAACTCATCTAATTTTGAATATTTTTCCCAGCACCATAGGCTTCAATTAAAAAATTTAAAAAAAAACCCTGCCATATTTGGGGATCAGTTCCTATAGTGTATTTTAAATAGCAGCTTCAGGATGAGGCAAGTCACAGCACAGGAGATGCTGGACATCGTCACAACTTTAAAAGGAGTCTTGAACTCTGCATTTTGAGAAGCACATCTCACCTTCCCAGTCTGCCTCACTCAGTACAGCAAACAGAAATACAACTAGAAGTAGTAATATGGCTTTCAGTCATTTAGTTCTAGATTTCTTTTTATTCAATACATTAGAGGCATTAGCAGAAAAAGTGTTTCTACAAAGTTCAGGCTCATCTCTAAGAAAAAAATCCACTCTCAAAAAAAAATCCGCTTAAAAAACAGTCTCTAATCACTGAGTATAACAATTCAGCCCTTAATGAGATGTTTATGACCCTAGATTCAACTAGAAATTCAGCACTTCAAATGACTTGGCACTTCAATGGACTAGACTTTTATGCTTTTTAACAGAGAGTAGCAGCACCAGGACAGTGCTACTAAACAAACTCCATCAACGCTGGTCTGCTCTACCACCAAAGCTCCACTCCTGCTCTAAGAAACAAAATTTCTTCCAAAACACTTCTGTGGGGAGAGAGGAAAAGAAAAGAAGAAAAATAAAAGACCTGGAAGGAAAGAATTTAAAGCAAGCTTAGTTTCTCATTATGAAATACCCACCATGAAATCTCAGGTTACTAAAATGTACAAATTTGAGTAATGAATATACCAGCATATTTGACAAATAAGAACTGGGCATGATAGTTTTAAATCTAAGCCACCTTAATGAGTTAACTCATATAGCTTTCCAACACTTTTTTTGAATGAATAAGCAGATCAGAAACTCAAGCACAGGTCTTAACATTTTCCTCAATGTTCTCTTCACAACAGCGTCCTTGCCAAGAAGCAGGATTACTTGAAATTTTTGTGAAAAGCAAACGAATGCTGAAGAAGTTCACCTCAGATGAAACTGAAAATCTTTCTGCTCTGTAAGCCAAAAGGTATAAAAAGTGAGGGAGGATGTGTGCATGGGTTGCTTAAACAGACATTTGCAGACACAAAATTATTTTTTCTGCTGTCATTTCTGTGAAACTTAGAAAAGACGCGAATACCAATTTTCGTGATGTCTCTGGAGATAACATGCTTTTAGCTTTGTTAACAACATAGCTGAATAACTCTGGTTACTTTTTGTTGGCATGTACTCATCTGACAACATTTTAAAAACGTAAATTCTTCTGGGAGCATGTCTTTGTCAAGTATTAATGGCACTAGTAACTTAAATTGACATCTATGTCATGCAGCCATGCATCTGTCAGTATAATAAAAATATACTTTTAAAAGATTACTTGATATTGTCTGACTTTGGCAGCAGATGTTTGAGCTTATTTTGATGTAAAAAAGATTAAATATTTTTGTCAATACTTTCCTAATTGTGAAATTTATTCAAGACGACATCTTTATAACTGGCAGTGTTGTAAGATGCAAGACATTCTATTGCCTCAGTCACCATTTTTATTCATCAATAAAACATCATAACAGGCAGCTGGTGAGCAGAGTACCAGTAATTTATGGAATGGGAAGCTACATTTCTTCTGCGTGTTTTGTGAGACATCCTTACCTGTCACTGCATTTTGTTTGATCTTTTCTCAAGGAAGCAGGGAGAACAAAGAAGAGTGAGCTAACAACTGCACCTTGTACATTCAATCATTTTTAACACGAGATGTGCCTGGGTGCCTTCAAGTGAAAACGCGTTAGGCTTAAAAATCATGAAGTGATTTCGAAGTATATATAGTAAATAAAATACAGCCGTAAACAGTATACTACAGTAGAGTCACCACTATAATTAACTTTTCTCAAAACACTTCCTTGCATACAAGGCCACAGCAATCCGGAGAGGTAAAATAACATTATAATAACAGACTGGGCCAGATTTGCAAACTTATGTGAGTGCCTAATGGTGCAAAGCAGAGACTACTGGAAATTAGAAAACCACCCAGCCAACAAAATAAGATTGACTTGAAACGTTTAGGCGCATCAGTAAGTACCACTATTAGCATCTTCAGATGCCTATATGCCTTCTCTAAACACAGCCTTTAGATGCTTACCCAACACGGAGGGTGTGATAATAACCTGCATGCAGCCATGCACCACAAACAGTTTGGTAATGATGGCATGACTGGATGGATAGATGAGGGGAGAGCGGTAGATGTGGCCTACCTTGACTTCAGCAAGGCATTCAACACGGTATCCCACAGCATCCTCATCGGGAAGCTTAGGAAGAGTGGGTCAGATGAATGGACAGTAAAGTGGATAAAAAACTAGTTGCAAGACAGAGCCCAGAGGGTCGTGATTAGGGGCACAGAGTGTAGTTGGAGGTCAGTGACGAGTGGGGGTCCCCAGGGGTCAGTACTGGGCCCAGTGCTCTTCAATATATTCATCAACGACCTGGATGAGGGGACAGAGTGCCCCCTCAGCAAGTTTGCTGACGACACAAAGCTGGGAGGGGTGGCTGACACCCTGGAAGGCTGTGCCGCCATCCAGAGAGACCTGGACAGGCTGGAGAG
>VXBO01011785.1:227558-295992 GCA_013400135.1 Rhinoptilus africanus | reverse complement strand
TAAGGTGGCCCTGCTCTGGCAGGGGGTTGGACTGGGTGATCTCCAGAGGGCCCTTCCAACCCTACCATGCTGTGATTCCGTAGCAGCGATTTACTGTTTTCTATGGGGCAGAAGATTTCTACAAACAAGTTGCTTCTCTCTATACCTGGAAAGGGCTTTGACCCCTCTGGACTAACACAGAAGAGCCGAACTGGGACTGAATCCTTTGGCTCATGCGCGAGCTGGAGCCTCACGTAGACGGTTGCACCCTGAATCCAAGGGCAGCAGGCCAGCCCTGTGGAGGGCTCCTTGGAGCCACAGTTCCTTGGAGCAATCCCTGCATCAGCCAAAGGCCTGGCCTCGACCCGCTCTTCTCCTCAAAGCTCCCAAGACGCGTCTGAGATTAGACCAATAGTTTGATTGCTTTTAATGGGTGATCAAGAGCACATCATATTCTCAATACACACTTAAAAAACTTGCGCTTCCACGTATTAAGCAATCTTCTCCTTTTCTGCCCACAAAAAACTTCTGTAAATAGAAGCGAAAGTCTACCTGGTCCTATTTTATTGTTAGTAAAAAGTAGCAATTTCAAGCTCTCTTTCTAAAAAGCCAAGATGTCCAGAAGCATGACCTAATGAGGCCAAACAATTCAGCTCAAGAAGTTCCCATCATCTGTGATAGCAAAGCAGATGATGTGGGAGACAAAAGAAAGGGACTGAATTTTCTCTGCCTTACTTTTTTCCCAGATACTGGAAGTGCACACTAAAATTTGTCCTGCTTTAAAGATAAATAAAATCTAACGGAAGGCTTTGGGCAATTAAAAGTACAGGTTTTGTATTTGAAACAAATAAAATGGCTTTGTGGTTTACTTGTCATAGAGCCTGTGCTATTCTATTTCCTCCTCACAAATTCTGTATAGAGAACAAATTGTTAAAACTAAGTCTTGCCATCTTTGCAAATAAAGTAGTCATTAACTCGAATTTCAAGCTTGTAAGGGGTATTTCATAGGTAGATTAAGGGGAAAAAAAAAATCAGCACACACTAGTAAGTGCTCTGGAGTTGATCCTGTCAAGGAAATTGCCTTCACAACATTCTGAATTCAATAAGGAAGCAATAACTGTCATAACTTTTCAGTTATTTTTCTTCTTCTAATACATTACCAACTCAATACATAATGTGCATTTATGCAAGAAAGCTATTTTTAAATTTATCTATTACACCCATTAAGCTTAATCAGGCATATGCAAAGCGTCTCTGAAATCTGATATGCAGAGTAAAGAAACAAAAAACCCCAAACCAGCACCAAACCCACAAAGCCCAACGCAGGCAAGGCGGCAGCGGCGGCAGCGTACTGCCAACGCGGCATAGAAATAAGCACACGGCTATCGGTCTGACATTTAAAATTTAGAGTATGTCGGAGGCATACCTTCAAAGTAGGAGCAAAATGACAGGTTTTTACCTTACAGTGAAATACACTAATTGCTTTAATGCAGAGTGAGGGAAAATGAACAGAAATTGAAGCTGACTAACACATACTGAGAAAAACGCTGGGCCTAAAGTACTTCCTAAACACTGCGGTAGAAACTTCCATATGGACTGAAGATTAGGCTCCAACTTTAAAAGAAGCCTAAACTTTACAGTAGCCTGAGGACTCCAAATCACTGCAATTGCTTCTTGGTGGGGAAGTCAGTCAACCGCAGCAAAAAATGTAAATTAAAAGAATATCCAGAAAACCAGATGAACTTGTTTTTGAGAATGGTATTCATCAGGAGATCTTCACTTCCAAACACAACTCAGCAAAGCAATTCCAGGTGAAATCCCGCAAAACCAGCAGTTCACACATTCATACCAACGAAATTCCTACCCTTCGTACCCATCCACAGGTATTATTTTCAGCTAGACAGAAACACCTATTCCAAATCAAAGGAAAGCTGGTTTCCCACCAGCGCCTGGTGAAGGACAGTTAGAAGAACCTGCTTGATGAGGCTGGTGTCATCCTTGTGAGGGAGAAGACCACAGACTTGTTAAATCAAAAGTGGTCATTTGAAGGGAAAGAGCTAGAAAAAGCTAAAACTGGCTGGTAAGCACCAGAACGACCATCGTCATGTTTTGCGTGAACCCCTTTGCAGAAGGCTCGCTTGTTTGCCACCTTCCTCTCATTTCTCCTGGCAAAAGTGAGAAAGGCGCAAAGCAGGAATAATTTCCTTCTAAAACACAGGTTGATAAACTGTCACACACACACACTACCAGATGTTAAAGGGAAAGCTGTGAATTAAGATTTCATCCATTTTGTGTGTCAATTTGTGGTTTGCTCAACCACTTAAAGTTGCCTTCTAGATCATCAAGTTATTTTAAAATATAGCCGAGCTGAAGCGTAAAGCAACAGGAACTTATTTCAGGGCAGAATAATGAGGAAAAAAAATATTCAGGTCTACTACAGCCAATTCTTCATCTCATAATTTGGGCCATTTGTGTGGTTTGTAAATGTAACATTAAAGAGAATCAAAGTGCTGCAGTATATAATTAATCCATTTAAGTAGAGTCATCATCAATATTTAGCAGCCTACGCAAAATAGGATAAGAGCTAGTCCTAGGTTCTACCTGCACAATTAGAAGGGCAGTTTTGGTAGCAATTATTTCAAAGTAATGAGTGAAATTTATATAATTCTCACATCTTTCTAATATCTCAAAGGTACTGGAACATGTTATCTGGATAACAGAAAAAAATGAGAGTGAAGTTCTTCGTGCTTTCTTTGCTTTTGTCTTTTCAAAATTACAACCAGGCCTGAACCTCCCAAACTCTACCGGTGCACAAGAACACCCTAAGAGAGTTTCCTTCTTTTTTTCTTTTTTTTTCCTTAAGCAGTGCTGTGGTACTTATGGTGTAACAAATCACAAGATTTCATTTCAATTTCCTTCGCCAGGAAATAATTACGTAATACTTGATTTCAAGAAGGAAAATGCCTGATTGCAAAAAGTTTGAATAAAGCCACAGAATCAAAAAGAAATCAAAAGGTGATAAAAACCAATGCATTTCGGTCTTGAAACATTCATATTCAACATTCAGGCTTCAAAACAATAACAAATCCCACCCTAATTTGTTATGAAATCAAAGGCCACTGCTGAAAAGCAGCTACGTGGGGCCTTGCCCTGACAGCAGCACAGGGTGTTTTTCCATGGGTTCCACAGGAGCAAGAAGTACCCTGGGATGCAGGAACCTCCTGTGGGGCTTCCCATTTATCCCAAGGCAGTTGAAAGCAAGCTCAATCCTGGCTACAGCTGTAGGACTGGCCTCAGCGTTTTGAAGTAAAAGCAGTAAGTGCCCACACCGCTGCTTTTTCTGAGGGTATTAACGCTCATGAACAATATTCAGTTTAAAAAAAAACCAAACAAACAAACTTGCTCTAACAAAAACATCCCTCCCACTTTTTTTTTCCAGCTATGCAGACAAGACTTCACTTGCAAACTTTGCCGCCAAGTTAGAGGAAGGCAAGGTGTTATTGCACTGGTTTTTGCAAGAGCAGCCTGGAAGGAAGATTTTGACAAGGAATTACAAGCTCCTGCAAGCAGCTAGCGCAGACATGTAGGATGTGAAGAGCCTGCAAGTGAAGCACTGAAGTAAGGTCTACTTTAAAATACATCCAACTGTGCAAATGTAACATGCTCTGCGTACGAACGTGTTGTGTAACCTCTCTAATGATCCTTTCTTTATATAGCCTGGAATTAGGAGCCGCTCCCGCTGTGGTCAGTGCGAGCCACATTACAGGAGCAGCAGAGAATCTGGTTATGTGTTTTACTGTACTTTTTGTGTTTTCAAACACAGGCCCAAACTGTTGCTATAGGGCTAAATATTTGTATAATGACAATCATGTACTCCTTTATAAGGGAAAGTGGAACTTAATAACCTGGGTATTTCAGTCAAACCAGGAATAACGCATTACAGTAAAATATAAACTGGACATCTTACACTGTCCATAAGAATATTGTCTCAAATCTTTCTGTATACTGTTGCCAAATACACTATCCATACTTTACCTTAACATTGTTTCAAAAGGTTACCACCTATAAGCTAAAAAAGAAATATAATCCTGAGAAGATCAGAAAGGATTTTAAGAATAAAGTGTAGCCATCAATGTCCTCTATCAGAGAAATCAGAACTCGCCCCTTTTGTGATAAAAGTAAGTCAGCTTGGTCAGAGGGAGATTGATTATCCTCTCCATTTTACTGCTCCTGGAACATACAATCCATGACATGTCTTAAAAGGAAGAAACATCATCTAAAGTTCAAAAAAATACAGGAAAAATGAGTATTTTTACTGCTAGCTTTCCATTTTCACATGCCGCGAAAACTCTATTCGTGAACTTTAAAGAAAAAGGAGATCACAAGTAATCAAAATGATGCGAAGGCCTGTAGATATTTTCAAAGGCGTGAAAAAGCCAAGAGCCCAGGTGCAATCCCTGGCAGTGGCAGGATTTCAGATTGTGCGGGACAACTCTCTGTTCCTGTCAGGTTGTTGGAGGTTCCTCATCTTTCCCAGCTGCAGACCCTCACGTTTCATGGTTTAGCTCAACCATGGTCAGGTTGGAGCCGTACTGCTCAGTTACCTGCCTACCAAAAATCGCCCTGCACTTTATCTGCCTGCGTATCAGCTGCGCACCTGCTCCTTGGGTACCCCATGGCCGCAGGAGAAGTAAAGCAGTTTTATTGTACTCTCAAGATACCTCTTTAACACTAAGATTACAGGCACTTCTTAATGATGAAGGAGATTAAAGCTATTATCAAAAAAAAGGCAGTAAATAGGCACTGTTGTTATAAGACTGTGCACTCAAGCAGATAATATCTGGCAGCAGCAGTATTAAGGCTTTGATGAAATATTTATTGAGGTTAGGCTGGACAAGAATCTTTCATTTTCTCTGAAGCGCAACAGGAGGGTAGGCTGGCTGCCGTGTCGCGCACCGATAATGCCATGCAGAAAGAGAAATCGTCAAGCTGCAACACCTAATCAATAACTTCATCGTACATGCACCAGCGTCATCCCTAAAATTTCCCATCCTTGCTTCCTGCTAATTCCACTGGTCAAGTGTAGATATGGAAATGTCGCCCCTACCAAGCAGGGCTATTCCAGTTAGACAATATATTTGAGCTGCCTACAGCAGCCACGTCTTTTGGATGCAAACCTGAAGACGGCGTGTGGCAGACTGATTTCCCCAAATGGCCAATGAGGAGATGTAGGCACTGTCAGGCGGCAAGGTAGGAACCCAAGACGGATGACGTGAATTCACCCTCTTGTGGCAAAGATGCTTGCGGTTAATTTACCATCATCACCACAAGCTCTTCCACCACAAATCCTTTCAGCTATAACCGCTACCCAAAACCGCAAGAACTGCTTGTACTTGCTATTTTTGCTAACATTTTCTTTCGTTGTTTCTAGTAACTGTTTGTCCATTGACTCAAGAGCAGTACCACTGGGTAAAACAAATAAGCGAACAAGTTTGACCCTTTGTCTGGGCCACAACTCAGGGGCAAGCTTTTCTGTATGGCACACCACCTAATTGTCAGAGGAATTCTCACTCGAAAGCTTCAATAAAAAGAACTGTGGCTCACTAATCACAGCTTAAGGCAGAGGAAACAAAGACAAAGAAATAATCCTACAAATAATTTCTACAGTCAATTAAACTAAAGACAAATTTTGGAAAGCTGATTAATCACTTCAAAATATGCTGCTCCTTTTTTCCCTAATACTGTATTTTTAACGTGTTGATCAAATAAGCACTCCTATGGTCTTCGTTTTACCTGTCTTTCTGTAAGGCAAAAAGGGAGAAAAATACATGTAGCACAAAAACCACACTAGGATGAACGTGTGCGGTCCAAGTTTAGTCATTTTTCTCCCCAATGCTGCAACATATACAGATCAATTATCTAGAGCAACTTTCTAAAAAAACTGTTCTCAGTAAGACTGTACTTTAACAAGTTGTCATTCCTTCTCTACCTTGTACCAGGAAAATTCAAAATCTTAAGAAGCTCCAAGCTTTCATATAGACCTTCTGCATCCAGGATTAGTGTGTAACTCACAGAGATCTATTCGACATCTAGGAAACACAAACAGGAATACTGTAATCTAATTTGTGCACAGCAAGCACTTCATTTCATTATTCTAATACTACTGGTGTGATTTATGAGTCAGCTGAGTACTTTTGAAAAATGCATTAGAGCAAACAGACAGAATTAGGCAAAGCACAAATGCTGCTTATACAAACACAGAGACCAGTAATGTCAAAGGATATTACAGACATCTTACTCTATATATAAGCACATCTGTAAGGCAGGTAAAGTATGTTTTTATAGCTGCTCAGAAAAGAAAAAGATGAATCATCTGTTAGCTCCATATAAAATTTCTTCTCTAGAGGCAATTAAGAGAGAGACTCCAAAACACCAGTCACATGCTCCAATCACCAGGGAGAAAAAAATGAAATGACAATTTAAAAAACCCCCAACCTTATTGAATATGGAAAATTCTGTTTTCTCTTGGAAAGCAACGACAGCAATCCCATATTCTATAACCATATTAGCAAAGAAACGGTTCAGTGGATAGCTAGAAGAGACTTTACGTCCCTGAAGCATCAGGTACATAGATTACTATATGAAACCTACACTACTAAATACACAGGGTAAGTTTATGGTCATGATTTGCAGGAAAAGATGTTTCGTAAATTTACCTCTAAAAATGTTGTGATCTAAGAATATCACTCCTACCAAAATGTATAAAACCCACAAGAGTCCAAAAATTCTACCAGAATTTGTTAACGGGCAGCAAAAAACCATTACTCCAGCTGGAAGAAGTGACTGTGCGGGAGCACGGCTCCTTCCTTCCCCTAAAGTCTCAGACAGTCTTTTCTTTATGCTTCAAACAAATTAAATCTACTGCAATTAATGATTATAGTTTTTCCTTCAATCAGCCCATATTCCTCGAGGAAATTAACTTAGCTATTAAAAGCCTAAAGGCTGGAAAGGAACCTAGTTAGATGAGTTTTACCTCCTCTGTATTGCCTGTGTAATCAAATGCAGTTTCCCCACCAGTTTAATTCTAATCAATTTAATTACTGAAAATTACAACTAAAAAAAATCCCTTACTTCTTACACCAGAACAAAGGAGAAAAGCCACACGTGGTAGCACGAGAGTACCGGGTGGCAATAGTTTGATACTGCATGTGAGGGAGAGGAAATGACCCAAAATAACGACGAATTCTAATATTCCTTAGACAACAGTTACCAGACTGAGGAGGTGGAAATGGCAAGGCACCAGCCAAGACTAAAACTCAGCGCCAGACTACTTCCAAGGTGTGAAATCGGAGGAAGAGTTTATTACTTCAGTATTGCAAAGCGCTGATTAAGCTGCATTTCCTACTCAGTCTTTTGGTCAAATGCTTGCTGCGCAGAGCAAAGCAAAAGCAAAACATGCACCACCCCAGACGCCTTAATTCTCTTTTTCCCACCAAAAGAATAATTCAAGCATGTGATAATTCAAGCTAATAATTCAAGCATAGGAGAGCTGTCTGTGCACATGGAGAGAGAACTACGCTAGGAGCCACGGTCTTTTCTTGACATGCCTCTAAACCAAAATTGTTCTAAGAAAGGAGAAACCATGGGAGATTATGGAGATAAATGTCTTAAATGTAGAAAAACACTCTGGTGGAAACCAAACTGAAGAGTAACACCAGGAGGAGAACGGATCCTAACAAAGAAGACCAGGAGTGAGACACAAAGGACAGAATCCCTAAAACAGAAAAGGAGTGAAAGAAAAAGTATAAGCTGCTAATTGAAACACTGTATTTTTTATGTTATGAAAATACTGAGATGAAAGGTCTCTTAAACAAGTCTGTTAGACACACACAGAGTTACACAGAAATATTTAGACAGAGTAAGTATGCGTGTTTTCCTCCACTTGATTTCTACAGCAAAAGTACTTCTTAGTGTTAAGAAACTCCTTTTTAAAAAAGTAATTATTTCATGGTATTTTCCTCTTATCTCTTGCCACAAGGACATTTCTATGCTGATCATAAAAATACAAGGTAGTATCAAGCCTTTATTTCTTTTGAAATACACAAACCATAAACCAAATCCATTCTTTCCTTGCCTCTTAATTTCTTTTTATAATTTTTCCTCTTTGACCATAATGGCTTTACTGCCTACTTCATATTTTTAAGAACCTCAAGCAAGGCCACTTTAAATCTGCTCCAACCAGGTGACTGACCCCAGTAATCTCATTTAAACTGCTGTCTTACATTCCACTAATACTGCAAAGCCATCTCATCTGCACATAAAGGGGTAGGAGTATGCTGGTGACTCTTACGGGAAGGCTTTGTTATCATGGCAGAAAGTGGAAAACCAACTGCTATCATGCAAGGATTGGTGCTAGCAAGACAGATACCAGCTCTTAAAAGTCTAAAAATACTGGAACAAATTATTTTATTTTTGCTATTTTTTTAGAATCATAAAATCACAGAATCATAGGGTAGAAGGGCCCTCTGGAGATCATCTAGTCCAACCCCCTGCCAGAGCAGGGTCACCTTAGAGCAGGTTGCACAGGAACACGTCCAGGCGGGTTTTGAATGTCTCCAGAGACGGAGACTCCACCATCTCACAAGAGAAAATCTGGCTTGCCACAGACAAACGCTGTAATCTTCCTCCAAAAAGGAAACTTGTGCAATCCAAGACAAGTTTATAACTAATTGTTTTCACCATTCTTTTAATAACGGAAACTGAGTGGGGGAATATCCTAGCAGTACTTAGCATCCTGGAATCCCCACAGAAACATGGGAAGGTAAACTAAATAAACTTTACCAAAAGGCAAACCATGCATTTTCTTCGAGAAATATGTCATGTCTTATAAAAAAAGATCACTTTGTTGCAAGACAACACACATGCTTTTCAGAAGGTCTCCTGTGCAAAGATTTCTGTAGCCATGACGTCTTTAAGAATTCCTTTAGTTTGTAAATAACTGCAGAAAGCGGCAGTATCTTGATGAGCAAACACACCAAGCCTCTGTCTAGTCTACAGCGCTCTCCTGAAGGGACAATCTAATCAACCATATAAAGATATAGACTCCCAAGGTGGAGAATGCAAGTCACTTCTTCACAACCTTTGTTCAAAAACACCCAGCTTTGAACATTTAAAAGGCTGTAGGTTAAAGGGATCAAGCATATCTACTAGGACAATAGACCTCAATCAAAGCTTTTAAAAGCTAGAGACTTAGATAAGATGTCCTCATGCATCCTTACCCACTCCCAATTGCTTTATCAGAAACACTTCAGAGGATATTTTATCCAGTCCTTTCCCAAGTTCCTCCTAGACTTCTCTTCAAAGATGGGGAAAGCTGCTAGAAGTACCATGCAAATCCTGAAGGTTCTGACTTTAGAAGCACTACTAAAAGCCCCACTGAACAAAATGAGAAAAAATTTTAATATTCCAGAAGCATAGATCTACTAGCAGTAATTAGCTTCTTCATAGCTGATGCCTTTTTTTGCCCGCTCCATTTGTGATAAAATTTGCTTTTCCTCTGCAAGAACAACAATTAGAAAACAGATTAAGAAGAGAGGACAAAAGAAAAAAAAAAAAACAAACACAAAAGACAAAGAAATCCAACAAACAAGAAACGTTAATCACAAGGCAAGACTGTGACAAAAAAAAGACTTGCACAAAACGCTGTGGGGTTTTTTTTCTGCCAGAATATATACAAGTATTTCTATATTTTCATTTCACATTACAAACTTAAAGTACACCTCTTGAAATGTATCTATGAGACATTTTGGGGGTTGGACCAGATGATCTCCAGAGGTCCCTTCCAACCCTATGATTCTGTGATTCTGTGACACTTTTAAAAAGAATTATGGTTATAAAAGCTGCAATAGGTCCTACAAGAAACAACACAAGAACCAGTTGTTGGTGTTTGTGAGGGATACCACTGTCATCATCACAGGTCCCCTTCCCGTAACAAATTCAACAAAACTTCCATCAAGACCCACACTAATTGCATCTCATATGGCAGGATGAAGTGAACTTATTAATGCAGTCAACCCTAAGGAAAAATTTTTATGCTGAAAGGGTTACTAAGCATTGGAACAGGCTGCCCAGGGAAGTGGCTGAAGCACCATCCCCGGAGGTATTTACAAGACGGGTAGACGTAGTGCTTAGAGATATGGGTTAGTGATGGGTTTTGTCAGAGTTAGGTTGATGGTTGGACGGGATGATCTGAAAGGTCCCTTCCAGCCTAGGTGATTCTGTGATTATATGTTCCACCATTACAATTTCCAACTCAATTTTTAAAAGAACAAACCCACATTTGTTTGAAGCACCTGAGATAGTTCTCTAAAACGAAGAAAAACCAGTTAACTAGACAGAAATGAAATAGTCCATGTCAGTCTTATAACAGGGGATATTAAGATATCCTCTGTCACTGCCATGTCATTGAAGGTGAGATTTGAAATGCATTACGTCCGGTGCACAGAATATCCCTTCATAAAGATAAATTCAACCATTGGTAGACCCAAAGGACTCCTGAGAAAAATTAATGCACTTAACCTGCATTTCCTGTTCTTCAAAATCAATAATTCCAGAGGATGTCCATTTGGAGGTTCAAGCCCCTTTTGTGCAACCTACAGACCTCCTCCCATGGGATCCAGACAAACTCGGAGCTGTGGAAAGCTTTCATGCCACAACCACCACGAGGGTAAGTACTGACTAAACAGCCAGGCTTAAAAAGATTAAATTCCCTAATCTGAGAAACACCGCAGAAGTAGAAGAGTGGATATGTCCTAAGCATAGTTTCAGAAAACAAATCTTGCAGCTCAGCAATTTCACTTTTAACTGTAAGGGATGTTATGACAGTTTCACAGTGGATTCATATTTAAATATACCTTTAGTCCCCTCTTGCATCCTTCGAAACATCCATCACTGTAACTTTAGCCTTTTCATAATTTAAATGAATAATCTTCAGCTCCTAAATACTGCTTTAGTCTGGTTTGACAGACAAAATTAATACCTCTCGCAGTTACTGTTGGAAAGGACTAGAAGCCCCAGTTATCAGATGCTTTGACCTTCCCCCTCCAGCCAGTTATTCATGCTGTCAGCTAACTTCCATGGGTCTCCGTACCCAGCACTGGAGCCGGGAAGGGACAGCGATGGCCAAGATCTGCTGTGACAGCCCGGCGTGGGACTCATCAAACATTGATCTGCCACAAACCACCGCACCTTTAGAAACCAGGCTTCCAGTTACGCTTTTGGCTCCAGAGCATGAGAGGTTTCATGCTTCTAGAAATGGCGTCTATCATTAAAGTAGGTGTTTTCTCAACCTTTACAGGGAAAAATGTCCCAATGACCCCAGTGGGCTCAATTTAAGCTGCTATGAAAGAGACCTGTAGAGCTACTATTGAGGAGAAAAAAGTTCTACGTCTCTTTCTGTCAAAGCTGGGTTATTTGGGAGGTTTTGCTTATTTATTTCGGAGGAGTTCTAGTTTATTTTAATGTATGCATACTTTCTGTCTTGGGACTTTTGACCTACACTAAGCCTGACTTGAACTACACTGAGCCTTTTGTACACAAAACCCAACAAAAATCTCCGTTTTCACAAGTCTCTCAGAGTCCCCAGTCACAAACCACTTTTCTGGCCCGTAAAGGAAAATGAGCACAGGAAGAGCAGTAATGTTTTGATACCGTTGCCATGGTGTAAAATTATTATTCCATATATGAACTTTCATTACGTTTGTCATCAAAATCATATTCAGCAGGTAAACCCTAAGTACAGGCATGGGAGGCATGAGACCCTGGTGGCCAGCAGCTTTACGCGGGGTTGATAAAAAGCCAACAAGCTGGAACTGAATCTTGCATTATTTCCCAAGGTACAAACCAGGTTTTACCAGTATTAATTAAGCTGCTTGGTGAATGCATTAAGAATCTGCTATTAACGACATCAATTTAATAATGGACGATGACCATTTATGAAGAGCATTGTACTCACACATGAAAACATTCTATTATAAAAATGAAGTGAAAACGGATCACACATTCCACTTTAACACATCATTTTAAAAGTTCATCAGAAGGGACAAAGCTCACGAGAAAAGATGCAAAATATTGTTTATTCACAGGACATCTTCTGAAAGACTAGAAACTAAAAGAAAATTTTCCACATCTCAAAGGAATATTTTTTTAAAGCTAAATTATCAGCTTCTATTTTGTTAAGCAAGAAATACTTTCAGGATTTACTCAGCTGTAGTTAAAAAAAAAAGGCTGCTACTAAAAATTCTGTGTAGTATCACCTACTTATTAAATTCATTAAATTGAAAAAAAAAGTAAGGTTTTTTTTTTTGTTGAAAAAGAAACTACTAAAACTTATAGCAGTGTTGAAAACTGCCAGAAACACGTAATATTTTCCCCAACTGATATTCCTTTCTTCCATGTTATTCTCCTTTTGTAAATGGCTGTATATATCTCATCTCTAAAACATCAAGTTGAGATATTTTTATTACTACTCAACTGCTTAATGTTTTTACTTTTCCATGATTCACACTTGAAGAACGTAATAGCAAATATAGGTAATGACAAAAAATGTTTGCTAAACCAGCCAACTTTAACTAATGCTGCTGAAGCCACATGAGCGGAAAGCAAATTGGGAATTTGTAAATGACAGTGTTTGGACTATTCTATTTCAAAGAGTGTTCACAAATAATCAGTTTAGCATAATGTACTGTCCTCTTTGGTTCCTGTGCAGTCATCAGTCCTCCTGATGTTGGGGCACGCAGTGGATGTAGCCATCAAACTTCCCACCCTGCGGAGCAAACTCCCTCTTTCCACCAACTGTACGATGGACCTAGTAAGCTTTTGCGGATATCCTTCTTTAAGTTCAGAAACAGCATTTGACCTATGAGCTTTACAGCATTCACATCACGCATGGTCAGAGCTGGAAACGTGAACTCTGGAGAAGAATAAAGGACAGCGATATCAGCTTTCAAAATTTTGAAGAGTGAGAGGTTACTGCAGTTTGGGAGCACATCATCATTTTGGCTTTGGTAGAATACACTCAAATGACACAGTAGAAAAGTCCAGATTTTCGCCCACAGTAATACTCTTAGGCAGAAATCCAGAGTTAGAAATGAAGCAAGCCCTTAGCAGAAACGCAGAGGCAGGTACAGGGGGAGAACTTGAGGTCTCAGCGGATGCTGTCACAAGGAAGTGGGAATTCACCACACACGGATTCAGACCAGGTTTTCGTCCGGAAACTCGAGTTTAAGTCAGGTTGTATGAACTTGAAGTTCGCAGCTGTACTTTCACATTACTCATTACTTCTGGCTGGCCTGAGACTCCTGCAAGGGATTGTCTTGTATGACCATTTCATCCTTCCACGACTGCACATATGTTTAAATAAAGACGGTTGCACCCAAAGTACCACGATCTGTAGTACTTAATTGACAGCAACCCTTTGGGAACTGCTTCTCCTGAGCAAAGAAATAGCCTTGAGCCCAAACCAGACACTGTTATTGGGGCCAACAAGCACTATTTGTCTCCAAGATCGTCTTGCAGATTGTCCTGTCTCAGCGCTCATGCTTCTCAAGTTTCCCTCGTGGTTTCCTCCCCCTGACCTAACCCTTACATTTCTCCTCCCATTCCAACGCTCTACGCATGACATTTGCCCACAACCCCGTCCTCCACCAGGTACTTCTTTCTTCTTCGGCTCCTCTCCCAGCTGCTTTCTCCCCTCACAGGTCTACGCTGCCAAACCAGTTTCCTACACCCCTCTGCTCCATCTGCTTCTCTGTCAAGCTGCCCTCTTACCGTTTGCTATACAGCTTTCCACTGCGATATGACATTTTGCCTTTCGGTTTCACCACATACGGTTTCCAGTAACCGGATTAAAGTGACTTAAGTTAGAAAGAAGGCAAATATGTAAACAAGCAGCTATTAGATGTAAATGCCTAAAGCAGGCTTCATCCCAGCGACATTCACATTTGAGAAAATAATCCTTTTTTCATTGCCCCAATACACACTGCCTGCAACTTCCCAACTGCTTTCGACCTTTCAGAGTCATCCTTCATGAAAGATACCTACAACACACCCCTGGGTAGTCAAGAAAAAATCAGATTCAAATTAATTTATCAGGGCTTTCTCTTGAGAGGGAGATGTAGCTGCTAACTAGAAAACCTTATCTGACAGCTTGGGAGCTAGAAGGTCACATGAGACTGGGAAGTATCTTGATCGAAGAATAGCCATTATCTTTTGATATGCATTATGGTAATTTTTTTCTCTCAAAAACAAAGCTCTTAAGAACATTTTACTGGAGGTCACATAGGTCATTTAAAGTTTGTTCCTCGCTGTCTCATAAATGTTGGTAATATAATTATGAAACTGTAAACAAACATGTGTTGCAGAATCATACCATTTATTGAAAAACAGAAGTCTGTAAGATACAAATGTATATATGCACTATGAAGATTAGGTATTAAGCCATTTTTCAGCTACAACTCAGATGCATATGCAAAAAGTTTCACTTACCAAGATTCATCACGAATACTGAATTATTAAACAAACAACCTAAATTGGATATTGAATACCAATCATTATCACTATGTGAAAAAAAACCTTGCTCCCTTGAGACCACAAAATTTAATCAGCCTACAGGAAATAAATACTGAAAAAGTTAAATTTAGTGCTCAGTGAGTACTATTTTAACCTCCCTGGTTCAGCCAAATCTAAGATTTGTCTCAGAAGAGTTATCTCTTCTCAAATTAACTTTACTCTCCCCATCCTTTCTTCCACTTGTTTATACGATTAACAACAATTAAACCAACAAAATCCTATATCGCAATTGCGTTTCAGCTCTAGTAGTTCAAATAACAACCCTTCTCCAACAATTAACTGAAAACTAATTATTTAGATTAAAGCCCCAAGTTTTTTTATTTACGACCATTTGTCTGATTTTTGTCTGTATTTTCATGAAAGAATACCGATGGCAACATCTACTTTCTACCCACATTTTCATGAAGAAATACTGACGGTAACATCTAGTTTCTAGACAGTGGAAACCTGAATTAACAACTGAATTGGAGGCTTTATGACATAAATTCAACTGCCAGTCTCCTGCCACCTGCTCTACGGGAACTCCTCGAGGTGAAGTTGGGCCCAGTGACGGTATGTGGTTAAGACTGTAAGTCATGTTTAACCCAAAAATTTAACACCATAATACGTCATCCGGGTAACAGAGACTGAGCCATCATATTAGAAGAATAATCCCATCTGACAGTTCTTAAATATGAAGGAAGGTAAAGAAAATACTGAGCACTTCACAGTGCAGATCAAACTCTGGAGAAAATGCCACGTACAGTTTAGTTCCCAGTAGGAACATGGTACCCTCAGCCCCTCTAGTCTGCCTCCAACTGCCACAGCAGATCTGCTTTGTGGATGTCGGTAGAGGTTGGATGTCCAGAAGCTCTGCTGAAGGAAAACATGAGCAGCTCTTACTAAGAGGAGCTTATGGACCATGACTATGGGAGAGGCAGTCTATCTTGACAGGAAAGTCCTCAGGAGGCCCAGTTCAAAGCCACCAAAGTAGTTTTATTTTGAGTGTGTCGGCACAGATCAGCTATTTTTTTCCACAATCAGCAGAATAAAGACATTTTTCTCTTAAATAAACCATCCAGAAACAAAACCGTTCAGATACTTTTCACAAAACACAATGCTTTCAAAATGCCAATTGAGAGAAAAACGAGATAGAACGGCAACAGCTTACACAAACAGGGTAAAACAGTATTTTGTGACATGGGCCATGGCTTTCAAGGCAATGACAGGCAAGTCACAGCACAGTGCACGCAAACCCCTGCTTTCCATGGCACTATCAGCTCCCACAAGTTAACCACGACATGATGGAGGATACAGAAGTTATGTTTGCTCCTCGTGCAATTTTGGAACCCCAAGTAATTATTTTAACACAGTTTATTCCTTCTTCAGCACTACTCTCTAGCGGTAATTTGCTCCATCAATATGGTTTCTAGTGCTGCTCGTGGGGGAGCAGGACGTGGAAAAGGTCATCAGAGCATCTCAAAACTAAAAAGAGAAATTACTGGCAAACTCATTGCTTCATCCTGTCTTCTCCTTCTTGATTTTATTAATTTTATGTAGCAAAACGTGGCAATCTCAAGCACCCTTGCCATTCAGAGCTAGAAAGAGTCATAGTGAGAAATAAGCCCTGAACAAAAATGTAAACTAAAAATCGGTCTTCAGCTCCACCTCCTCTCCCAAAAGCACAACCTTTAGCAGATCTACAGACCAAATAATAGCTTTAATTATTTCCACCTGAGTGCCAAGACTGCTAGAAAAAAGCTTAAAAAGTTCAGCTGTAGCTATTTTTTTGTTATTGTTGTCTTAGGTAATTAAAAGGGGAAACCTTTGGAACACTTAAAGCACTTCATCACTGCCCATTTAACAAACACAAAAAGATGCCCCTTGCATCTGGCAACAGCAATGAAACAGCCCCATTCGTTTGAAATAAAGGTTAAACAACTGGGAAGCAAATGCAAAGCACTAACTAAACACAGTACTCCCCAAATATAGCCATAAACAATAGAAAGCATTAGCTGGATGAATTCCTGGCTCATACCTCGATTCTCAAACAGCATGACTTTAGAGGCTATGAATTTCGAAACCACTACCTCTGAAAGGATTAGAAGGTTAATGACCATTTCTCTTAATACTATCTCACTGTCCCATCCCTTTGTCAATGAAAAACCCGCTTGCTGACTGCCTCAGGCTAAGGAAGAGAGTCTCAGGTGCAGAACTGCCTAGGCCAACTATTCCAGTAAAAAGAAAAAAAACTAATGGTCAAAAATCATATTTTTGTTTAATTTAAATGAGGGATTTAGATGAAAATACAGTGAAGGCCAGTTTCTTCGGGTTGTGTAACTGAGTAAGGATCCTATCACAAATCATGGGTGATTCAAAAGTGAACATAATTTCAAGGAACTGGCAAGCATCTTTATCTCAGCAGCCACAACAGCCTTCCTAGGGAACTGCCCACTGCTTATGCTGGGGTTTTGGAGTGGGGTTTTTTGGTGTTTTGTTTGCTGTTTGCTTTTTTTTTTAAAATTTGTGTCTTTCCTTTTTCCTTGGATGTGGAGAGAAAACTTCTTGCTCCAAGGTAGGTACTCTTCCCTTCATCCACACCTGGGATACCGGATGCAACGAAGGATATATTCCAGGAGTTATGCCCGTTACAATGCTCAAAATCCAGCTACTTAAAAGTATTTACGATATTATTTAAGGACTATTCTGTTCTTATTAACAGAATGTACATGCATGAAACTAGACAGTGAAATCCAACTTGCGTGCCTAAAGAATCGATTAACTGCAAGCGACTCGATATTTATAAGTCGCTAAATGAGCTACCAACTAAGCCTCGTCACGTTCAGTGGAAACTTTGGTGAGGAAAGCTCAGGATTATAAAAAATCAAGTTCAGAAATTAGATAGAAATTTAAAAGTGTTACTTATGTACATTAACAGTAAAGATTTTTCTAAACTCAACATATGATATGGAAAATATGCCAGTCAACCTTAAATTCTCACTAATTAAAAGGAGTAAACACTGATTGCCAGAAAATGCGCAGTTTTTATAAACAGATATTCCCCCATACTTTCACCGCCACCGAGGATGATTATTTGCACACGCAATTCTAGGAAGTCTACTTCACCGTCTTTTATGATGGGCTAAAAACTGAATCCTCATTCTGTGACAATGGAAAAATGGTTAACAATATTGCCTCTAGAGAGGGATGGGTTTGGGTTTGGTTTTTCTAAGACCCTAATTACTTGTTTTTCCACTATATTTTGCTGTTGGCTCCAATTAAAACCACAAAGTAGTATAACCCTGCTTATAACCCGCCTCTACAAACAATCACAAATTCATAAATCATTGCAATACAAGTCATTGTTCAAACATATATATCTTAAATATTACAAGTGTTATCCAGGCTTCACTGGTAATCATATTTCTCCTCTGATTTTTCTTTCTAAAGCAATCCTGCCTTTGCGATCCTCAAAATAAAATACTTAATTGCCTGTGCCAGACTGAATGCCGCTGCTTCCTCTGTCACTAACTAGAGGTCCAAACAACTTAATGGTCCTAACAGACTGCCAAAAATTGATGTGGAAAACACCTCAGCCAAAACTAATGCTTACAATTAAAAGAATCACGGCCTTCCAAGCATGACTGTATTGCCTTCTCCTCCACCAAGACAAGAGATCCCTGTGACACCATGTACGGACGAAGCAGACGACGTTTTCATCCCCAGCAAGTGCCATTGGACCACTACATGATGCCTCCATGCCACGGTGGCCCTGAACAGAAGGTTTCTTCACATAATTCAGTATGGTGAGGACCCACATAAAATCTGCGGTCTAATTCCCACTCTCTCCCAATCCTGTTTATTTAGACATACATTTCTCTGATGTAAGGGCTGGATCACACTGTACCGTGACCATATAATGAAGTTTGGATTCTACGTGGGTGCTGTAACAATTCTTATGTAATACGACCTAAAAATTTGCCAAGTCCTATCAATGCAATACCGTAACGTGGAAAGTTTGATGGGGTTTTCCCTAATCATACTATTTCAATACTCCAGTGGCTGGAGAAATGGAAGTTAAAGACCTCTGCGCTTCCAGTTCCATACAACACTTCTCCGATTTACAGCCTCAGGAACTGAAAATCAGCAAGATCCCAAATACAGCCTATTCTTGCAAGAAGACAGGAAAGGACATCAATACCTATCCTGCCTCTAGAAATTTAGGTCCTCCAAGACAGACAGGCCAGTATCATGAGGCAACTGAAGTATAACTGAGGCTACATGTGCCATTTATTCCCAAAAGGATGATCCATACTTCATACTTTTCAGCAAGGTTTATTCTGTAGTAATATGGAGGCTCATGGAGAGTTTGAAGTCTGTGTTGCCTTCTATATACAACTTCTTACTGGATCGTGTTTTACCCTGCCCCCTGCAACTGCCATTTCCTCATCTTGCTTCCAGGAACGGAGCGCTCCTGCTGACAAGCCCGTGCCCGCACGTCTCAGCAAAAAAAAAAAAAAAAAAAAGACAGCCTGCCACTTCGTACGGGAGCAGCAAGACGAGATGTGAAAGGTCCTGCCCTCGGGAGAAGCACCTCTTCCTTCCCTTTCTGTACACCAGCCTGGGAGCCCGGCAGAGAGGAACCCCAGCCCCAAAGAAAGAGCTAATGCTGCTCCGAGGGCACAGAGAGCAGCGATGCACAAACTTGGCTGGCCTAACGAGAGGTAATCAGCAGCAAGGAATGCAAGTCACTAAACACATCCAATTACCATTATTCGACCTCCCACTCCCCACTGGACGTTCCCACCCATGCCTTTCGTACCGTAAACCAGAGCACGGGATAAGAAACAGACTGTGCCATCCCTTTCAGCCCTCCAGACTGCACAAGTCCTGCCCTAAATCTTCCTTCGAGCATTTCTTTGCCCTCTTGCTGATAACTCAGCGTCGTTCTGCAGAGAGAAGGAGAGGAGCACAACGAGACAACACGATGGATACGTGACTGAACTGCTGACCTCTTCCCGCAAACCGCCACGGGAATTTTCTAATAGACTGTATTTTTCTGCCATTTGCTGGTTTATTTTTGTAACCAGCCTCTCATACATGGCAGATGGTGTTCTGGAAGAAAAGACCACGGGAAGTACAGTACTATTTCAAAGCAGAGATCCACCTAGCCCGAGATCCTGCTTCTAACAGATGTCATGAAAAGATGACCAAAAAAAAAGTACGAGAGCACAATAATAAAGCACGATATTCCCAAATACGGTTACTCTTGCTAACACTCCATACGCTTTCAGCTCAGGGAATTCCTCAGTTGGCTGCAGTTTCTTAATAATCCTCAGTGGCTTTCTTGTCCATGAACTTACCTTTAAACCATAAGCATCTGCAACACCCCCTGGCAAAAAGGTTCATACGCCTGGTACCCATTGCGTAGAAAGCCTGGCTTTTGCACGCTCCGAACCTGGCACTAGCTATATTTATGCAGGTGTTACAAGTTTTATTTTTTATTACACTTTTTAATAACTTACTCAGAACGTACAAAGCTTGCAGTCCTCAGCTTTCCCAAGCTGTGTTCAAGACGACGACGTTACATCTGCCACCTTACACACCAAAGCCGTTTCAGCCAACCATTTCCACCATTAGTAATTCACCTTTTTCACTCGTGAGCACCTTCAACAGTTGCAAAACACCACCTCATCCTGGAACCGTGTTGCTGCCGCTTTTGTCTGTTTGCTTCATCACCTCTTTCAAATTTGTTTTATCTTCAGACCCAAGCCTCTAAGTCTCCAATAAAGCATTCCCAGAGCATGAATCCCTCCAGTTCCTTCCAGAGACACAGAGAATTCACTTGCCCTCCCTGGTGGAGCCTCCACGTTCCCCACTCCACCTCTCCTAGGCTGCATGTTGTTTCCACCGGCAGCTGCGTGAGACAGCAGTAGCCACCTCTAGTCCAGGCAAAGCAATTTTGCCAAACCTGAGGTTATCATCTGTGATAGTTAGAAGCAAATAGATTTTTTTCTTTGGGCCAGAAAAAAGAAAAGCCGGGTTGCTTTTAAAGAATACAATCATCTCCACTGACCCTTGTCTCCTTGTTTCGCTAAGTGAAGGCAGCAAAAAACAGTTTAGTACTTTGTACGGTTTTATTTGAAGTCTTAACCCCCCAAAAAATCCTTTAAATCATTCACAACCGAATATTCAGATCCCTTACTTTTGCCCATGGTTCACAAACTCATTACTGATTTTAAGTGATTAGTTTTAGAGCCCTTCAAAAGGTCTGAGGGGGACCACAAAGAGGGATTTCCACATCATATTGTAATTCAGTGCCAAAATAAAATACAAAGGCAAAAGTAAAATGAAACTCGGTGGGAAGCATTCACATCACTTTTTATATCCCCATTCAAAATTACACAGGAATGAGCGAGTCACTGACCTTCTGCAAATAAGACTTTTTTGCCATGGCCTTTATTTATAGGAAATACATTAGAGATCTTTTTACTTCCTTTCCAGCTTCAGCTTTGACATAAGAGTTTGCTTTTTCTTTACTAATCCGACAAACCTTCAATGGCAGGGGCCTTATCCTGGGAGGCATCACCTGCAACGTCTGCAAATGGAAAACCCTCCAGAAATGCTCTACTTAAAGGAAGACGAGTGAGCCTGAGTCACCGACAGAAGAAAAAGGCACTAAATGTAATCAGCTTAAATTTTGCTTTCGGTATTTTTAAATTCAGTAGTATTTTTAGGTAATGTTAAAAGTAATGCTGAAGGGCTCCTGGGGAACAGAGGATCTTGGGTAAAGCAAGTATTTGCTATAATTTGATTCTGATGAGAATAAACTAGATGAAATTGTCTGGAATATATTTATAACAAAAACAAAAATTGGCATACAGGTATGCAACTTGTCTCTACAAGCTCTTCTTTAACTGCTGTCAGAACGAAAACAAATGAATTTGAATAAGAATGTATTCCAACAAAACGTTACTTAATTAAGAAAACTCCTATTATTTTCCTATTGCAGGAAACAATTTTCAGCTGACAAATATGAGGTAAGACTTTTATATACATATCATTTTAACATATTAAAGAATCTTACTTGAATATTCATACCAAATTTTAAACATGAGACTTACAGAATAAGATATAAAGACAATTACTTTTCATTAGAAAATACTACTTTTGCTGCGTACAACTCTTCTTCATGCACCGCTGCTGTTATCAATATGCCGTTTATTTAGATTATATTAAATATTCTGTGTAATTATCTGTAACAAATCAAGATTCTTTCGCTCTTGGAAAAAAAAAAAAAGAAGCAGCTATAATGATTTGTCTTCCCACGGTGTTTACGGGCTACCAGCGTCTCTGGCAAAGCCAAGGTGAAGAATACAATTAAAAGATCCATGTCTATTGGCAGTGTCTACATTCTTTTGCAAAGCAAAAATATTCCAATCGCTGATTGGACAAACAAGAAACAGAAAGAAACAGGCCAACTATTAAAATGAGTATTATGAGTCAAATGAATAAGATCAGTCTAATCAACCGGCAAGAAGTCAAGCAAGAATGCCACAGAGGACTATGCTAATTTAAGATACAGTTTTCTACTTTCACTTTAGTGTTATGCTCAAAAAAAAAAAAAATCCACAGTGGTCAGACCCCCAGCCTTTCAGTTTGCACAATGCTGAAACTCAGACAAACCCAAGGTTAAGACTGCAAAGAAGCAGATTTCTCCTCCGCTGTCAACACTTTTATATTTGTGTTGGTTGGTTTGCCTCCGCGATCTCCAAGGAAATCGTCCCAAAGATCACAGAACCAGAAGAGCATAGAATATTTAAGTAGCAGAATTACTCAGTGGGAATATGCAGGTGTTTGTTTGCAAGTACATTACGATTCTGATGTTGTTTTATTTTCAAGCTCCCTTCTAGCCTAAACAGGTTAGATTTAAAAAGCAGGTCTTAAAACAGCATGATATTTATCAACTGAACTGATTATTCTGATCATTAAACAACTGACCGTTGAAATTTTTACTTTTGGCGTTCACCTGAAAGTAAACAAAGCAAAACAGATCACTTTATATTGCGCTTTTTTTTTTTTCTTGCAATATCTCTTTCTTGAGGCCGAGAGAGATGTTGATTTGATCTTGAGCCACAAAGGCAAAAAAGCAAAACTCAGCCTGCATTGTGTTGAGTGGGTGCTTCTCCCTTGAAATCCATGTTGGACCATCCCTGAGAACGGAAATTGGAGAGGAAAATTCTCTGCTCTTTGTGCTTACCAGCATTTCAGTGCAAAACCCTTCTGGTATGTGTATTATACCACAGCAATATCATTCTTCACGTTCTACCAAAACTCTCCTTGACACACTCCATAATTCAAGAGCAGACAAGCTTTGGTACCAGAATACGCCGTGACAACTGATTTCTGTAACCATTGCAACGTATATAACATAAACTTCCCCTGTAATGTTTGGGACTTCATAAACAAATATGAAAAATATAATGAATCACTTTGGAAACAACCCTAGCTCTGTGTAAGGGTCTCTTACTAGAGATGAAATAGCATCTTTTTGTAAAAGAAGTCTGCTCTGATCCTGTGGCCTGTCCTTTCGGTTTGGCATAAAGGGTTGCTGTGTCACAGAGGCAGAAATCGCAGAAATCAGCCCGTTTTCACCACCACAGTGTGCAGATGGGGCTCAGATGCAGATGACTATGCCAAGAACGCAAAAGAGAGTTCAGCACTACGCTTGTTTAATTACAGACCTGTGGAGCCTTTACTGGTAGTAGATTCCACGTCCAGTTCAGTGAAAGGACGTCTTCCAGCTGAAGAGGAAACCTTATCAAAACCTTTATCGGCCTAATGAATGCTATTACTCGCCTACAAAATCTGGGCAGATGTAATCAGCACGATTTTTTTCCTCCTTGAGTCAGTTCCGTCATTAAAAATAACTCTGAAAGACTGTTCCCTAAAATAATTCTTCGAAAGACTCATCACAACAGACAGCTCATTCACTCGCAAACACCAGCTTCCCGCAAAGCCAAGCCGAACGGCAGCAGTTGCAGTGGCGATACGTAAAACGTCTTGGAGTAACTCCTAAGTTATAAGGGAAATCAGGACAGACGAAGTACTCTTGAATGTTAACAGTGTGAACCAATGTTGGTAGAAGCCAACAAACCTGTCATATCATCTTAGAAATACATTATTTTCCTCAGAATCCAAAACTTCTTTAGGTAGCACAATTTATCGCCTCAAATACTAATGATAACACCCAATCAGCAGATGCTTCTATGACATTTTGTGAGGTGCACCTTACAAAGTCTGAAATTGAAAAAATTAAAAACAAAATGACAGTTGTTTATCTGCCTGCTTTGCAAAGACTAGATTTCAGTTGGAATTATATTTTCTGTTATGCCAAATATTCCACAGCTGAACCCCTTCGTACTCTGACGTGGAAAAAAGCCAAAAGACAGTCACAAGCTCCTGCAACTCATTTCTGGAAAAAGAAAAAAACTTTTTTACTTTTTTCGTTTCAGTGTAACATTTTGTTCTAGATATATGTATATATTTTTAATACAAGCTTATGTTAGCAAAAAATCAGAACTAGAGAGCTGTTTCAGATCCAAACATTACATCCTAAAAAGAGAAAATTTTTTTCCCCTAGAAGCAAAAATTCCCCATCAGCTCCAATTTTTTTTTGTGTTTTCCATCAGAACTTCAAGTTTTTGATCACACCTTTTCCTAAAGTAGAAGTAGTCCTTCAGCCTTTTAAACTGCAAACAGGCTTCCGTGCCACTGGAAAACCTGTTGATGTTACTATTGAAGGAAAAAATAATCCTTTTTCCTGTTTAACGTAACCTCATTTGTTGGATTTCTGTGCAGAGTGTTCTGGAATTTAGGAGAATAATTTCCATGTAAATGCCAACAGTGGAACGAGTAGGGCCTCGAAATGATACCTTCACGTACTTGGGATGAACACATTTTAAAGCTACTGCAGCCTGGTCCCAACAGGATCAGCCGTTATACTTGTATTAACCCACTACAGCATTCCTTTCCATCTGTAATTCAATGCACCAGGTAATGAGCTCTGGCAATTTGCAAAATGTTTTTTAAAACTTTGCTCTAAATCACATCAGAGTCTACAGACAAAACCGAGTAACGTGGTTATTATTTTACAAAGCATTTCCATAAAATTATGAGACCAACAACCATTTCATAGCTTTGGTAAAAACGAAAAACAAGAAATGATGCAGCCACAGAATAAAACCCAAGACCATTAAATTCCACTGCATTTTATAATGGTTTTTCAGAGAGATTAACAAGATCTACACAATCTAAAGCTACTGAAACACAACTATCACTGCATAAATAGTCAGCATCACAGTTTCACACCGCTGACAATAATTTCTATCACAAAAGAGATACGATACAATCTGCCAGTATTTGCTGTTCAGAGGATTTGGCATCCCACTATGTTTAAAATGATCCTGAAAAAAACCCCAACAAACTAAAACTGGGTTTTTTTTACAAAGCTGAGACTAGTTCTGAGTTTATGAAGTATTTTCAAAGCAAGCCATCATGCAGTACTTCTTTCCACAATGCCATCTGGGAAAATCTCTTCCATACGGACAAGACATCCCCCTGTGCTGCCCGTGTCAATTGTTCAGAGCACATGAAATCCCCACCACTGGATTTCAAAGCAGACACTTGTTTTCATGACGGGAAGGCACCAGCAGGTCACAAGATGGAGACTCCTGAGGACTTGCTGGCTCCGTGCAAAGTCCTGGCGGATCCTGGTGGATGCCAAGCAGCAGCAGAGCCCCACGAGTCCGGCAAAGGGCGTCTGAAGATACTTCTGCCTGTGAAAACGGCCACACACCCCATCTTCTGCAGGCCTTCACCGTCACTTGGCACGGCTGCAGCCCTCAGAAAAGCTCCTCAGAACCCACACCCCCGTTGCACTCAGTCGATGCAAGTACAGGAAATGCCAGTGAGGCATTAAAAGAGTTTAAATCTGGATAAAACACAAGAGGTGACTACAGCCTGAGCCCAGCCTCTGGGCCCATGCCAGCAATGATGTCTCCAAGCAACTCAAAACCCTCCTGGCTCCCTGACTTCTCCTTTTCCCCATCACTCCTCCTTGGTTTTCTCTAGAATATACAACCCAGCAGCCTTCTAGGCAACAGCCTTCTGTCCAGCGTGTCCACAGACACATCACCTACAGGAACACGAACAACCTAAACAGAGATTATACAGAACTTCTCTTCACACTTATTTACTTTTCCCTCACAGCATTCAGGATTTTTGGAATTGCTGAAGTCGCTTTTTGTAGCCTAGTTTATCTCTGATCAACCTTTCTCCTCTGTTACATGGAATTTGTCCAACAGCGCTGTCAGAGTATCACCGCGGGGTAAATCTGAGCTGTCACTCTTATTCCTAGCTTTAGATCTCGGTGAAACACAACCAATGGGACACTCACTCACAGCACACACCAGAAATTTTACATTAATTTACGCTGGGGAACCAGTTTTTAAAAATCTTATCATGTTTTGAAAACTCCCTTTGTGCCGAGATCCTCCACACGGAATGAAAGTTCATTTCTCTATAGGCAAGATCCCTGCTCTTTATTTGTACAGTAATTGTGCCTGAATTTTAATGCTTTATAAGCCTTGCTAAGAAGTGCCCGTTCATCTGTATTGAAACTATTTTTCCCCGCCTTTTTGGAAACCACCCTCTTCAGCAATGAAGACACCCGTTTGAATTCCTCTCTCCCTCCAGCCTCCACAGTGCAGCTCTACAACATCCCACCTCGCATTTCTTCAGTTCTGTAAGATGGTGACAGTCTCTGCAATAACCATGTGCAAGCTAAAACTTCCGATTTTCTGTAACTTTCAGCAAGTTTCTAAAAGCTGTAAGTGCTAAGGGTTTCTCAGGTATGTAAATACCCATATAAAATTAACCTTCAGTTAAAATACTCTTTGTTCCAATACTTTTGCTTGCAATCTATCCTAAAGACCTGCCCACCACATCCAACAGCAAAATTACAGCATGTAAAAGGCTTGAGGTACCTGAAATTTTTGCATGGTACTCATCACTACCTCAGACAGACAGAGGTTTAGAAAAAAACATGGAAAAGTGGGAAAAGAGCCTCCTATTGTGGCGTTAACCTTCTTGCAACCCATCTTTTCAGCTCAGCTCACTCTCATACCTAATGCTTGGGGTAATCATCGCAGGTCAGTGCTGTGCCTGCCAGGCCGGAGCGCGGAGACTTTACACTGCAAGATCCATACGAAATACAATGAACATCCAGCAGCTCCTTCCTTCTCTCCCCTCTGTTCTCATCAGGTGAGATGCAGAGCTGATATGAGTTATCCATCCTTGCCTTACAGAGGCCATGATGAGTTATCCCTTTCAGTTCAATGTTTTCCACTACAACTTCCCACTACTAAGCAAAGTTTTCCAATTCTGACGGAGCTCCCCCTTCTTGCCTTCCTCCTCTCCCTCCAAGAAAAGGGAAGAAAAATTTGGTAGATTCTGCAGCCAGAGGCACCCCTTTTGAAACATCTTATTTTACAGAAATATGCTATTTCCAACCAACACATTCTTATTGTTCATTAGTATACAACTAGCTTTTTTATTGCAAAATAACACTTAGCAAGACATAGTTCTTTTGCAGATTTCATTCTTTTGCTATTTTTCGCCCAGCTCGAATGTATACACACAATAAATAAGCTATAATTTTGGTTCTAAAACAGCTGTCATCTCTTATGAAAACTTGCTGCTCACAAGCAATGTTTGTTGCACATTCAATTCCATAAAGATATAACACCCATAATTATGCTATTGTTATTAAAGCAATCATAACAGATACCATATGGACTTTTAAGTGTCTTGGAGTACAATTTTTAATAAATGCAATGTCGCTAACACATTTTGCAAGAAAAATCCATGCCACAAACTGCACACTATTGGTAACATATATAGCTTACTCTGTTTGGGGGGTTTTTACGCTGTACGTACCGAGAATAACAATGCAACTCAGAGCTTCTATTGATATCTCACTTTCAAAGGCTCTCCAGACTCGCTGCACACCATGTTTTTAATACAACAGTGACTGCGTGCCAGAATTCAACGCTCCTGCAAATATGCCAACTTGTAGCTACTTTCAAAATGAGCTACTCGCTGGGAATTAGTGCCAGGATAAATCAATGGCACATTCAGCGAGATGTTCTAGCTCTACAAAATGAATTATACGCTATATACAGTCCTTTTGTACATGTCTGTCTTTTTTGCATCTTTATCAACGAAAGCTGAAAAGGCTAGAAATGAAGATCCAGAAGGCTGTCAATTATCCAGCCAAGGATTAGCAGAACAGGAAGCAAGTTTTTTTCTACCTGCACATTAAACACTGGATGCATGTATCAGAATAAATTCTGCACTGTCTAAATTATTTCACCCTTCCTCAAAAAGCACCACTTTCTTTCGACCATTGCCGCCGTAACACACACAGAGCGGCTGGATGCTCATAGCTGCACAAGTAGGCTAACAGCTGAGGGTGTCGTTGGCAAAAAAACAGAAGTAACTTAAATTGCAAAAGCTAACGAGCGGCAGATAATCAGAGAGGAGAAAAATCGAACTTTTGAATGTTCAAACACAACCCTGCTACTTGCTGGCTGCAGCTGGTACGGATATGAGATAGAACCACAAACTAGGAGGTAGATCACACATTGTCGTTCTGCACAGGGGACAGTTAGGTGGGAAAACGGGGGGGCTTGGGGAGCAGGAAGAAGGAGGTGAGAAGGCTGGTTGGAGGACAGATTCTGGAAATCAGGCTTATGTATGGAGGCAAATATCAGGGGCCACCCAAAGACCCTGGTCAGTGATGTCCGAGACAGGTAACAGCGGGTGGTGGCACAGCACGGATCAACCTGACGTTCGATCCCACCTCCCGTGGCCAGCATCCTCCCCACTGGGAAGGGGAGCAGAGACCCAGTGACAGTGACACTGGGAGGGTGCGATGTGACTGGGAGATCATCAAACAGGGCAAAGCTTCTCATCTCACTGGTCCTTAAATAAACCGCAATATCCAGACCCACCGTGAACTGTAGGGTTTTTCCCTTCTTTTGTTTGTTTTCCGTTCATGACGTGGAGTTAGTTTCATTTTTTCTCCAGAAGGACAGTGCCAAGCCGCACGCTTTACCGACGCACAGTGCTCCTCCTGCAAAATGTGTTAAGCCTGAGGGCTGTCCACTCCTACAGGCAATACCCATGAGCAAAGAGCAGGTAAATTTTAGTAGTGATTGAAGTTCATGGAGTTGTGGTTGTGGTAGAGGAGAGGACAGCCTTCTCCGCAGAGCTAAACATTAATATGTGCAAGAAATTTCCATGGCCTGATTGTGTCCCATTTATAAAACCTTCTTATTCACCATCTTTTCAGTCCCTTCAGACATTCAATCAATTCTTCATTCACATCTCAAAAGTGCAACTGCCGTACGAGTTGTGTGCATTTGTACCACGTGTTAATCATCTCCTCCTCCAGACCCGGATTCCTTTATCTACCACAACCTCCGAGGCACATGTCTAATTTCACCTGACTTCACTATTCAGAGATAGTATATCGTATTTATTTTAGTATGGATTATGCACAGTGCCTCAGGTGCTTACACTATGGGCATTTTATAAGTGTAAACGTGATTGATTGGCCACAAGACTGTTTTGGATAGCTGTAAAATGGATTTGGCCCCCGGCCACGGTTTGCTCAGCACAGATATACTGTAGGACAGAGATAACTTAACATTTTGAGAATTCATAATGAATATGCTAAGAAGTATTACAAACCCGTATTTGTACGGTTGATATTATACATGCATTTCTAAACATTTCTCAATAGCAATGCATACTACGACATATAAGAGAATTCTGGTTGGATATTTATCAGCAAAGAAGCCTTATGAAAATGTGTTTTCAATAACTGGTGTGAAGTCAGCCCACTCTCTGCTGATTAGATACAGTCGCAGTTCAGAAACAGCCCTATTCAGCAGAGTAGGAAGCAATCACTCGCTCTTCGGAGGCTTGAATTGAGAGCTTCATGCTTTATGCTGAATGGCTAAATGCAAAAAGATCAAGAAGGCTGCATTAATTGCCATCTTCAACTCGAACGGCAAAAAGAAACACAAAATTTAACACAACATCTTCACCTGGATTGTCTTGACGTGGCTTTTACAAGTGCTGTTTCAAAAAGTCCACTTTGTACGATTAACTCACTGTAGTAACGCTGTCTTAGCAAACCGCAAAAGCAGCCATATCCTAAGAAGCCATGGTTTTTACACAAAATGTACAAGCTTAATACCAAGATTGTTTCTTACATGCAGAACAGTCTCTTCATACCATTTTACGCTTCCCTTCAGGTTACTGACTTGACTTTTCAGTCTCAGTAGTTATAAAGGAGCCCTCATGTAAGCTGATGCACCTCCTCCTCAAATCTGGTCTTTAAGAGTCTTAGTCTTGAGAAAAGAACTGGGGAATCTTCAAAGCAGTTAAGTCATCAGCGTAACCATTTCACATAGGAGATTAAAGCAAGACAAAACACCCTGGTTTTCCTAAAGCCATAACTTTATAGGACTCTTCAGTTTCCCAATACGGAACTGATAATGAAAAAGAATACAGCAATTAAAGCCAACCACGCGATGGATCATCCATTATTCTATATCTGCACTACTTTCAAATAATATTCAAACAATAGACTTCAGTTTAAAAGCGTAATTCTCTTTTTCTAGCGTATTTGCATACTAACATCTGTAATATGTGGCAACATTACAGCTATCTTGATTTCAAACATTTGAATTTTATATTTTTAAAAAGCTACACAGTTGCACTAACATTAATTTTTTTAAACAAAAGAAATCAGGCTAATCCTGATTTATTTAAAAATTCTCTTACAAAAGCGGGTATATTGTGTAAAATATGTATGGTCTGGGTTCCTAAAAACGTCTGAGAAGGAATTTCTTTTTAATCCTTATGCTTTGAATAATTCTTTTGCTATCAACTCACACATACAACTTTATTGCTAGTATAAAGCACAATCAGACAACTTAGGCATTACTAGTAAGGTATCTATGATATTTATAAAAGAAAATTTAATAAATATTTTAACTTACGCGTATTTTTAGAATGCTCTGATACTAGAGTTTTAACTTCATACCCACAATAAACTAAAGACTGAAGTGATACCGATACAATGAGCACCATTTTTCTTCCTCTGGTGTTTAATCAATCTGTGTATTTTATTTCAGGAATGGCGCTATATCTAAGCACACAGCCTAACTCTAACATATTCATAGTGTAGCCAGGAAGGCAATGAGAAGAGGGGACTATTTTCCTCCAGCCTTCTCAAGCCTAAAGAAGAAACACACGCTTTGACAGTAGAAGAGCTGGGTGACCTACCTCGATTACCACAAAAAGTTTAGAAACACTAACCCCAACCTTTAAACAGGAGAATACTTCCTTTTAACAAACACGCCGTGAACAGATACAAAATATTTTGTGTTGCATTACAAGAACATAAAAATGAAATTTGGTAACATGAGGAATAATTATTTCAGAGGAGGACTAGCTACGTACTTCGGAGAAAGTCTTACTTCTCTCTTCACAGAAGCAGCACGGGTCCAACCACAAACAGCATGAAACTCTCTCATGGGCCTCTGAACTTTTGACATAATAATTTGACAAACCTCAACCAAGGACAAAGCGGCATTTGTCCAATCCCTATACAGGCACCTCTTCCCAAATTTTGAGTCAAGTCAGGCTGGAATCATGAATCTTATCTGCATGAAAATATGTCGGATTTTTTCCCCCTACTAAAACCTGGAATCATTTCCAGACGGTGTCTCCAAAAAAGCTCTGCTGGACCTCACCAAAGAAGTGCTGCTGAGGAAAAGCCACCTTTTTCCTCCTGACATTAACTTACAAATACCACTGCAGACTGATTCACTAAAGCAGCACAGCCTATGTTCACCTTGAAGAACACACATAGTCACGCCTGATGTAAATGAAACGTCGTCCATGCTTAATGGTTTGCTGGATCAGGTCCTAACCCACAGTTGGTTACCCATAAGCATCACTTAGATCTGCTGCTGATCATCTGTGTGCCTTAGAAGCCTTAGAAGATGGCATGGGAAAACAGGAAAAAAAAGGTACAGAGACAAAATGGACCGCTATGACAGTTCACTGAATCATCAAAAGAGCGGCTTACCAACCACAGACAACAGTTCCATAAAAACAAGGTTTGGGAAACAATAAAATCATTTTTTCAAGATCATGCTGTTAACTGGCACCTAAACACACCCCTAAACACAAAGTAACGTGATCCAGCTACCACCATTCAGGCTACCATTGAAGTTAAACTTCACTCCTTGCACTACAAAACTTGTAGCACTCTCTTCTTTTCAACTTCTCTTATTTAAGTTGATTTTTAAGGTGATCCATTACATCATTAAGGTCAGAAAGCATAATTTTTCTCTCCTCAACAGAGAACATCTTTTAGTAGCACAGCAGCGTCAGTGCTCCAACAATTAAACAGGCATCATTTATACAGTCTTTAGTATCAGTGCGTGGGACAATGAAACGCTTCCAGAAAATTACAGGATCTTGCATTTCCTATCTCAAGGGAAAGCCAACGAGACACGGGCCATCGTAGTTATATGTCATTTACAAAACGAAACATGGCAGTTGACAAAGGAAAGAATATCTTCTGGGTAGGATGCTTGCTAAGTAGGTCCCAGCTCTCAAAGCATCAAAAACAATCACCTTTTCTTCCTGTCACTGAGGATCATACTAAGAGATACACTACTGAATTTAAAAAAAAAAAAAACACACCAGTACCGGAATCTTTTGGCTTGTGCACCACATAAGAGTCCAGCAAGGGCAGCACAAGAAGGTTCACTATCTTACTTGTGAAACCTCAGTTAAGAAAACATTTTTAAAAAACTCAAATGGGACATACCTCTGCACTGATTTCCCCAATTAAGTAATCTCCAGTAGCTTCGCAACTACTGGGTTTCAAACGGTTAAGTAATGCCTTCTTAAAATATGTATGCATCTTAATGAAATAATCTTTATATACCTTTAAAAAACTGTATAAAAGTCTAGTGTTTATTAAACTCGGATTAGAGTGGGTTTTTTCTCTTCCCATTTTTATCACTTTGGTGTTCCCAGGCGACCTTAAATCCAGCAGGAGTATGTTTAAGAATCCAGTGGGCACTTGTGGCATACTGGTGCATCACCCTCAGGGTAGGACACACCCGTGAGACAACCGATGCCCGAACACTGAAGAAGTGTGCTTGCCCCAAAAAAATCACCCAACGATGTTTTTGAGTTCTTCCCTGGAAATCACCAGAGACGAGCGTGGGGAGGGAAGGCTTGGAGCTCTTGGAAGAGAAACAACAGGAGATCAGGAGTGCAGCAGCAGCAGGTGACGGAGCAGCAGAGCTCATCACATTGAGGAGCACCAAGAACTGCTGGAGATACGTTTGCAGTGGCCTGTACAGCCATGTATATGCTACAGCTGGTTCCACCACCCACTGCCACGGCACCATCATCTGCAACTCTGAAAGGCCGACGGTAGCCACAGCATCCAGGGGAGCTGGATTTTTTCCCAAACAAAAGCTCTTCCCTATTCATTCACTCAAGACACATACTAATAGTCTAAACAGAAACACATCCCACCACGGCAAAGGGCTGCTGAGTAAAGATTGAAACTGAAGCTAATGCAGCTCCACACACGCTTCTCAGGACAGTTTTACTCGCCCGGCAAAATTGCGTGCTGGGGAAAAAACAAGAGGGTTTGAGAGTAAAGACCCAGACTGTTCTGTCCGAAGGGTATTTAGGGGGAAAGAGGAAACCATAATCTTAAACCTGCCATGTTTTCTTCCCCAGCCAGGCTACTCTCTTGCCTCTGCCAGACACCTCTCCTCTTTACGCTCACAGCATGAATACTACAGACCTCAAAATGCTCTTCCTCCTTTTGAAAATAAATCTTCGGTAGATCTTAAAATGCACGCTCCAATCGACCTAGGGCGGTTAATGAAGTTAAATCCCCCAGCCTGGAGGGAAGCAGCTGCCCTGGAGCAGAGGAACAGACCGTAGTCTCTCTTCCCTCACCTCATGGTTCACCTTGTGTGTTTTGGCCCAAAACCATCCCCTTTGGTACAAATAAGTCCAGGCCAGCTGCTCTGGCTTGGGCTGCGGTTGCAATTCAGATTTCTTTTTTAAACTTGGGCTACAACCTGTCATCTTTGCAAGGAGCACAGCGGCAAAGGCATCGAAGTGTTCATGGTCTTCCAACAACTTTCCCGCTATTTGCCCTAAAGGACATGCCTGCTCCAAAACTGTCACCACTAACTTGGGCAAGGGGGAGAGCTGAAGACTGCAGAAGCGTCTCAGTAGAAAGAAACACACAATATGTCCCAAGATGCTCTCGTGGGAGCAGGGAAAGAGTGTGCAGACAGTAACGGGGGTGTAGCTCTGCTCCCAGCGCCGGCAGGCAGGCGCTCAGCCCCGGCTTCCTCCAGGGAATAAATACACCCGGCCTGGTCCTTCGGGCAGCCCCCACAGGGCAAATCCCTGCCTGCCTCGGCTGCAATAAACCCATGCTCCTCGGCACCACCAGCGCAGCAGTTCAGCCTAAATTAGGAGGCAGTTTAGGATTTCAGTTCAGCTTTATCAGCTAAGTCGCCGGACTGAAGAGGACTTGCACAAAGCCACCGTCTCCAAGCCGTTGTCCTTGGAGGCTGGAGGTCGAGCCAAGCAAACTGTGGTTCAGGTAAGCATTGCTTACCGCTGCTCTTTTCTCCTCCTGGATTATCCAAGAGAGAGACATTTACCCCTGGTGATAAGCATTTTAATGGCAGGATCTGAACGCTGTAGCTATCGTGGTAGGTCAAGGAAACCAACTCCCAAAAACCCATCCTCTAAGACAAGAGATGAGACTATTTATACGGAAGGCTGCTAGCTGGTAATAAAACACAAATATATTTACAAAAGTAATTTCCAAAGCAAGTAACTGAATACAAGTGCAAGCAAAATAGATCACCTGGAGGAAAAAAAAAAGGGGGGGAGGGTGGGAAGAGAGGGCATCAGGCACGGAGTGGCAGGGACGGCACAGAAGGATGTTAAGGATTTTAAAAACAACTGGTGGGACAAACAGTAACCCAGCTAATCCTTGGTACTGGCACCCTGCCTATTTAGAGAGAGCAGCAGCTGGTGAATCTGACGTAAGTCTCTGCATCCGAAGCAGGAACTTACTGTAATGAAACCACAACCCACATTGGAAAAAAGACTGTAAACTCGACCAAAAAAATCAGGATCTCAATACGTTATGTGCTGCATTAAATTATCTCCATCCAAATAAAACTAACCACAGAATATCGCAATTAAGCTCATTCCAAAAAAAATCCCCCCAAATCAAAACCATCACTTGGACTGAACCTAGTATTTAAAAGAAAAAAAAAAGGAGGGGAGGATGAAGAAATTATAAAACTTGCATCTTCTTTGGTTTGAAAAGTACAAATCTGAGACCTTAAATGGCATAAAAGCATGGTTCCAGAAGCCCGAGGCGCTCGGCAGAACTACTTGGACTGGAAAAAATACGCGCATTAGTGAAGCACCTAATTCAGGATCCAGTTACTCCTCCACCCCCATTAGAGCGCTGCGGGAATGTCAGTCCCTTTATCTTGGGCACCGTGAGAAAAGCACCTTCCGATGAAAACATCCACACCTCTCCTTCCCCCTCCCTCTCTAACTTCCTCCCCGAGGAGGAGGAGGAGGGCTAGATTCACACCCGGCTCTCAGCATCAATAGATACTAACCCCCTGCATCTCCCTGACCAACTGGTTTCCAGGGTTTATTTTTTTCTTTCTTTCTTTCAGAGAATATAAGGGGGAAAATAAAGGCTTTGAGGCACACGGTACCTTTTAATCTTTCTCTTAGCTGTTTGTTATTAATTAGTGAGGGAAGAAATGACTATCTGCATAACGGCAGCAGCGGTCATATGACACCCTTGCATCTCATTGCAGGAATTCCAGTTGTGGCACCTGGCAAGGGTAATGGAAGGTGCGGATTTCACAGACAAAAATCCTTTAAGGGTTTTTGGGTGAAGGGACGGGCCGAGAGGCACACCAAGGGGCGAAGCGGGTTATATTTCACCTAGGGAAGACAGAAGAGGAAGTCATCAGGTCATTACATCGTTTCATTTGCTCCATAAGCAGTTGTGTGAATAAACGTTAGAGTTCTGGGCGTATTATCTCTCATTGACCTTCGATGTCAGAGACGCTCAGCGTAGAAAGAAAATGTTTTCTTTTGTTTGTCTTTAACAGCCAGCCTTGTAAAAATAGCTCTGGAGTTGAAAGTCAAGCTCTGTTCTTTTTTGTGCATGCATCACCACAGAAATTGGTGGTGGAAAACTTAATAGAAATTGTCACTGGAGTCAGCAGATACAGGCTTTCGATAATCTTTGGCAGAGCCACCAAGTAAGAAAGGGAACGTCTTCCAGAGCAGAACTCCCCTGGAAACAACTAGACGGTGCCTCCAGGGCTGCGCTTGAAGCAGGGGAGGGAGAGGGGCTGTGCAAGATTGCGGGGGGGACACGGGACTGAAATGACTCACGTTTCACCCCCCCTGACTAGCAGATCTTTAATGCAATGCCCGTATCTCGTCGCCCTGGCCCCCGCCCCCATCCGCCGCGCGGAGTTTGGTGACACTGTGAATAGCTGTGATTTGCTGTCTCCCTGCCAGGGGCTCCCTGCCTTCTCCCGCGCCAGCGTTAAGCGCTGGAAACGTGGCTCCGAAAACACAAGAAGAGTGATGAAAAATTGTAGCTATTCCGATGAAAACCCCTCCGTCTTCTTAACCCTTAGCTAATTCCCTCCCGTATCACAGCTTGTGCTGCAACGTTTCAGGGAGCTGAACCTCCACTTGCGGCGGGGAACTTCGCCGAAACAAGATCAGCGTTGCTGGAGTCAAACTCCAGACTGCCTTGACGCCAAGCCCAATTCTGCTAAATGTTCAAAATCTTCGCAGATTTCTCCGTGCAGCCAGGAGAGCCAAGTTCAACACTGAAACGAAATCTGTTCCACTTTTCTCAAGATTAAGATCTTTCATTTCCAGCATTTAATTCGCAGCTTTTAATGCATATGAAATAACACTTATCTGAATTAGCTTCTCCACCGCTTTTACAGACTGTATCACATGGATCCAGGCTTCCCCAATGTAATTTGCTTTGGGATCGCCACCATCCAAAAGAGGAAGTTTGCTGCAGGATGGCGGTGGCGGAACCAGCTCTCCCTGTGTGCTGGGCAAAAAAAAAGGGAGTTTCAGGAGGCATTACAGACCCGGCCCAGATCCTTCTCCTCCCATGTAACGCAGAAACTTGCTCCGGTTAAGGAAAATTTATGCGGCTACGAAAGGAGACGCTCTTCTCCTTTCCCCTGGAGAAAAGGCAGTTGGATGTCTCCATTTAATTTCTACGGCGCTTTGCATACCACTAGCGTTATGCTGCTCGCATCGCAACTTCAGTAAGCTATTACGCCGCCGCGGAACAACATTATAAACAACACGTTGAAAACAAACTTAGACGTATAAATCATATTCACCGACTCAAAAATAGTTGCTTGGGAAGTCTCACACCATGGGGCCACTTGCCTCTTAATTACAGGCTGCTGACCGTCTCGTTAACTTTGTCTCCCACAAGTGTCGCAACAGGGGAAGTGGTGAGATACCAGGTCTGGATCATAGTTAATGAAGTTGTTTAGCATGGATGAAATTATTTCATATCATATTCATTCTAGTAATCTTGCATAAAATAATTTCTTGGCGTAATATTCACAGAATTTCAGCATTCCTCACACAGGCTTTGCTTTAATTATCTGTAATGATTAAGTCTACCATTTAAATGGTAATTTGAAACATTTGTGGCACTACGAGAACAGAGGAAGCTTTACGATGATGTGACACAAATAGAAGAGGACACATATAGGTCAATGAAACATAATAAATGTAATATATCGGACTAAAAGTTTTCATTAAATTATTCAGATATTTAAGTGTTCTTTATAGATTGATAGGAAGACGCGTTGAAATAACATTCTGCGTCGTCCCTTCCATGAAGATTAGAAGTCAAGTTACCTGTCCGGTCTAGAATACAAGCTGGAAGATGCTCTGGTGGCCTTCACATGCCAGGAATACTTAAAAGTAATCTGTATTTTGGACGTCTGAGGCTAAGGAAGGAGTAGATTGCTAAATACTACTGTTGATGGTAACGGGTAGCCTCCTTCTGTTGTTCTTCTTCCAAGATGTCTGCTGGGCATGGAAGGCAGCAGGAGGGGTCTGGGATATTTTTTCTGCAGTGGGCTTTGAAGGCACTCATTTTGGAAACAGAATCTGGAGACAAAACTTCCTGTTTAATGAAAAATTTGGAGTGGGGTAAAGAGGAGTATGTTTGGGGTTTTGAAGGTATTTAAGTGATCCCCCCACTTTTAAAGATGTTTTACCTCATGCTGAAAAACAAGAGCACGTCTCCAAATGGAAGCAGAAGATGTTTAACACACCAAAAACCATGTACGTTTTTAAAAGCACAGCAAAGAGATGGTGGCATTTCAGCAGAAACACTCTGCTCCTTCTCCTTCGCAGGGCTTTCACGGGGCCGGTCCATGGGCTTCCCGCGGCAGCAGGAATTTCCCAGGACGTCAGCTCAGCCCCGTGCCGGGCACAGACGAGCAGAGACTCCACGCACCGTCGCATCCTTCAGACTCACCCTCCCTCCGACACGTCCCCCCCATCACTGCTGAGTCAGTCGGAGGAGTCAAGCTGGGCGTCCGGCAGCACAAATCGTCGGCGTTACGCCGGCAGTCGCATGCCAGCTGACGGAGGAAGGGAACGGTTTCAGCGCTAGGAGATAATTCGCCAAGCTGTTTCGCTGCTCCTGAAGCTAATCTGTAATTTTACAGCATGTTAGTCGATTTTTATAGGAAGGCTTCCGTTAAAACAGAAAACTACACTCCAGCCTGGAAGAAGCTCATCCACACACTCAGGAAAGGAAAATCTCAGGCTTAAACACTCTGGGCCAACTTTTTTTTTCCCCTAGGAGCATTTTAAAGCAGTTTATGAAATCAGTCCCAAAATGTATACAGAAAGATGTTCATAACATTTGAAACGGTATTGTATTTCACCCCAATTTCACAGTTTTCCTTTTCCTACAGCATAATGAATTAAGTTTCCAATCTTGCCGACGGGTTTCTTTTTCTTCCATATAGTACAAACACGTGTTTCTTCCTAATAGGCCACTTAGGATCTGTATAGTGAGAGTATTTCCGAAAGATCTGAGATTTGTTCATCAAAATAGGTTACATCCCTGGTAGACTAAATGTTAACTTGAGAAGTCTAAACAGATGCCGTACGAAAAATAAAATGTTCGAGGCACATGGTGAAATAGCAGCACTGCTTGTAACCAATTGATCCTGTGACTTTACAGCACGAAGAGGCTGCAGCTGAGAAAAACGTCAACTTCAGCTCAGTCCCGGACAAGTTATAATAGAAGCAACATTGGCTCAGGGCATTTTTAAGGAATTAATAACCAGACAGGGTTAGTAGCCAGAGGCAAAGTCAAGGATTAAGCACTATGAGGATAAACACATACAGCAGCTTCAAATAATGTAGTTGACTTCAGTTTAATCATTTTGTTTCACTTTCAAAAGAACTTATGATCTCTAGACAGAAAATATAACTCATATCTGTGAAAGAATATACACATACACACACCCCCAGGCAAGAGCTGAAGAGACAAACAGGAACACTCTAAAAAATAAACATTTCCCTCTTAGCAGTAGAAGGGGAAACCTTCCACTGGTTACAATTAAAACAAACTAACAAAACCTCTGGAAAATAGGCAAATACTACCAAAAAATAACCAAACTATATTAGCGACTGCATGGAAGAGAAAAGGTGACTTAGGTGGTCCCAAAGCTCATGGTTTTCCCCCAAGAAGAACTGAGCAGCCACCTCCTACTACAACCTCCACCACCCAGAAGGGTTTACAAACCCGAACTAATGTACCACACCGTATATGCCTCTTTTTTGCACAATCAGTAAATAAAAAATTATCTTTGCTACGAATGTTGTTTCAAAGGATTACGTACTTTTTTTCTCTAAAATAAATTGGCCCAATGAACTTCAGACTAATCTGGAAACGCGTAGTCAGAACGAGATTCAGATTTTGCTAACTACGTAAATTAAAAGCACCTTTACAGCACTGTCGCGAGCTATAAGTTTACAAGACAAACTCCAACAAAGAAAATGAACAACAAAAGCAACACTTCAAATTTTAATAAAAATATTTCCTTCCATCGTTCAAAGTCAGGAAGGAATAAACAGAAGGTCTTTTTATTTGAGAAGGTCTAACCAGCCTAACTCGGAGAGCCTACTCTTGGAAGGTTTAACATCTCTTTATCTTTGCAGCCCAAGAGGAGAAAGAAGGCTCTTCTACCTGGATGACTTTTAAACACATCTAAGTACAGCAGATGGCATTTGCTCTCCTGTGGTAGGTAGGGTTTTTTCCTTTTTTTTTCCTTCTTTTTTTTTAAGCAGTGAAAGGTCACTCTCTTACCAAGGCAAAACTCTGATGCTACTTAAAAATACTTCAGGACTCTTCTGTCAATATTAAATACAGTATAGCAAATCTACAATGAGTAACTACAAAGATTCTGAGCTGAACCTCTCAGACAACACCTTTCATTTATTATATATACAAAAATCTCGCTCAAATATTAACATGCAATGGAAAGGCTATCCATCTTTTTAATCTCTAATTTATATTGATATGGTGATAGAAATGCATTTATTATTAACAATTGACTTTTTAAAAGGTATAAAGAGGTAGGGATTTTTAGACAGCTTTTCAACAACTGAAATGTAAGCTGTCCTCAGCGAAGTCAGAGGGTGCTTTGTCACAGACCAAATTAAGACCCCACCGTAAGCTTTTATTCGATCATTCTTCACTCAGAAACACATCAGTTAGATCCTTAGAGATTTGTTTGATTGGAGTTGTTTCTAGTCAGAACACTCCTCATGCGACCAGCGCTTCTCGACTCACCCAAAAGGGCCTGTCACGGCAGAGAGAAGCATCATCGGCCTCCCCCAGCGCCAGCTTTACAACAAGGGACTCGAGAGCTTTCGTCCAAGTGCTTACAACATCTTCCTGTAGCTCCAGGGGGAAAACCTCCCTGGGGACTCCAACACTATTCGCGCATGAATATCGCACAGGGATGCTGGAAAGGTAAACGTCTCCAGAGCACAACACTTCCTTCTCAGTGAAAGAAAACACGCACAAGGAAAAGAAAAAGAACTCGTTCCTTGTAAGTTATGGAAGACAGAACGGAAAACTCAAAAAAAAAAAAAAAAGCAACATAAAACTTTAAGAGGCCTTATATCCAATATGGAAAAGAATCAGAGTATTTTAGTAAAATTTACTTTCGCAATTGCTGGTGATGAACTATGAATGAATGCAATTCTGAACACCGAGACATGTTTTCATTGCCTCTTATAGATGGTATACTTCTGAATATTGAGCTATATTCTTGCAATGCTTTTCTGTCTATAAATTCTACACTTAACGTAGAGTTATCCATTTGGTGAATTGCAAAAGCACATCATAAAATGCATTTTATCATGTATATGTGACAGCCTCACTTGCTATTAAAGTATCCTCCAAATACTATCGTGCTCTTGAAAAGCTCTAAAATAAACATCAAATTCCAGCCACAAGTCAGAATCTCTTTCCTCCTGAACAGTCAAGCGTTGCCACAACTTTACCCCAATCTCAAAGCACAGGTACTCAGTTCCAGTCCAAAGTTTGCAGGGAATTACCTCATAAATTATTGGCGTCAGATGCATCTTTCTACCCCTGAGGAACAACTGGTCACCTAATTTTTTTCACTCCTTAGACAAAGCAGATTCCATGCTATCAATCCTCTTCACCAAGCACAAAGCTGACAATATTATGAAAAGAAAAACCAAAGCCAAAAACCCCAAAACCAACCAACTTGTAATAGATACAGCCTTCTGCATTAAGTTTTATTTCTGCCTTTGTTCATAACTCAAAAATACCGGATGGTCTCCATGTTTCAAACAAGTGTTTTTTTGACAGCTAGTGCCAGCAGTTCAGAAGGTTAGCCGCTTAAAAAAAAGAGAAGCAAAAGCCACTAAACAAACAAAAAAAACCCCATATCTTCTCTTTGCAGGTCACCTCATGTCTTCCCAGATGCTGAGTGCTGGCCTCCAGGGGGAAAAGCTTGGCTAAAATCTGGTCTTATTACTATCCAGACCAAGTACAATATTTCACAAGTACTTGTTTTTATGTCTCGTCAACATTTGCATAGTCTTTGTGTCTGGAAATTTCAGACCACCGTGCATGGGCTGTCAGCTACCGCTAGCATTTGTCCTTCCTCAGAATATTTTTCTTCAGAACTCAGAAAATACTGATTTCCAGTTAGACAACATAACTGTCACATCAAAATACATTCAATCATTTAAATCGTAACACATCGCTCAACCCAAAATCTCTTTGCAAAGCAGATCTGTCACTGAATCTGTGACATTAAACAGACAGAACTGCTGTTTGCTAGAAGCAGTGTCCATAATTAAGCAAGCAGGATATATGAAGTGCCGTAGAATAACAGGAAGGTGGGATTTCAGTCACCTGAGGTAAGGTTTTCCATGAGTTAATGTAACTAGCTCACATTTAACTGTCAAAGTTTCCCATAGACAATGGAAAGGAATAAATGGCTTAAGACAGCAATTACTCCTAACTTATCTTCCATTCCTAATTTGATCAACCTGAATCACTTTCTGTGATTTATTTCTCTCCACCAATTGTAATAGAAAGCTGAGAGGCGTGTAGCTCACACTTAGGTGTTTAAAGGTTAGGCACATCAGAGGAGGTAAGATGGATCTTACCTTGAACTCAAATGTTTCATCCAAAAGCAGTGGTTTGAGATCAGAGGTATCCTCCACAGCAAACCCAAGCTATTTAAGAACTGTGGGAACGCAGTCTCATGAAAACACACAGTGCATATGGCTAGAAAAGAAAACGAGGTCTCGCTGTAAACACACACCCGGAGATCATCTAGGTTTAAGTAATGAGAGCGTGGAGAAGCAGCATCTACAGCAGGAACATGATCTGATCTGACAACTGATAACTATCACAGACAATGCAGGCAGCAAAAATCACTTGGACCGCCTCAAAACCCAAAATTCTTGCAGGCATGTGTCAAGGAGCTGATGCAGCATTCCCGAGTCCCAATGGTCATGCCTTCAGGAATAAAAAGGACGTTACATTTCTGGTCAGCTTAGCTGGAGTCCAACCAGTCTTCTCCCTATAAAAAAGCAGCCAAAAGAGCAGATGCTGAACATGGAATGTCAAACCGTTTACCTCATCGCTCTGACAAGAAACCTCACGGTCTGCAGAGAGTATGACTGGACCAGTAAGAAACACCCTTGCGTGCGTTTATCCATCCTCTGCATGACGTCCTGGCACCTGCCACCTTAGATTTCCAGTTACTGGAAATTCCAAGGAGACAGGAGGCAAAACTTTTCATCACTTGGGCAGTTATGTATCAGAAAAGGTTGTCCAGAAAGGTTGTAAAAGTCTCCATCCTTAGAGACATGGGAAGCTGGGCTGGACACAGCTCTGAGGAACCCAATCTAACTGGACTTTCTTTGAAGGTGGAAGAGTCCAGAAGTCCCTTTCAACCATATGTATTCCATGCCCGTCCTTTCAGAAAACAGCATCACGTATTGTAAAACCATCATCTGCAGTCACATACTGGAAAGCAATCCCAGTGATACGTCATCCTGGTTTTCACAATTTAGATTCAGAGAGAAAAAACCTCACTTTACTCTCAAATAAACACGTTAGGAAAAAAATTGCAAAACTATCACACTTTTGGCCAAACTACCATTTTGATTATATTTTTGAAGGTGCGAACATCTTTCATTATTTGCTTTACAAACCTGCATTTAGCACCTCTCCTCCTCCCCACCATCACACCACCCCCAGAAGAAAAAAAAAGTCACCGATATGCTCAGATCAACCACAAACAAAATCATTTAGAGGAACACTGAAAATTCATCTTTTTATCATCTGTGCCACCTAGCAACACACAGTCCCCGATCCGAGACATTTGCAAATCTGACACAGAGGACTGCCTAAGCATGAGAACAGGAAGAGAGATAAAATCTCCTTTCCCACCTCAGAGATTCCAAAGGCACAAGAGTTTTCCATTAATTTTGAAATATTGTCATGCTTACAACAGAATACTGGAATTATTTTAAAATCGCATACTCAACTTCAGAGCAAATACAGGGGGTTTTGTGTGGCTGAGAATTTCATCTTCTATAAACCAGACCCAGGCCAGGTATTTCAGACATACTGAAAATTACTCTCAACTTCAAAATGAAATGTCGGGCAGCTATGCTTTGCCTGATCTGTTGTGTGCAGCAATAGAAAGGGCAGTTCTTTCTCTCTAAATTATTACAAATAAAATGGACAGATTTTAAGGCATTAACTAAGAGGTGACGGCCCAGTTGCCCTCTTGGTAACATTCAAATTTCATCCAGGATGGCGAGTAAAGTATTATAAAAAAAATAACATTATTCTATGCACACATAATTACTAGCACGCTACTCATTTAATAAAATTTCTCAGTTAGGTACATAAATTCCTTACCTACCCATACGTTCCCGAGCCAGGGAAATAAACGTTAACAGACCGCACACAATAGGTCACAAAATTACAGCACAGCTGGGGAGGGACTCGAGGCCTCCTGCCTTCAGTGTTCTAGTGCTAGACCAAATTTATTTCTGTTTTACAATTTATTTAATATTTCAGTAGTGTTATCTATGCAAACAATGCATGTGACATTCAGTTCAATAAACGGCATGATGTACGTCATTTAAGTTCTTTTAAAAACCTGCAAGATTAATCTACCACAGTACCTTGAGAGTCATTCTAAAAAAAATTAAGTATTAAACATCTTTAATTTCAGTCAATAGTCTGGAAAGTATTGTAGCTTTTCACTTTTTAGGCACTCCCATTCATAATTCACAAGTGGATCCAACAAAACCAATACTTTATTTATAAGCCGCCGAGCAGGTTCTGTGATTTGTGCGTACAAAAAATGTAATTCGGGCTACATCGCAGGGAAACTTTCAAAGACATCCCTCTCCTGGATTTGTCCCCTTAAAAAAAAATTCAGTGAAATTCAGTTTATGTGATGGTCAAAGTGCATTTAAAAAATTGCTTGGACAGATACATGCATATTTATCCTGACAATTTCATCTTGATTTTCAGCCAGACATTTCCCAACTGAGGTATCTTTTTTATATATGTATATTTAGCTACCTTATATTGGCCATTCTGGACAAAGGGAACTTCATTATTCATCTTTAGACCACTTTTTCAGATTTTAAAATGTATCAGCTTTTCTGCAGATTCTGTACTTGTAAAAGAAATCAGACTTGAAAAACAGCAGCCTACTTATATCTTTGCACGTGGAGGGGGCTCCAGGAGAGCGATGCAAGGTTTGCCATTCAAAAGGAAGAGGCAACACGGAGACCAGAACTTGAAGGAGCAAAGGAGATGAAGAAAAAAAAAAAAAGAAAAAAAATTGTAAAGAAGAATCAGAGATGAAGATCACTGGGGCAAAACAGAGGTTGAGAAGAACCATCGAGATTGGCAGCTGCCAAGAACTGCGTCACTCACTCAATCAACCAAGCAGCTCACCATGGGCAGAAATAAGCTCCTCCAGAAGACTTCATCAGCCTTCCTCAAATATCATACCTCTTGCCCAGGTTGGGAGAGACATTTCAGATCATCCCGTCCAACCATGAACCTAACTCCAACAAAACCCACCTCTAAACCATATCCCTAAGCACTATGTCTACCCATCTTCTAAATACCTCCGGGGATGGTGCCTCAGCCACTTCTAATGCAGCTCGCATCCCACTATTACAAGAAACTCCATCTTTGCTCTGTTTCTTCTTAAAATTCTGCGCTGCAAAGCAACCATCAGCAGTGACGGGTGATCCAGTATAATTTGAAAATCCATGAAAACCAGGCAAACCATGGCTTCATTTCACAAACTGTCACACAGTAGCAATTACTGCTGTGAACTAGCACTTAAATGATACTCAACAGCATCTTGTCACCACAATCACAAGGAATATTTGTTTCTGTTTAAACGGGGAGTTTAAAAGTCAGCCAAATGCCTGCGTGAAATCGCGTCCTTAGCTCTGTTACAAGTTCACATGACAATTACCAAGGTAAAGCTGAGAACGGGAGCGGGCATGAGCTCTGCACAGGGCAGAAGGAGTGGGGTCAACCATGCCCAGCAGGGCTTCAAGGACCTCACAGAAAGCCCCTCCAAACGCAGCTTCAGAAGGGAGGGGAAAACATTACCGCATTTTTAAAGGCTTCTTAAAAGCAGTCTTAAGACTGTAAGAGGAGATATGCAGAGATCAGTCACTTAAAAAAAATCAGTCGCTTATTGAAACCAAGGAAATCTGGCCTAGTCATTTTTGGTTCTTTGGGATATGCAAATAACTGCACGTCAAATCAGAAAGGCGCGAGAACCTCGAAACTCCTGGTCAGGTTTTGCTTCCGCAAATCTCCAGCAGCAATCTCCACTCCCGCACACTGCTAAATATCCTTATGCACCAAAAGAAGGGAATCTAAAACACGGAAACTTTTTTTCACTTTAGTTTTCCTCTTGCCGTGCAATCGACTTAATCAATATTTACTTCAGCACGGGGGAAAAAATTATCTGTCCTTTTTCTTTGTATCGATAGCTGATCCTTAGATATCAATTATCAACAGATCTGTGCTGGTTAAAGAACTTAGAGAGGATTTTAATACAGCGAAGCAATAACGCAAGTCATAAACCAGAAAACCCAGCATTACGCATTAGTTCATTTCAAAGTGAACATAGAAATTAAATTATTTCTCTTAGAAACTGCAAAACAACGATAAAATGGTAACTACCATACTGAGTAAATGTTTTTATAGGATACAATTAAGATACTGCATTGTTGTTTTGCCCTCCGAGTTCTGTTCAATACTTTTTCTTTATCTGTGTCTAACGTCCTTCACCCTCTCACTTCTAAGGGAAAATTCATCCTCGCCCACTTTTAGTTCTCGACACAAGAACTTTAGTTCTCAACTTGAGGTAAAGAGTCAAGAGCTGAAGCTGTTTTTTCAAGAGGGCTCCAGTTGGCAGTTTTCCATTCGTATGCTACGTTCAGACCACCTTCCTCTGCGGAGAGATGGGGGAAGAGACAAGATGGTAGAGCAGACCTCGGGGCGATGGTTGAATTTCCTAGTGTTTGGAGTGTGAGGGAGAGGATGCCGCAGAGGTTTTGCCTGGTTAGGGAGGGCAACTCCTCTCTGCGTTTCAGTAGCCCAGCTCAGCACGGCAAGCGGCTGCTAGGCTTGAACAATGACTATCTGCCTTTTATTTGCTACTAGGGGGAAAAAATCCAATTTCTGATTCTTCATAGAACAACCAAGTTGTGTTATTCCCATCGTTTTTACTATTTACTACCTAAGTCCCTTTTCACCGTAAGCACTTGCTGCTTTGTTTTTTTATTTACTGGGCACTTCCCCCCTCTCCAGATGCACAAAACGCTTTCCACAAAGGAAAATAATTTATTTTTTTTTTCCTTAACTTTTTTTACACATTGGCTTTTTCTGAACTCTTCAAACTAAGTATTATCTTCAAAGTAAACAAGTTTACTTATCACCCATCATTTTAGCCTGATGCAACGAAAGGGCATGTATGCTGATAATCTCCGTAAAATGCAAACGACCAATTGATTCATCGACTGACTGCATTGTTTTGACCTAACCTGCTCGTGACTCTTGAACGAAATGTCGATACACTGGGGAGCGTCAAACGGCACTTAACTCATTTACTTTCCAGAATGCTTATTTCGTGTGACACGTACAAAAGGCTTGGATTCCCTGAGACAATCCTACATCCTTCGCGCCAAACTTCTGTAATAATAACTTTTTTTTCCCCAGCAATGCTTAATTCTTTCAAGCTCATCCCATTTACTGCTCACAGCTCCATTATCCTCTTGCTTCTTGCTTTTCCTTCCCCAAAGCTTCTATATTTACTTGGAAACTAAAGACAGTTTTTACTAGATAAAAAATATTAAGGCTAGTTTCTTCACAGCTAATAAAACCTGAAATCCTAATCCCCTTCGTTCCCTTTGCTTTCCTCCAACGCAATCAGCCTACAACGCGGTTGTGAAGATAGCTGCCAAAATGGCATGAAATGATGAACTACTTTCTTACAAAGTTGGTGATATTTTGTCACCTGAATATTTCACTCACTGCACAAGAATCGTTTTTCCACCCAGCAAAGCCTTCTAATAGGCTCATCGACAGGCTCCTCAACGCTTGCTAATTGCCTATGCTTCCTTCTCACCCCAAGACGATCAAATTAAATTCTAATCTCAGCTCCATACTGGCTCTTTCTGTAGCGCTGGGTAAAGCATCTTCGCTCCTTCAGCTGGGAAATGAGGATAATGCATACCACGTAGGCGCACCCCTGTGTCTGTGTGTGTGCCCGCACGCTGTGTTAAGGGCGCAGCGTTACGAAACAATTAAGGACCGCATCGTCGCCTGCCATCGTCACTGAGCCGGCCTCCCGCTTCATTCCCGACGCTGCTGCTTTATTTGTGTTTTGCTTCAAAAATCCTTTTCTGCTCTCCTTGGGTTTTTTCTTTCCTTTGCATTAATTTGTTTTGCTTCTAAAATGGAATGTAACAGCTGGTTAGTAGTTCACTGCTCATTTATAGTTTATTCACCTTTTGTTGCTCTACGTTTTAGTTCTCCTTATTCAAATGAGCATTCCGTGCTGGGATTTTAGCATTAAATAAATGCTTTTCTGCTCAGTTTCACCTCTTCCTAGCTCCAAACCCATCAAATATGTTATAAACAAAGACCTACAACCGAACGTAGAAAGCAGCACTTAGAAATCCAGTTTACCAGTGATGGATTAGGGATTTACATTTCCAAACTAGCAAATACAGTGGTCTCCTTGACCACCCAAATACAGTGATTTATACCCAGTGACAGATTAAGCAGTCTTCCTGGTTACATATCATTAGTGGAAATCAAAGTCATGTCAGATATTGATGGTAATACCTTTCAAAGGTACATTACTAGCCAAGCTTTATGAGCAGCTTTCACATGAATTATTCAGCAAACAACAATGCTTAGGATATGTGCATATATATATATATACACTCGTGGATCCCTAGACTATATTCATCACTGATGATTTTAAAAGAACGGAAAAGGTACTCAAACTCTAAGCTAACCTGTACGCAGAAACAGCAAGTTCAGGCTATCCAATTTATAGATTTACTATTGCAAATGCACTACATGAAAGGGCAACAAGATATCTCAGCTGCAAAAGCAAAAAAAACTCCTAAAAATCTAATTTCTAGCATTTGATAAACACAACTCTTTCTTACGTGTGCTGCAAATCTATTAAAATCACTGACCAAAATAAAAAATTAAACTTTCAAACTTCCATTTAAAAGCACGCAGTCATTCTGGGTAACGTTACTGTGGATTAAAACTAATCTATTATAGGAACAGAGTAATCCAGTGTTGATGCTTATTTTCAAATTGAGAAGTGATGAAAGCAATTTTCATAGCCCATTTTAAACTTTCACTCAAAACATGTAGGTTAATGGAAGTTAATATAAACAGCACGAAACAGAAGGACTAAAATCTGATGAGGAACAATCAGAATAATTTGGTCTACCAGCTGAAAGGATACACATGTACAACTAAATTGAACTTTGTTTATGCATTTTGATTTTCAAGCCTCCTCTAAGATGATTACCCAATCTCCAATTCTATCAAGGGAAAAATGCCTCCCTCTGTCTTACTCTGCTCCTAAATCAACTTTTTAAATATCGTGGTTTTAATACTAGCTCTGTCGCACTGCTTAGTTTCTACGCTAAACGTCTGCAAAGAAACGCACCTACTGCAACTCCTTGCCAACTCCTGACTTTCTCTAATTCCTCTAGTATTATTTTTACAGGCTGTGATTTGTTTTTGCCATTCGGAAATAGAAGCAGGGTTAGGGGAAGCCCCCTTTTGCTTCTCACCACGCGTACCTTTGAGAAACGGGATCATAATTACAGCGCAAAACCATTTATGCAGCTGCAAGGAGTACTCCCGGGCACTTCAAAAGGGTTCTTGACCAAAAAGAAATCTCAGATGCTTTACAAAAAATGAAGATGTTGGCTATGAATGGAATTAAAATGAAACATTACCTAAGTAGCGGCGCAGAGTAAATGATGAGATTTAATATAGAGCAAAGAGAGGCCTCAACAAGCAGCCTGCATTATGCTTGTGTTTATATTAAAAAAGCTGCAGCATTCTCTACCCTTAAGCGCTCGTTTCATTTTTGTACACAAATTACATCCACTCTGCCAGACACCATTTATAATGGCAGACAATCAGATCAGACATGACACTCAAGGGGTTTTTTTAAACTTCATATTAAAAAAGCAGCACATCAGTATATTTGGATACTACAAGTCTTCCCCCATCATTTCATTCACATTTGTCTTAAATCGGCAAACAGCTTAAAAGCTGCTGTACACGACCATCCACGTACACACACCTCATATGCAGTGGCACAAGCTCCTTTTTCTAGGAAATCATTGTGAAAAACCTACTTTTGCGCCACTTTCAAAGTCCAGGGCAATTACAAAGAGCTTCCAATTGAAAAGTGTGCGCTTCAAGCTTTCCAAATAAACTTCTTGAGACACACAAATCATGAAAACTTTAGTTCAACAGGTTTATTTTTAAGCAGCGATGAGGATAGCAGCGGTTTGTTACATCAAAAGCAGAGATAACCAGCTTCACTGTAGTGAAAAAAAAAGTCACGGTACTTGATAATATGGAGATATCAGAAGTTACTTAATTACAACATATTAAAAATGTTCTTCAGAAGTAGACTAAAATTCGCTGGAAGTTGTGCTTGAGCAATTCCATTTCACATAGTAAGATTAGTATAAAGCCAAATATCATGAAAAAATAATTACAATATTCAGTATTCTTTTAACGGTTCCCTTTCTGAATCTTCATGTTGAGCCCCTTATCCAAGATTTTTATTAAGAAAATGGATACCTAATCTAATAATACCCTCGACACAAGCGACTTCATGAATTGTAAAACTTAAAACTAGAAGAACTGTATCTCACATAAATCAGAGCCCCTCTATTACATCAGGAAAGGACTGTGGAAATTTCCATCCCGCTCAACCGTTTCCCTGAAAGAAACCAGACCTTAGAAGTGACTAGCACAGCCTGTCCTACCGACCATAAGGAAGAAGAATTATTTTCAGATAGGGGAAGACATGGGCCAGTGACAGCGCCTCGAGTTTCGCTGTAAATGAAAACTCAGACACAGGGACTACCGACGGGGCAACCTGAGAGAGCAGGAGAAAAACAGGGGCTTCGTGGAGCTGTAATAAAAGTAGCTGCAAAAGAAAGGACTGTGATTTTGTTCGCAGACGATAAGGGAAAGCACGCTCTGCTGTCAGTCATTTCAAGGGATGACTTTGAGCCAGTGAGGGATAGCAGTGTTTTACGAAGACCAAAAAAAATCCATCAGAACATGGGGCTACACCATGTGTCAAAACATATGAATTAAAATCTAGCGAACAAAATTACTATTAAGTTAGCAGATTTCCTCGATTTGTAGCCAGAGATCTCTAACACTTTTCTTCCTCTTACAGTATTTGCTTTATCGGGTTTACCATTCTTTTCTTGTATCCCAGTAGTCTGCCTCCAGCAGAGAATCACTCTTCATCAACTACAGCAATGCAAACCCCTTTAATACACTTCATCACTGGGACGTGGAAACCCAGTCTTACCTTTTTCTTTTCCAGTGCTATGGAATCACAATATGATTTCAGACATAGCTCCTAATGATACTAATAGGCTATCTAGTGAAGCATATACGGTAAGGCTCTAGAAATCAAGGGGTCTTAGGTTATATTTTCAATGTCTAAATCAATCCATATACAATAGGCTGCGATGCTTACATTTTCCCACATCACAAGCACGGTAGCTGGCTAGCGTCCCAGGTTTAGGTTTGTGGGGTTTTTTCTTTCTTAATTATGTGATTCTGTCAATCACGTAGAATTGATTCAAAATAATGACCATAAAGAATAGTGTCGCTACTGATCATCAAATGATCACAGCCAAATCAAACTCCAGCAACAGTATTGGACAACTCCCAGAGGACAGAAGTGCCGCGAGCTCAGTACTGGCCACATTAAGAAATACCTTAGTCGAGCTGTTCTGTCGATAAAGCATCGAAAGGTGCACGGAGCTTTAGGGAAAAAAGCGGAAGAGTTTGCAACAGCTGCTTTTTCCTCATCTTGCAAGACAGTATCTTTGTATTAAGAGGTCAATGCTGAAAACGATCCTCCCTGTCCCAGGATTGCACCAGTGCAAGGACCAGCAGTGGTACAGAGAGCTCTATCAACACGTATTGGTTTTCTGTCTTAGCAGCGCTGCCCCGAGTCTCCTGCATGTAGCCATCCTCGCCCACGTTGGCTAAATCACAGTATTTATAACATTCAGGTATGTCACACAGGGGAAACTCTGCAGTTTTTCCTTCCCAAGGCCAAGACAAACCAAATTACTCTTCAAGAGAAATGCTCTTTAAAAATATCAGCTAACTTCTTAAACTCCGGTGGCACGTGAAAGCCTCCAAAACACAAATAAGGCTGCAGAAATTTCTACAACAGAAGAGTTCTAGGAATTGAAACTTCCCGAGCGGGCTGCAGAAACAGATGCTGAACCAGAATGCTTTCACAGGGGAGGATGTGAAACAGTTTGAAGGGGGCTGCAAACACAAGAAACGGGGGACAGCACTTACCTCTCAAGTGCTACATTAGTCTTCTGCAGAAGAAAAGGAGACTTTGCACTGGGCCAATTCAATGGGAGGGCTATAAAGAAAGAGGCTGTAATATATCCTACGGGGCTGGAAAAGTAATACCGGAAAATAAAGAGTCCCTTCTTTCCCCTTACAGCAACAACAAAAAAGTATTTAAACTTGGTTAGAGTGGTCTATTCTTCATTAGTATTGGAATAAAGACAACTTTGCATCCGTGAAACTTCAGATTGAAAGGAACAGAACCTGTTAAATACCAAATATTAAGATTAAAAAGTTTTAGGAAAACTACCCAAAAAGCTAACAACTCACCTTTCAGAGGCAGAAGTAATGTATTAATGACTCTCATTTTAAAGCACGTAAATATTTCTTTGTTATTCCCCTAATATAGCGCAACAGAATAAGCCCTGACAGATCAGCATTTATTTTGCTGCTCATCAGGTTTCCAAATTCTTCCGCTACGATTAATTCCAGGGGGTTGAAAAGGAAATAAATACTGCCCGGTTCTGCCAATGGCGAGAAAAGGCTGTGAAACAGCCCCAGGTAAACCAGGCCCTGGCAGGAGCAACGCTGCTCTTCCAGACACCAGCATCGGCACCCTCACTTAGGGAGAGGCTCTCACCCCACTCTTCAATTCATTAGTTTTAAATCAACAGTTCCTACTTTCCTGCTGCCAGCTATCCCGCTGATGAACTGATAACGCGTTTTGACGAAGGGTAGTACATATATGTAATGAAAAATATTGATTTTGCTTACATACTTGACAATAAACTTTTTTATTTCACTTTATTCCTTTCGGTGACTTACGTGTGCCGGTAGCTGGATTTCCATGTCAAGAATAAATTAATGGTTCACACAGATGGTGTTTCCAAATCAGGGGTTCGCTGAAGACACTCGGGTACAGCGCACGTGAAAGTACTTCGCTTGGTTTTGGTGATGGGGGGGTCGTTTGTGGGGTTTTTTTTAAACTAACATAGCGATGATGTAAGGTAAGCCCACAGCTTCTCATTTTTGCGCAACGTGCATCACGCTCTGAAGAAAGCGCAACAGCGCAGGTGTGCGAGTAATAAGATCTCACACAGGAAAAAGCTTCTCGCTTGTAAATTAAAATCATGATACAGCTGCTTTGTCTTGTTGAATTCTGATACAAACGTGCTACGTTACACCAAACCACCAAGGCCCATTCCACTAGGAACCCATATAAGTCATCAAGCGAGCCCGATTTCCTTTTTTAATTTAAAAAGTCTTATTACCTCGAGGAAGAGCCTAGATATGTTTTTAATATATGTGCGATTATTACATGTATGAAGAAAGGCTTTTATTAATAACTAAGGGAAAGCAGGCACATAAACCACATTACTCTTGGCTTGCGCGTCACCTCAGTGCTGCGAAGGAGAGGGCACGTCTTTCATCAAGAATGCTAATATATTCTTCCAGCTTCCTATTTTACGCCCTCTGTGGGGCTTTTAACCACTGGACTGAATCCTGGACAAAGGAACGGGATGCCCAGAAAGAAAAGCGCAGGGGAGCAGCAGCTATTGATCCTCCCTTTGCAATATTCTTCCGACAGTGTGAAGCGACACAGCCCGTCGCCGATGCCCACCGCCGCTCGATATTGAACGCCGGCGCCCAGCGGAAAGGACCTTTCCATCAGATGTCTCCAAAGATCCTCCTATTAGCAAGACTTAAGAAGGCCTTTGTCATATCAAATATGCTCAGCTGCTTACCGCATGGCGAAGCGGTGTAAGAACCATTTAAAGATGTGTCTGACATCATTAATCTATTTGCCCTCTGACCTGCGGAGCTGAACTGTAACTATGGCGACCAAAGCTTGACCTTACAACGCTGAGAAACTTTCAAGCTCGGGAGTATTTTGGGTCACATTGTTAGGCTGAACAAAGGAATAAAGAAGAAATGTGACAGTTTCCTGGGAATTAAGGTCAGCGGGTCAATTGCCCTAAAGCTTTATTGTTATATGATAAGCAAGACTAGCTGAAATAATTTTTCAGCTATTAGGATAAAATAATAATAAATCCCAGAGCTTTTGTTGTCTAAAGTAGAAAATTGGTCTCCGCAAAAGCAATATATAACCCATCATTGAGCAAAATTACTCAACAGCCTTCCCGGCACCATTTACAGCACAAACACAGGGAAAAAATGGGCAGCAGGTATCAATTTCATATTCTCGCGCCAGCTTTATTGTTAATGCAAGCTTTTGGGGGCGTGCAGAAAGTATTTATTAATGTGTTTCTGCGATTGCATTTGGTAAAATTGTCAGTGTTTTCCATCCTCCCTTTTCAAATGATTCATGAGAGCGAGTGGGAATAAGCAGCCTGAATATACTGATATTGAACATCTGCGTAAAAGCAGCATATGCCTTAGCCTTCGAATAAATACAGTATAGGAACTTGCCCTAACAAAATACTATGACAAATACCAATCCAAATATTTAGTCTTAATAATTAGGCTTCTTAACATTGTTTATACAATTGTGTACCATGAAGCTAGCAATGTTCACTTTAAGGATGTGTCAGCAAAATTCAGAGGCGCCTCCATTTTCAAGTGGTTTATAACTCAGTCAAGGAAATTAATTCTAGATTAAAATTAGCTAATTTACGATCATTTTTTTTTTAAGCCGGAAAGCTTTTCAAATTTTAGGTATCCCAACCCATACCGTGTAGGACTGTGAGCATAACCTATAATACCAGTTAAAAAGCAAATAGATACAAAAGATCTAATTTGATCTATTATGCTGTTGTTTTTTTAAAGTTTCTCACATCATTGCTGAAAAACTAAAAGCTACTGCAATCCCTACGCACAGCACAGCACGTCCATAACACACCAGTTTATCTGGGTGCGACACACAAAAGCATAAAGGGAAAGTTTGTGAAGCAGTGCCCTCTTTCACAGCGGGCAAATTAAATATATATCAATAAAGTGTTTGGGCGTTCTCAAAAATTAGTATATTTTGTTCAATTACCTAATAAATATCATGCCCCATGAAGCAGATGCCGAACCAGCGGTGCTGGTTCATGAATAAACACGCAGGAGTACCAGTTCAAGATACTACGATATCCTCGCGATTATTAAAGAATACAAAAGCAAAATTCCACGCCGCCTGTCAGACAGCCCGTTTTGCTTTTCATTTTTTAATACTCTAGCTGTGTCACAGAATTCTACGAAATCAGTTAAAAAAGGTCTGCAGGCTCCCAGCCTGACAAGAAAGTATGGCGAAAATTATGCAAAAGTGGAGATGCTATCAGTAAAGAATTCGGCTGGTCTGTTGGTCAAGTGCTTTCTGAAGCTCTCGGTGCTGCAGCTGTAGCCACCCTGGGGAAAAAAATGTTAATGGCTCTAGAAAAGCACTAGAAAAGCTCTACAAGGAGGAATTTCAAGCCTAGAAAATTTGCTTCCATGGGGGCAAGCAGAGGAATGCAATCAATACCTATATCCAACAGTAAGCTGAGAGTGATTTACCTGCGGCCATTACAGCCCAGAAAGCCTGCGAACTCCTATCAAGCAGATTACTCATCCTGCAGAGAACGCCCAAAGCCGCTGAAGCCAGGCAAATCACTAACTAGAGAGAAGGGATTTTAATAGAGAGGGCAGCTTGGAGGGCAACCACGCAACAGTTAATATGTAAGCTATGCAGTAGATTCTTCGTTTCACCTTGGAAGATCAGGTGCCTTTTCGAAGTGGTGCCTGCGACAGCTTTGATGCGAAAACATAACGTTGAGAGGTTATTTGGGCTCCATTATAGAGAAGGTCACGGCAAATGTCATAATGGCAACACCAGGCTACTTGCAGCCCCTGTGAACCTGACACAAACCATTGGCTCTTATATCCTTTTGAAATCACGATATTTTAAGGTGATTTTAAGGATATTTTAAGGTGAACTAACTAACAAGCTTGCCAACTTGCTGTACGAGCACGCAATGCTGAAGCTCAGCAGGGAAGGGGGGCACTACCAGGTGCCACGCGCCCATTACCCACCCACGAACAAATACCTTCTCTGGAAGTCAAAAGAGACCCTTTGAAAAACTCCTAAACCCTCAGCAGTTATTACTTTCTACACAAGCGAATCCCATCTGCAGTCATACATTTAAGTACTACCGAGTTGGCACAGAAATGGATAAAAGCCAGGAAATTCTAAGTTTAAGCTGACTCGCCATCCTTAGCACACACCATTGTCCTTTATCCCTAAAATTTAATTAAAACCCAGTCCTGACCAGTTGTAATAAGTAGTACAGAAAACTGATTATCGGAATTGCTTTCCTCCAATGGTCTATTGTGCTACACTTCCTCTCTGCAAAACACAAAAGACTCTATGTACATTTTTCTTTCTCTGTGAAAAGAGGGCTGGGGAAAAAAAAAAAAATCCAGTCTGAACTTTTATTTAGTTGCCAATTGTGCTGTGGAATGAAACTAAGCATTTTCTTTTAAAAGCTGATTCAAATTCAGTACTTAATCATGCCATAGTGGAGCGAGAGCAGCAGCAAATTATGTTACAATTACATTAGAAATTCTTTTACAAGATTTTGTTTTCAGTCACTTCTAATCTTTCCATAGCTGCCATTTCCAGGGTTGGTATTTTCCTAACAACATTTTTGCCTGAAACTAGCTGCTCTGATCAGAAACATTTGGAATGTAAGGAAAAAATGTATGTGCACATGTGTACAGAGCAGAGACAGGGAGGAAAGCAGTCACACTCTATTAACAAAAAAAGTTCTAGGAGCCATGAAATATTTCCCTTATTCTTCTAAATGTGGTTTTTTCCCCCTTATTCTTGCAGCTTATTTACTCCTGCACTCCTAACCAATTTGTTTTCTGTGCTGCAATATACTATTACAAAGTAATTGTTTTAAAATTTAAAAAGGCATACTCTATTAACTCCATCTGAAATAGGAGGCCCAAAACACGGGCCTCAAGTCCCTACATCAAAGGAGACGCACCACTAACTACGCGGATGACTAAGCCATCGAGAAGAGGTAAAGGAGGCAGCAGGACACACAAATTGACAGCCCAGGTTTTAAAAGTCCTCTTGTCTGCAGCGTTCTCCCTCTTAACCCAGAAAAAGTCAGGCGATTTGAAGAGACCACATAACGTCTGTTTTCTAAACACCACGATAATGCCTGCATTTACAACACCCACTTTCGAAACAATCTCGACAAGGCTTAGCTCAGTCTGCAAACCCAAAAACTTGAAAGGAGCCTTAATTTGCAAGTTCAAAAAGATGCCTGTAATCCAGGCAACGTATTCCTGCCACGAGATGAAATAAATAAAAAAAAAAAATGTAAATCTATCTACGATATTAAAGGATATCCAACAGAATTAGAAAGTTTTCAGGGAAAAACTATTAAATTTGTGTAGCTTCAAAGAGGAAAGGTGCAATCCTTTGCAGGCCAGCAACAGGTCAGTGCCTGTTACAGCGATGCCTCACCATTACTCGTGTAAATGACTTACGGTTTGGCTGCCTTCGTTCTCATCTACCTCGGCTTTTTGCCGCGAACACAACACAGCAACACGTTTGCTAGCCGAAATGAGAACGTAGAACCACCCCGTGTCCTCCCGGCTCTCTGGCCCAGCGTACATGAATACGCTTCTCTGGTGTACGCTCTTTTACAGAGAGGGATCTCAGCGCCAAGGACAAACTGCCAGCTCCCTGCCTTTCTCCACAGCATTCCCGGGTTTACAGCCAGGTTTTGCCAGCAGCCGCTCCAAAAGTGACTAATGGTCAACGCTAATAACTTCTCTTCATCTCTAAGAGGGAAAAGAACACAAAACACCCGTAGACGAGAAGGTCCAAGGTTTCACAGCTGGCTTCGTAGGATGAAGGAGCTGTACTCTCCTTGGTGGCTACCAGGCAGCGTCCCCCACTGCTCAGGTGACCACCAGAACCAACGCTGCACGTTCCCTCGATAGTTTCAAGAGACCGTTTCTACTCAAAATCTTAAGTAACGTAAGCGCCACATTGCGAGAGAGCAAAGGGCCGCTACTCGTGACAAAATGAACAGCTGCCACACAATTTGACGAGAGTGCCAGTTTCCATGCCAATACCACAATCCCTTCGAGGAGGCATTTTGCCAACATATTAAAATCTTTAGGACCATCAGGAAAACAACAAAGTAATTCCACAGTGAAAGCCCCAGCATGTTACGGTCTGCATCGTTATCAAAAATACAGTAGACATAGCATTACAGGTTACAGAAGAAGCGAGTATTTTTTAGTTTCAGAAATTAAACCCCAAGGAAGAAAACTGTTTTTGTAGTAATATGACAGGCGACATAAACCATAAGCAAGTTGATGGCTGCATATGCCAAACTCGCACGTTCACTAAGAACAAGCCTCTACGAGAGCTTTAAGGCAGAAGTTCACAGATGCAGTGTTGAAGTCAGTTTTGAATGGGGATGGTGGGTGGAAGACCACAGCAGGCAGCAGGGCTCTGCAGTTGTTTTGCAGGCAGCACAGAATGTCGAAGTAAATAAACAAATAAGCGCAAGTGAGCCAGCAGCGATTTGTGACGTGCACTGTCGCTGGCTGTCATTCAGAGCTGGATCATCTGCTCTTCCAGCTGATGGATTCTACTCAAAACCGTTCCACGCACACACATACACAGAGAGTCTCCGCTACATCTGCGGGTACTAAGCAAAGCCCCCGTCGAGGCTTAAAACCTGACTTTTTGTCGTTCTGAAAAGCAAACCTGCAGTCCTGTTAGAGCCGACCACGGACGCCAACTGCAGCTCCAGAGCGCGGCATTGCCTGACCTGACCGCCACGCTGTGGGCCAAGTGGATGGTCCCGCTCCCTTTTTGCAGTGGCACAGGCACCAGCACGTCTCTGGCTCCATCATGAGCAGCACCGTATTTTATTTTGGGGGGGAAGTGTGATTTTCTGGCAGCTGAGCTGACTAGAGGACTGGCCAAACGCAAGCGCTTGACGCAAAAGCGGAGAGGGGGCTGCCCTCTGCGGTGGCAGCCAGCCATTCCAACAGCCCAGCTCTACTGTTAAAACCCATTTTTAGACGCTCTTGCCCAGAGTATCGCGGAACTGAACTCAGTAACCTGAATCCCTTCTGGTTTACGCTTTTAGGCTTCTCTGTGTGCAAGGGTACAGCGCTGACCCGGCACAGGCCTGAAATGATCATGGTTGAACAATCCATAGCAATCATGACTCGTTCGCTAAAGAATTTACAATTGCAATCAGAGCCTCTCGACTTCCCCGGAGAAAAATGATCAAGAAGAAATGAAATAGGCTTTGTTATATCCACGGACAATAACATAAAATAAACTGGAAATAAAGGCAAATGCTAGGCAAGCTAACAACAAACAGAGTTTTCATTTCTCATTGGGGTTATTTTTAGATGTGTTCATATTTAAATATGAAGGTAATTTCCCAGTGCAGCTGTTAACAGCTCTTCCTGAGCTTCTCTTGGAGTTTGGGTGTTGCATCTGCTGGCATTTGCAAGGCAAACTTCTGGTTTTAGTGCTTTAAAACTACAAAAGCAAATGTTTCAAAAGCATTACTTCCAAAAACCATGCTTCGTATCTCAGGGGATGCTATGGTTATTTTATTTGTAAAAGGTTTGAGGTATTACGTATAAAACTACGCTGCTATTCTAACAAGCATCTTGCCTGGTTTTTACTCTATCACAAGACATACTGAGATGGGTATCAGATGAACAAGTACAAATCATGTGCTAGTTCAGGCACCGCTAGTGGTTTTCGAAATGCGTGATTTTAAAGAACCATTGTTAAGGTCAAGAACTACTCCAGTTTTAATTAGGGGACTTGCTCTATTTCTCTCATTCAAGTGAAGATAATGGTTTTTTGGTCAGTAAGTGGAAATTAAATATTTCTCACACATGTTGCTGTATCTGAAAGCCTGCTTATCTAGAAATAGGTAAATTAACGCTTTAACGAGGACCACGAACAGACCATACTTGATTCAGATCACAGGTCCAACCAGCCCTGTCACGCCACCAACTAGTTTTTGCTTTCATAGCAACGTGCAAAACCGAGTTTTACACCTACAAGTTTTGCCATAATACCTGAAAATTAGAAATTGATTTATATTCCAGTTTTATAACCTGTCTAGACTACCAAGCAAAGAAACGAAAAGCCAAAAGCGTATATCACTGATCTCTCTATTCCGTGGCACCACTTAACCTGCAACGACCGTACTACAGGCCTTTCGCTTTACCTGATGGGTGGGCAGACCTAGGTCTGCCTTTGACCTTCAACTCCTCTCCAAAGGGAATGAAGATGAAGCCTCTGGCACTGATGCCACAACCCTTCGGTGGAGAGTTTGTGGGTTTGAGGGTGGAGGAGCAGGTGGGAGAGTCTGTGAAGCAGCTTTGAAAATCTTTCTCCCCATCAATGAACTTTATTCAAAGCTACTATAGCGTAGACCACTCTTAGGGAAGACAAAAACATGCTCAACGATGGACATGAAAGGCAGGACTTTTAAAGGGAGAGGAAAAACAAAGAACTCAAAGAAAATACAAGACCTTGATGAAAGTGTTTGTCTGATGCGCAGCTGCCATACCTCAAAATTTCCATCCTACCTCCTGCAAACTCCTACTTCTCTGAACCATCTAAAGTCAGAAAGACTCTTCTTCAGCAACAAAGCCACTGTTGTCACCTTCGCAGACAAGGTGTCTCTCTGATGCTGTACATCATGCACGGCCACGTCCATCCTAAGCTCAGCAAAAATGCCTTTGTTTTCCTGAGTCACAGAGCTGAAGGTCTCCTTATGGGTTTCTACAGGTTCCTTCTCTTCAGGATTCCCAACTTTCCCCCCAAGGCCTTGGGACTGGCAGAAGCAATTAGTGCATGTTCACAAAAGGCCAAAGAACAAAAACTTTGAGGAAGGAGATTAAAGATGGATTAAGGAAGAGAAAAAAAAAAAAAAGTGAAACACTGCTCCAGATACTAAGCTTCAAATGACTTTCAGATCCCGTTTCCCACGAAAATTCAGTCTCTTACCACTTCAAGGAACTTCATCCTCAGTAGTGGCAAGGCATACCAACTAAATAATGCGTGCCCATCACCTGCGCAAAGGAATTCCCAGGTCTCAGGCCTTCTCCTCACTTCTGTGCTTCCCAGCAAGCTCTGGGCAGACACCCGGCAGGGGAGAGCTTCTCTCCGCTCACCAGTGTTCCCAGTCACTCTCTCCAGGTGCTGCGACGGGGACACAGGTGAAAACTGAAGAGGGATCACGCTAGGAATAGCTGGGAAACCCTCCAACATGAATAGCTTCTGAGACTCGAAGGAAACAGGATTTCCCCACTGAGCAAGGCAACGCTTTAGAAGTGAGATCTCCTTTACATTCCAGGTAAATTCTAGACAAAATTTCACCAGTAAAAAGTAAAATCAGTATTAATAATGTATGACCAGGAAAAGCAAAAGTGAAAGATTACACATATGCCTTACAACTAATTTTTTTTAAATCTGTTTAGTTTCAAGGAGCTTTCCAGAGCCAGCAGACGCTGAAGCCAAGCCAGCTTCCACACTGATTCACACAGATGGTGCTGGTGGAGCTGATTCGCGTACAAGAGCGGCTTGTCTTCTCAACCGAGCTAAAGTTTCTGCATATACATCCTTTTTCTGAATCGGAATCTCATCAAATGTAACTACACTCCTCACGGCCAGGGAAATTTCAAAATTCCTGTTAACTCATTTTTAATCGCCATATCAACTGGTAACTTTCTGCCAACGGCATTAACTGCTGTCGTGCAAAGCCGTTCCTGAAACGCCCTCTCTTCCCAAATAGACAAAGACAGAATAATCACCCCTACTTACGACTAAACAAATCTGTTCAGACAATGTAAACTTAGCCCTTCCTTTTGAGTTATTCATATATCCCACACTGGCACGTAGCCTTTCGTAATTTCAAACCCAGGTATTACACAAGCAAATCAGCAATTGCGCAGGCTCCAGCATATTGCTAGATGGTAACACAGACTAGACGCAAATGAGGCAAACAACTGGGGTGGTGCACATTCGGCCAAAATAGCATGCGAATGCTATGATTTGACTTGCATGTAAAGCGGGGGCTGCACGTTTTTTTAGAGATAACAGATCACCACCTAAAGCCTTCACCAGCACTACATCCACGCAATTACTTTAAGTTTACGAAGGATGCTAAATACTATGTCAGGGCAGGTTTAGATTAGATATCAGAAAACATTTTTTCACTGAAAGGGTTATTAAACATTGGAAGAGGCTGCTCAGGGAGGTGGTGGATTCACCATCCCTGGAGGTGTTTAAGAAAAGGGTAGATGAGGTGCTGAGGGACATGGTTTAGAAGTGGTTTTTGTCAGGGTGGGTTAATGGTTGGCCTTGATGATCTTAAAGGTCCCTTCCAACCTCACCGATTCTGTGATTCAGGTCAGGCAATTAATATATTATAGATCTGCACAGAACTTGGCCACTGTAATTTTACATTGTTAGACCTACGTGACACTGCTCACCTAATCTGGAACCAAGAGGAGAAGGCAAGAAAATAGGAAACTCTTTAACATGTAAAAGGGGGCCAAAGGAGAAGGACAATGAGGGCGAGAAGAAAGCTCAGCAGAAGCAGCTTCTCGTGGCAGAAGATGAACGCACAAAGAGGTGTAAGGTAGAGGCTGCCACATGGGTTTGACGCGCAGAACAACAACTATCGGGCCTTGCAGGAGGAGGAGAGGAGGTGGGGGAGAGGCAGGGCGTATGCAGAAAGCCTGGCAGAGAGAGGCTGGCAACAGCAAGAGGAAAGAGAGGGGCGGTGAAAACTCTGGGGCTGTCAGGAAGTAAAACAAAACAAAGAGAAAGAACCGGGAGAAGAACCATATTGGTGGCCTGGAAATAAACTTGTGAGAAAGAATGTGAATTTCAAGCTTTCAGTATACAGCTACGAAGAACTGAGATTTATGAAAACTGCATATGGAAATATGACTGTTCTTTTAGCTACAGGCATTGTTTAAAGTTCTACCTCAGAAGAGGGGAAATTCCACCATAAAAAACACCACCAGGGGAACATTAACTCCTCCGTGAAAATATTTCTTTGCCTGAGAGAATCTCATTTTGAGTCAAGAGATTTAATGTGAGAACTGGTCTTAATTTTGTAAAGTGAAGTCATGCTCAGTCAAATAACCCTCACATCTAGGTGACTAACGTTCCAGAGAACTTGTGATCTAAGTGCACTTACAATAACTTTTTCATATTTTGTTATTTAATTTCCAGCATTTTTCATCCCAAAAGTTTCCTGAAAACTGCCAAATTCCTCAACTAACAGAGAGAGCAGATTTAAATCTTCAAATGGACATATGCCTGCTAGACCCAAAGAATCCCACAAGAAACGTGACTTTTCAGGGAATGGATACCTGCTTGGTACCTAAACAGTTAACAGAAGGAGCGGCGAAGAGTTCCCAAAAACCACCAGGCAAAACAGGAACAGGGACATGGACAGAAAGGAGCCACCCATGCCAAGCCCCTTCTTAGCAAGCCATAAATCACCACTGCCTTCCACATCTCTCTATTCTTGAAGGCTACCTTTGGGCAGCGGTCGCATAAGCAGTTATTAAAGCTCCAAGAAAAAGAGTCCGAGACCAAAATGGCATCAGAATTTCTTAAATTTTTTTGCCATTTCAGGAGGTTTACATTTTTTTTTATTTTATTTTAGTGTTTTTCTACTACCGAGAGCCCTTACATAGAGGCAGGCGTAAAAGTGCATTTACTGCTTTGTTCGGCTCAGTATAGGCTGCATCCATAAAAAACTTGAATCTGCAAATACAAGAACTGCCCTCAGGGAAGAACAGCGGTTTCGTCCTCTACAGGATTCTTTCTCGCACATACTAGACGTTGCTCACAATCCCTACATTTTCAAGGTTGTTTTCGGGGAACACTATTTTCCCTTCCTTTAACACACTTTCAAAGCCCCATCAAGCGTACGGAAAGTCTAGCGCTTACTTGGCCAAGCTTGCGATCAAAACCTCCATATTCCTCATAGCTGTGAAGGAGTTAGCTCTGTTTCTCCTAAAAACTTTGCCATGCTGGCTTCGTGGCTTGAGAACTAACAAACAGAGGAAACTGCTTTCTAAATACAAAAGGCAACTGGCCTTAAGCATTAGGAGCAAACTTTCTTGGTATGGACTTTACCCAGTCAGCTTGCTTTGTCCGTTTCTGTATGTTCTGTAAATAAAAAAAGACAAATACCTTACTCATAGGCTTTGCAATTTCAAGTACCCCATTAAGTTACTTAATTTTGCTATCAATAGCACATGATCTGATAAGCAAAACTGTTTATTTGCCTTAGGAAAAATAGAGACGTGGTTGCATCAGGGGTGTTTCTGAGTTGACAGGTCTTTTCCCTGGGGCTGTTTAGGAGAGTTGGAAAGAAGAACAGGGAGAGAGCATGGAGGGAAGGGAAAGGAATGGCCAAAACCACAGGTGCAGTGGTCTAATCTCCCGGCCCTCACGGACAGAACAAAAGGATAATCACAATTACAACTATTACTTCTCAAACATTCCTCTGTCAGGGGAAAATAAGTGGCACTCTTGAACCCACGTAATTTTAAACAAGTATTTAGTTTTAGGCTCTTCATACCTTTTTAGCTCCGCTGCGGACTGTGTCTTGCACGACTGTGCTCTCATTTTTGTTGCGTTTGATACAGAGCTGCTGCTCTAACTTTGACAAGGTACTCTACGTACACACACAATGCTGAAAGCTGAATTTGACAGGCATTTATTTTTGAAGGAATGTATCCAAAATTGGATTCTAATGTTGAAATGGTTCAGATCATCTAAAGATTAAACTCTAATATGAACTGCAATACGTATTTGCTGAGAAACCGTACTTAAGTCAATATCAGAAAACCTGGGAGGACATGCATCATACAAAAGTTCATATATTACAGTGTTTTCTTTTCTTAGATGTCTCCACAAATCAACCAATGCCCAGCTTGGATTTGGGACAGCCTGCTTTGAAAAATCAATATAACCTGATAAAAGCCTCAAGCTGAAAACCACTAACATTCATTTCAGAGTATTTCATTGAATATCAAACTATTACTCTCAGCTTTATCTAAAAGAAATCTGTCCTTGGGAAGCTCTAAGAAGCAATGGATCAGTTTCGATGCTTGAAGACAGCTCTCTCTCCTCTGCACTGAGGATGAGTGATCTCAGATTCAATTTCACTTCCCGGTCAATGTGTTTGGTTTCTTAACATTTCATAAATGTCCTGCCCAGAAACGTTTATGACTGGAACCTGATTTACAGCAGGACAAAGTAGATCCAAACAGCCTGTGCGAGTCACAGCGAGAGTCATTCAGGTCAACCTTTGGCTGAGGGAGTTCCCAGAATTGGGATTCTTATACCATCAGGGTGCCCAGGAAAAAAAAACCCCAAGCATCATCATTATCACGTTGACCCAATAGCACTTTGCAAGCCTATGCTATAAACTCGTATTAAAACTCTTTAGAACACGTGATGTAATGTAAGCACGCTGAATTTCCCATCTCCCACCTTTTACACTCTCTCAGCCTGTTAAAGGTTAACAAGATTGCCATGTCTTCAAAAGGTAATTTCCCCACAGGTCTGACAAGAACTTTAATCTCCATGTCACGAGCGTTAATTACTTTTGTAAACAAAATACAGGTAAAAGACTATTTTAACTTAGAAATTCAATTAAAGTATCTCATTATATTCTTCAGGCTCGATACATCTCTGTTACATATGCATATTTTTATTCCCCACATACGAGTAACTCCATCCGTATTAACAGAGTTCTTCTGTTCTCCTGGAATTCAAAAGGCCTTGAATTGCTACGTTTTAAGAATATGGAGAACGTGGTCAAGTTCTCAACAAACAAGATTTCTGTGGAGAGCATTTTAAAGGCTACCCATATTCTTAAGAAGTATATTTAAGGACTTTTCAAAAACTAATGCAGTCAAAAATCTGCTTGCAACAGCACATTAAAGACCTTTCAGTACTCCAGAGCAGCTGTGACCTGGTAAAAATCTAATTATTTCTCACATGCCCATTGAAATTCTCCAGGAATATTTACTGTAATTTCCAACTGGTGGCACAAGCACTGGGCCAGCCCTGGAATACAACTGTAAGATAACTGAATGCATACCATATACATCTTTTACGAATATCCCACAGGTATATGTTAAGGCTTAGCAACATGACACAGCAACAAAAAGCTGGAGTCTGTTAACTCATACAACTAAGCCGGGCAGAAGAAATACCAAATACACGACGTTTTTGAAAAATGCTGCTATAACCTTAACGGAACCTCAGTTAAAAAAAAAAAATTCTACAGGATATTCGCTGCATCTCAAAAGGCCTTCGGCGTTACCGTAGCCCACTGTTCTGTCCCACCTGACAAGACACAGACACGCTGTAATACCAAGGACACCTATATCTGTACAGTGCATGTACATACGTACCCATACAGCCATGCAAATGACACGTTACGCATACATTAAAACATATATGTAATACAGTGGCGTACACTGAACTGGTTAGGGCACAGCTCACTCTACCAGGATTATCGCTACAGGCAATTGTACCTTAATTTAAAGTCAATTTGTTATTAGTTTTTACTCTCCTCAGAGAAACTAGAATTGAAGTGATAAGAGAGAAAAAAAAATCCTTTTCCCTCGTTGTTAAGGAAAACCCATCTAGGATTTTTTTTAATTAGTTGAATAAATACAGCATGTATATAACATTTCAAACATCTAAATACACAATACATCAAACAGCGTTCAAAAATCTATTAAAATTCCTCTCTAGAAAGGATGAGGTTTGACGCTTTCTAGTTTGTCTATTTGCTTTTGCCAAAAGTAAACAAAGGGAATTTAAGTATTCAAACTTTATGCAGAAAATGCAACTCCGGTGGTTTCCGCAGGCCTTAAAGAAGTCAAGCTTTCTTTAGGCTTAACGAAGCTCAGCCTTGCTGTCTTCTGACACCGGCAAAAAGTGCTATTGCAGGACAACTGGAGCCAGCAGAGACGGCTTTCGGGAGCCAGCCTTGCCCCGGACGTCAGCTCCTTGTAGAGATGGCCAAGATCACCTACACGCTGCTAACGAGAACAGGACACTGGTGGAGGCAGCGGCTGTCTGCCTTGAAAGAAACCCCCGTTTTGATGGAAAATTAAAGAAAAAAAAATCAGTGGATACATCAACCGCGTCTGCCAAAACCAACGCTACTTGCGTGAGTAAGTTACGAATAAAAGCAAACTAGGTTTTACGAAAAAACATCCAGGGAATATATTTTCTAGCTCATCCTATAACTACTGCAAATTTCTGGTTTTGTTGCAAGAGTAGAAAGTTTGTTTTCCACCAAAAAACCCCTGAGGGCTGCAGATCGGCTGGGCCTCGCTCCTCCTCCATCTCGGTCTCACTGGGCACCACGAGGCATCTCCAAGGGAGGGTCATCCCGGGTGGAGCACGAAAACCCAAGCAGCCCTTATCCACTGGCCGATTTTAAACGGCACTAAGTGCTAACACCTCGAGGAACGCCCGAAACCTGCGGGAGCGGCCGCCCGCGACGCTCGGGTGAGACGCCATGGCTCGACCCTTGCTTTTGGGGGACGACGCTCACTGCCGTCTGTAGGCAATGCCTGAGGACAGCGACGCTGATTTTTGAGTATTTTCCTTTTAAAAGTGCTTGTGCCACTCTCAACCGTCCCCGATCTTTGGGGCCAAAACCACGGGGAAGGCGGTGGCGGCCGGCGTTAACTCCGGCGCTGTCGCCTGTCCCCTCAGGAGCCCGACCGCCACCGTTGAAGGCGGAACTGTGGCCTGGCGTTGAACTGAAGGGACCGGGGGGGCACCCACCTCCCTCC